>CM051474.1:4932500-4935000 GCA_028015225.1 Carex myosuroides | reverse complement strand
CCCTCCCAAGGGCAGGTTCTTGCGCGTTACTCACCCGTCAGCCACTGGAAACACCACTTCCCGTCCGACTTGCATGTGTTAAGCATGCCGCTAGCGTTCATCCTGAGCCAGGATCAAACTCTCCATGAGATTCCTAGTTCCATTACTTATAGCTTCCTTCTTCGTAGACAAAGCTGATTCGGACTTGTCTTTCACTCCAAGGCATCACTTTGGATTCGTGTGAGCCTGGAGTTTGCTTCCAACAATATAATATATATATTTCTTCCCTATGATGCATATCCCACAAGCCTCTTTTTCATTCTCGTTCGATCACGGCGGGGGACTAAGCCCAAATAGAACAACTAATCAAAAAAGTTTTTGATTATCTTGAAAATAAGGATTCTAATCAATATAATCAAAAATCTGCGATAAAAGATTTTGAATTGAAAATCAATACGAAATCTAGATTTCCAATTCAAAAAAACGAATCAAAGAATCATAATTGTATTTGTCTAATTAATAGCTCTTATAGAATTCGTATAAATGTAGGAAGCCCTCGCAAAAATCATATATATCCGTTTCTTCTGAAAAATCAAAAACGGTTTCAAAAATTATTAGGGCCTCCGCATCGACCAAATCACGGACCGTCCTCATACCCAAAGTTGAGTTACCCAAAGTTGAGTAAAGGAGTGCGCCCACTCTCTGGCCGAAGAAAAATTCAACGGTAAATCTCTCATACAGACACTCTCGTCTTTTTAAAGTCGAGAGCTTTTTCTCAAAACTAACAAACACCTGTAACCACATCCTAAGATCTTCGTTCATACGAGTCTCCTTTTTTATCAAAAAATAATATCTGAATTCTAAATTTTTTTCAGAAAACAGACGGGATAAAATCCCATTTCTTCATTTGATTTCTTTTATTTTTATGTATTAAAAAAAAAACAAACTAACATTCATATTCTTATTATATCAAATAATAAGAGATAATACAATAATTCAGAATGGAAAAAAGACAAAATCGCTCGATTGCTTTAATTAAAATAGGATATCCTATTAAAATAGGATATCCTATCATCAATTCAAAAATTTTGGGATGAACGGGTAGGTTATATTCTTGATCTTGGTTATCAATATAGAAATCGCTGTATGAACATAAAAGAAAAAAACGAATCAAAGAATCATAATTGTATTTGTCTAATTAATAGCTCTTAAAGAATTCGTATACTTTGAGGAAGCTCTCGTGAAATTTTTTTCTATCCGTTTCTTCTGAAAAATCAAAAACGGTTTCAAAAATTATTAGGGCCTCCGCATCGACCAAATCACGGACCGTCCTCATACCTAAACTTAAAAAAAGGAGTTCGCCCACTTTCTGGCCGAAGAAACATTCAACCGTAAAATTTTGATACGGACACTCTTGTCTTTTTAAAGTCGAGAGCTTTTTATCAAAATCATCAAAAATTCGTAACCACAATCTTACAACGTAGTCCATACGAGTCTCCTTTTTTATCAAAAAATAATATCTGAATTCTGAATTTTTTTCAGAAAACAGACGGGATAAAATCCCATTTCTTCATTTGATTTCTTTTATTTTTATGTATTAAAAAAAAAAACAAACTAACATTCATATTCTTATTATATCAAATAATAAGAGATAATACAATGTCTAGTTAGCATAGCAATTCTAAAAAAAAATCCAAAAAGAAATAAAAAAAAAATAAAGCGAGCGCAGTATCAATAAAAAAAGAAATAAGAATTTGAGAAAGTTCTTGACTAAAATCCAAAAGTTTTTATTAACAAAAAACAAAAAATTGGTGAATTTCTTGAGAATTTGCCTCTTTCTTCATTTGATTTCTTTTATTTTTATGTATTAAAAAAAAACAAACTAACATTCATATTCTTATTATATCAAATAATAAGAGATAATACAATGTCTAGTTAGCATAGCAATTCTAAAAAAAATCCAAAAAGAAATAAAAAAAATAAAGCGAGCGCAGTATCAATAAAAAAAGAAATAAGAATTTGAGAAAGTTCTTGACTAAAATCCAAAAGTTTTTATTAACAAAAAATTGGTGAATTTCTTGAGAATTTGCCTCTTTCTTCATTTGATTTCTTTTATTTTTATGTATTAAAAAAAAACAAACTAACATTCATATTCTTATTATATCAAATAATAAGAGATAATACAATGTCTAGTTAGCATAGCAATTCTAAAAAAAATTCCAAAAAGAAATAAAAAAAAAATAAAGCGAGCGCAGTATCAATAAAAAAAGAAATAAGAATTTGAGAAAGTTCTTGACTAAAATCCAAAAGTTTTTATTAACAAAAAATTGGTGAATTTCTTGAGAATTTGCCTCTTGAATTCTAGATACTGGTAGGAGAAGAACCTGACTCGGTATTGGGAAAAAAGAAGGGAAGCAGAACCAAATCAAGGTGATATGGATCACCCCCTCTTCTTGTGCCAAAGGTCTGATCATTTCGAAACTGGAGCTCCATTTCTTTTCAATTTCCATTCAAGAGTTCC
>CM051474.1:4432500-4927500 GCA_028015225.1 Carex myosuroides | reverse complement strand
AGAAATAGAAGAAGCCATACAAGGGTTTAGTCGAATTGATACACTATAATTGATACACTATTTCAATTCAAAAATTAGATTAGGTCATGCCTCAGGCGGCCCGAGTTTTTCCAATTTCATTAATTTCTTTATTTCTGCATGAATCAAGAGTAAGATAAAGAATATTCTATCTTCGAATCACTAACTCATGTCTATTGTCGAATCCTACTCAAATAGAGAAGTAATTATGACAAAAAAAGATACAAAACAAGCCTTTTACAATAAAGTCATAAATGGAACTGCTATAAAACGACTTATTAGCAGATTAATAGTGCATTTTGGAATGGGATATACATCCTATATCCTAGATCAATTAAAGACTTTAGGTTTCCATCAAGTCACTACTACATCTATCTCATTAGGAATTGATGATCTTTTAACAATGTCATCGAAACAATGGTTAGTTCAAGATGCTGAACAACAGACTTCTATTTTGGAGAAACACCATCATTATGGAAATGTACATGCAGTAGAAAAATTACGTCAATCTATTGAAATATGGTATGCCACAAGTGAATATTAGAGACAAGAAATGAATTCAAATTTTCAGATGACTGATCCTTCTAATCCAGTCTATTTAATGTCTTTTTCGGGAGCTAGGGGAAATGCATCTCAGATACACCAATTAGTAGGTATGAGAGGATTAATGTCAGATCCCCAAGGACAAATGATAGATTTACCCATTCAAAGCAATTTACACGAAGGACTCTCTTTGACTGAATATATAATTTCTTGTTATGGAGCTCGCAAAGGAGTTGTAGATACTGCTATACGAACAGCAGATGCTGGATATCTTACTCGTAGACTTGTTGAAGTAGTTCATCACATTGTTGTACGTAGAAGAGACTGTGGTACTATCCGAGGTATTTCTGTGAGTCCTCAAAATGGGATGACAGAAACCGTTTTTGTCCAAACACTAATCGGTCGTGTATTAGCAGATGATATCTATATCGGTCTACGATGCATTGCCACTCGAAATCAAGATATTGGGATTGGACTGGTCAATCGATTTAGAACTTTTCGAACACAATCAATATATATTAGAACTCCTTTCACTTGCAGGAGTACATCTTGGATCTGTCAATTATGTTATGGTCGGAGTCCCACTCATGGTGATTTGGTTGAATTGGGAGAAGCTGTAGGTATTATTGCGGGTCAATCGATTGGGGAACCAGGAACTCAGCTCACATTAAGAACTTTTCATACTGGTGGAGTATTCACAGGTGGTACTGCCCAACATATACGAACTCCTTTTCATGGAAAAATCAAATTCAATGAGGATTTGCTTCATCCCACACGTACCCGTCATGGGCATCCTGCCTTTATGTGTTCTACAGATTTCTATGTAACTATAGAGAGTCGAGATATTATCCATAATGTGAGTATCCCCTCGAAAAGTTTGATTTTAGTTCAAAGTGATCAATATGTAGAATCAGAACAAGTTATTGCTGAGATTCGTACCGGAATGTCTACTTTTCCTTTTAAAGAGAGAGTACAAAAACATATTTTTTCGGAATCAGGAGGAGAACTGCACTGGAGTACCGATGTCTACCATACACCTAAACATACAGATAGTAATGTACATCTATTACCAAAAACAAGCCATTTATGGGTATTGGCAGGAAGTCCTTGCAGATCCGATAGAGTGTCTTTTCCGGTACACAAGGATCAAGATCAAATGAATGTTGATTCTTTTTCTGTTGAAGAAAGATATATTTCTATTTCTGACCCCTCAAAAACTAATACAAAAGCTAATAATGAACTAAGATATAAATTGTTGAATACTTCTAGTAAAGGGGAAATTGTTGAGCATTCACCGACTGATCAAATCGTATCGAACAATCATTCGAATTTCATATATCCTTCTATTTTGCAAGAGAAGTCTTATTTGTTGACGAAAAAGCGAAGAAACCGATTTATTATCCCATTAAAATATGATCAAGAACAAGAAAAAGAACTAATATCCTGTTTTGTTATTTCGATGGCGATACCTATAAACGGTATTTTCCATCAAAATAGTATTCTTGCTTATTTTGATGATCCACGATACAGAAGAAGTAATTCGGGAATTATTCAATATGAGATCGAGTCAATCATAAAAAAAGACGATTTGATTGAGGATCAAGGAATAAAAGAATTTCCGGAATACCAGATGTTAATTGAGGATCAAGAAATAGAAGAATTTAGCCCGGAATACAAAATGTTGATTGAATATCAAAAATATCAAATGTTGATTGAGTATCAAAAAATACAAGAATTGACTTTGGAATACCAAACATTGATTGAGAATGAAGGAATAAAAGAATTTCCGGAATACCAAATGTTAATTGAGGATGAAGAAACAGAAGAATTGAATACGCAATACCAAAAATTGATTAAGAATGAAGCAATAAAAGAATCTCTGGAATACCAAATGTTAATGAAGGATGAAGAAACACAAGAATTGAGTCTGGAATACCAAACATTGATCGAAGATCAAGGAACACAAGAATTGAGTCCGGAATATCAAATATTGATCGAGGATCAAAGAATAAAAGAATTTTCGGAATACCAAAACCAAAAGTTAATATTGATTGAGAATGAAAAAATAAAAGAATTGACAAAATACCAAATGTTAATTGAGGATCAAGAATTAAGTCCGCAATACCAAACATTGATTGAGAATGAAGAAATAAAAGAATTGACAGAATACCAAATGTTAATTGAGGATCAAGGAACACAAGAATTAAGTCTGGAATACCAAACATTGATCGAGAATCAAGGAACACAAGAATTTAGCACGGAATACCAAAGTAAAGTGGATCCGTTTTTTTTCATTCCCGAAGAAGTGCATATCTTACCGAGATCCTCTTCTATAAGAGTCCGGAACAATAGTATCATTGGCGTAAATACATGGCTCACTTTAAATAAAAGAAGCCGAATGGGTGGATTAGTCCAAGTGGAGAAAACAAGAAAATATATTGAACTGAAAATCTTTTCTGGAGATATTCATTTTCCAGATAAGATATCCAGGCAGAGCGATATTTTGATACCACGAGAAACAGAAATTTTTTTTTTGAAGAAATTCAAAAAATCGAAAGATTGGATCTATGTTCAAGGGATCACACCTATCAAGAAAAAGTATTTTGTTTCGATTAGACCTGTAATTACATATGAAATACCTGATGAGATTGATTTAGCAACACTTTTCCCTCAGGATCTCGTGCAAGAAAAAGACAATCTCCAATTTAGAATTGTCAATTATTTCCTTTATGGAGATAGCAAGTCAATTCGAATAATTTGTCTTAAGACTATTCTATTAGTTCGGACTTGTTTAGTATTGAATTGGGACCAAAAAAAAAATAGTTCTATAGAAGAAGAGGTTCATGCTTCATTTGTTGAGATAAAGACAAATTTTTTAATTCGCAATTTCATCAAAATTGAGTTAATTAAGCCCTCATATATTGGAAAAAGGTATGAAAGAGCAAGTTCAGGATTCATTCCTGATAATACATTAGATCCTATTCCTGATAATGTATTAGATCGTAGCAATATCAATCCTTTTATTCCAAGACGAAAATGCAATCATTTAGTCCATCTAGTCAACATAAAGGAACTATGGGTACTTTGTTAAATCGAAACAAGGATTATCAATCTTTGATAATTTTGCCATCGTCCAATTGTTCTCAAATGCATCGATTCAAAAAGAATACTGTGAGAAAAAAAAGGAATTCCCTATTCCCATATATATTTGTTTTGGGTCCGCTAGGTGCTATTGTATCTAAAATAACGAATTTTTATTCAATTTTTAATTTAGTAACTCATAATGAGATCTTATTAAATAAATATTTTGATAATTGGTTTGATTTTTTTGACAATTTGAAAGAGGTTTTCCTCCTACTCAACATCATTTTACTATATATAGATAATTCTCAGTTTGCTCCATGTGTCATCGCATCTTTTTTGGAACAGATTTTCAAAGTATGGATTCAAATCTATAATATATGTAGAATACTTCAACCTGAGGTTGCTGAATACTGTTTAATAGATGACAATAGCAGAATTTACAGTCCGGATCCAACGATAGGCTTTTTTTTGAACCCATTCAATTGGAATTGGTGCCCTTTCTTTCACGACAATAGTTGGGAAGAGACATCGACAAAAATAAGTCTTGGACAATTTATTTGCGAAAATTTGTGTCTTTTTCAAGACGAACCATATGTCAAAAAATCTGGTCAAATTGTAATTATCAATCTTGATTCCTTAGTTATAAGATCAGCTAAACCCTATTTGCTCACTTCAGGCACAACCATTCATGGTCATTATGGGGAAATCTTTTATAAAGGAGATGTATTAGTTACATTTCTATATGAAAAATCGAGATCTAGTGATATAACGCAAGGTCTTCCAAAAGTAGAGAAATTTTTCGAAGCGCGTTCGATTGATTTACTATTGATAAACCTAAAAAGGAGGGTTGAAGGTTGGAACGAACGTATACCAAGAATTCTTGGAGTACCTTGGGTTTTCTTCATTGGAGCTGAGCTAACCATAGCCCAAAGTCGTATTTCTTTGGTTAATGAGATCCAAAAGGTTTATCGATCTCAGGGGGTACATATCCATAATAGACATATCGAGATTATTGTACATCAAGTAACATCAAAAGTGTTGGTTTCAGAAGATGGAATGTCTAATGTCTTTTTACCTAGAGAGTTAATTGGGTTATTACGAGCGGAATGAGCAGGACGCGCTTTGGATGAATCAATCTTTTATCGGGCAATCTTGTTGGGAGTAACAAGAGCCTCTCTAAATACTCAAAGTTTCATATCTGAAGCAAGTTTTCAAGAAACCGCTCGAGTTTTAGCAAAAGCTGCTCTGCGAGGTCGTATTGATTGGTTGAAAGGTCTGAAAGAAAACGTTGTTCTGGGAAGAATTCTACCTATTGGTACCGGATTGAAAAAAAATGTGCATCCTTCAAGACAAGATAAGAGCTTTGCTTTAGAAAAAAAAATAGAAAATCTATTTGAGTTGGAAATGAGAGATATTATGTTACATCATAAAGAATTATTATGTTCTGAACATGACAAATAATCTGAATTCTCATTTATAAAAAAAAATCTTTCATAAGATTTCATTATCATTAACTTAAATGAAAACGGATTCATTTCTTACCTTAACTATTTTTTTTTTAACTAATCTGATTATTGATTTTTTGATCAATCGAGTCAGAGTCAATCAAATCAAATAAGTAATTCTAAAAATTGTTTAGGATTTGTGTCATGCATCAATGGTAAATTACCGGTAGAAGGTTCCATCGGAACAATTATTTATTTCAAAGTACCTCTTTTTTATTAAAAAAAGAAAATAAAAGAAAAGGAAGTGGGAGACAAAATGACAAGAAGATATTGGAACATCAATTTTGAAGAGATGATTGAAGCAAGAGTTCATTTAGGTAATTATAAAAGGAGATGGAATCCTAAAATCACTCCTTATATCCTTCTAAAGCCCAAATACAAACGTTTAGGTATACATATTACAAATCCCGCTAAAACTGCTCGTTTTTTATCAGAAGCTTGTGATTTACTTTTTGATGCAGCAAGTAAAAAAAAAACATTTTAATTGTTGGTACTCAAAAATTCCCAGAACAAGTCGCGGATTTAGTAGCGTTGGCTGGAATAAGGGCTCGGTGTCATTATGTTCATAAAAAATGGTTTCGTGGTATGTTAACAAATTGGTCCATTACGTGAAGGAGACTTTCTGAGTTATGGTATTTAAAATCCTTAGAAGAGGATGGTACATTAAACTCTATTCGCAAAAGAGATGCAGCAATCTTGAAGAGAAAATTATCTACTTTGGAAACATATCTCGGTGGAATCAAATATATGAAGGAGTTACCTAATATTGTGATCATCATTGATCAGCAAAGAGAATATATAGCTCTTCGAGAATGTATTGTTTTGGGTATTCCGATAATTTGCTTAATCGATACAGATTGTGATCCAGATCTCGTGGATATTCCAATTCCAGCCAACAATAAAGATACAGTTTCAATTCGATGGATTCTTAACATATTAGTGTCCGCAATTTGCGAGGGTAATTCTAGGTATATAAAGAGAGGGTCATTCTAGCTATATTAAAGAATCATTATTAAAGAACCATTTCATCGAATTCAATAAAGAATTCTAAGATTCTTTAATAATATTTTTGTTAGTAATATTTTTGTTAGTAATTTTATAATTGCATAATATTGATTCAATTTTTTTTATCTCTCTTTATTTTATCTAAAAATAGTGAAATGGAACTTCCTTTATTAAAATTCATAAAGGGAGTTATTCTTGGAATTAATTATAAGTAGTTAATTTTTTTTTTTTTTTTATAGAGTTCCTTTCAAAAACAAAGCATCAAATTGGAGTTTAGTAGAAAAGGGCTTTTCTCGGATTTGAATGGATGACTTTTATCGTCAAAAACTTTTTTCTACCACTTCAAGAATTACTTTTTAACGTAATTAAGATCGAAGTACCCGGTTGTGCATACATAGGTTCATTTTCCAGTAGATTCCAACCTGGTCATACCTAGTTAAACCCAACTCAGTGACCTTATGCGAATTTGTAAACTTTCTGATATAATCAAGATCGAATTCATTATTTAAGAATGGGAAGAAAAGCAAGAATCGTGGTTGGGAAGGTTCTAGTAGCAAAAGCCATTGGAATCGATATTTGATATATTGGAATAATGTGTTTTGTTATTGATTGACCCTAGACGGATAAAAGAATAACTGAAAGAAAAGAAATCGAATCTATTAGTTATTTGCAAAAATAGGCTGAATTATGAAAATCACAGTGACCCTATGGAAAAGGGTTCAGTACGCAACTGCTTACGGGATTAAACGTTGGGTTTTTCGCAAGCAGTTCTTAGTTGATATTTCTACCGTTTTAAAATTGTTTTTACTTCTGTCTTATGTAATTACAATTCTATTTTTAATATGTATCCTATTAATCGTCGTATTCGTTTATTGCCGGTTCTTATTTCAGGAATTCTTCAATTTTTTCTTCAATTGGTAAAAAAGGGCTTTTTATAGAATAAATCAGGATAAAAGAAATCAGAAGATTACTGAGCCGTATGAGGTAGGAAACTCTCAAGTACAGTTCTAAGGGAAAGAATTCTCTATTCCGACCGGGGAGAAAAGGCCGTTCTAGAGAGCGATTCTGAAATTGCAGAGGCTTGGTCCAATCAAGCTGCTGAGTATTGGAAACAAGCTATAGCGCTTACTCCAAGCAATTATATTGAAGCACATAACTGGTTGAAGATTACAAAACGTTTCGAACTTAAATAAGATAAGATTTGTCACACCCCGCGGCCCGCAGGATGTGACGGGACCCTGCCGTAGACATACAGTTTCCTGTATGCCTACAAGGCATGTACGATATAATAGAAAACCCACCCCAACAAGCAACAATAACACAAATACACACAACAAATCGGTTCGAATATAAAACAGGTCATAGTATATATAAACAGTATCTCGTACG
Organism: Carex myosuroides; assembly: GCA_028015225.1. Lineage (NCBI taxonomy): Eukaryota > Viridiplantae > Streptophyta > Magnoliopsida > Poales > Cyperaceae > Carex > Carex myosuroides. The sequence goes on along the minus strand of CM051474.1, from coordinate 4,919,956 downwards.
GATACAACCAAAGGTCATGACATAGAGAATATATCACAATCAAAAAACATATGTACATCTCTAGTCAAATACCAAACAAAAACTCAGGTATAGGTGACATATACTGATGGCCTAAATCCGACGTGCCTCTCCGCTACCGGCTGCACCCAAACCTGAAAAGGTAACCCAAATGTGGGGTGAGAATAAATTCTCAGTGCGATAATTGCCACAACGGATTGCTGGACTTGCAATCAAGTTTCATTTTCAAAAAGAAACGCCAAATAAAACATAACACAGTTCTATACCAGTGTATAAGATAAAAATGCATATACCTGACAACAATAATCAAATGAAATCAACATCCAGGAATCGCAAATTCGATATTCAAATAAACATAACATTAGGCTTAACTTACCGTATTATAGCTGGTAGCACTACAGGTGTTCTCTCGAGCTGGACCCTTTATCAAACCCACATCTGTAGGGTTACTGACACCTACAGATGTTCCACCGAGCTGGACCCTTTATCTGACACCCACCTGTAATGCTTTGGCGTAACCATTTCCTAAGTTCTGGTTCCAAGTCATTTCAAGAAAATTCATTCAACATCGTTTTGGAACGTAAAATCAACTGACCGTTCAAACGCCTTATCACGCCGGATAACGACTTAGACGATAACACTAGTCACCCATAATCATAACCGTCAATCAAATCACTGACCCTGCCCCAACCGGTTGGGGACTTACGGTGTCCCAGGTAGGCTAAAGCTTTAGGATCCTGCCAAAACCCGCATGCCAGGCTTTGCAAATTCGTCACACGATGGTGACCCGTCACACGCCGGTGACCAATCTCATTCACATTTCCAATTCTGGTGACTTACACTCAAAAATCAGATCTAATTAGATCGACACAATCGTAAACCATACCAGTATGCAAGTCATTCAGATTTCAGCAATTCAATTTCAAACAGATTGGGCTATGCACATGCAATGCACAATTCAGCTAATGCATCAATGAATATTCAACATGACAACCGAATAACAGTTTAATTCTGAAAAGGAAATATCAGACAAGTCCAGAAACCCCGCACCTGAGTATAAAGTGCACTCGTCTAAGGCTCAGGCGTCTCAAATGATCCCGAGATCCGATGCCTCGTAGGATTATCACCTATTTATACACTTAGATTCGATTACAGCGTTCGATTGGTATTCGATAGGTTAAACCGAGTTGAATTAGGTTAAACACGGCTTAGGGTTCGTATTCTGGTCCTAATGATATAGGTTTAGGTCACATAGTGCTTTTCATTCGGTTTCGGCACCAATAATCAAGTCATAAGTGCGCTAAGGCACCACACGGTACAATTCGAGTCGGAATTAGGTCAATTCGAGATAATGGTACCAAAACCTAATTCCATTTCGGAGAAATTCATAATCGGGAATTCGGTTACAAATTGGAACACGAAATCAATCAATAAACACTATAGAATCAACAAAGACATAGCACAATCAATTTGGTGCAATTCTACGGGTTTTCATCGAAAACCTAGAAATACCGAAATACGAATCGAGAGAGAAATAGAAATGGGATTTACCAATGAACGGAAGCAAAGAGCGAGAAACGTGTTCCTCGTTCGATATCTCGATTTTCGGGGGATTTCGTCGCCCGGAGCTCTCTCTCTCTCACTCTCTCTTTGTCTCGTTCTCTCTCTCTCTTTGTCGGCGTAGGAAAGAAGAAAGAAAAAGAGAAGGGGAAAGAAAAGGAAAAGAAAAGGAAAAGAGAGAAAGAGGTGTGTATGACAAAGGGCCCCACTTCCCTTTTGGAATTTTGCAAAATAGACCTTCAGTGTGCGAATGCGGATGGGTCCATCCGCACTGCGGGTTCGCTGACCCGCACTGGCTGTAAATTTCACTGTTAATACTTCTGAATTTCCACGAATGCGGGTGGCGGTGCGGGTGGCCATCCGCACTGCGGGTGGTCACTGAAATCTCAGAATTTGGCTAAGTTATTTAGTGCGGGTGGTCCATCCGCACTGACTCTCAGTGCGGACGCACCAGGCTCGGGAAAAATTGGCTGAACGTTGGAAAATTGGCTAAGTACCCAGTGTGGGTGGATGGAACCGCACTGCGGGTGGGTTCATCCGCACTGGGCTCTGTTTTCACCATTTTTTCGTTATTTCCCGCGACGAAAATCACAACAATCGTATAATTATCATTTGCTATCCACATAATTGATTTTTTGTATATACATATATATATAATTTGATTTAACCACTTAATAAATTTGAATAAATCTAATTTCAAAAGTTTACGGTGTTACAATTCTCCCCCACTTAAAATGAGGTTCAGTCCGCTGAACTTGATTTCGTACCTTAATTGTCGAACAACTCCGGATACTTTTCTCGGATGCTTTCCTCGAGTTCCCACGTCGCTTCCTTATCGGAATGTCGCCCCCATTTTACCAACACGAGTCGGATCACTTTTCTTCGTAGTCGTTGTTCTTTTCGATCCAATATCCGCATCGGTTCCTCTTGATAAGTCAGATCATCTTGCACGTGTAAATCAGAATGGTCAATACAATGTGCCGGATCTCGCACATACCTGCGCAACTGTGATACATGAAACACCGGGTGAACCCGGTCCAGCGCTGGTGGCAGTGCAAGTTCGTATGCTACCGGTCCAACTCGTCGCAAAATCTGAAATGGCCCAATATAACGAGGACTTAGCTTCCCCGAAACACCAAATCTGTGTACGCCTCTGACAGGCGAAACTCGAAGCCATACGTGATCACTTTCTTGGAATTCCAACGGTCTTCGATGTATATCCGCGTACTTCCTTTGTCTTTCTTGGGCCGACTTGAGCCGACTCAGAACTATCTTCGTTTTCTCAGCAATCTCTTCTAACATTTGCGGCCCCGTAGGCGGATATGTACCCGCTGGTCCCCACCACAGCGGAGTACTGCACTGCTGCCCTGTCAGCGCCTCTTGCGGTGACATACCGATGCTCGAGTGATAACTGTTGTTATACGCGAACTCCACCAGATACAAGTGATCAACCCACGTACCTTGTAAACTTAGCGCGCAGGAGCGCAACATGTCCTCCAATGTTTGAATAGTACGCTCAGATTGCCCGTCAGTCTGAGGATGATGGGCCGTACTGAGTCTCAGCTTAGTACTCATTGCCTCTTGAAAGCTCGCCCAAAAATGAGAAGTAAATCGAGGGTCTCGGTCCGAAATAATAGTGCGTGAGCAACCGTGGTATTTGAATTGGTATCTCAAGAACAAATCTGCTAATTCTTGCCCCGATGTCTCGATTCGAAGCGGAATGAAATGAGCTATCTTTGTCAGCCGATCCACAATAACCCAAATAGTGTTATATCTACCAACGGTTCTCGGAAATCCGGATACAAAATCCATTGTGATCGACTCAAATTTCCTCGTAGGTATCTCCAGCGGTCTTAGCAACCCTGCTTTTCTCCGCCGATCCGCTTTAACCTGCTGACATACTTGGCATTTTTCCACGTACCTTTGCACGTCCCTTTTCATTTTCGGCCACCAGAAATACTTCTTCAAGTCTTGATACATTTTTACTTCACCCGGGTGGATAGCGTAACCCGAGTCGTGCGCCTCCGATAAAATCAGATCTTTCAGTTCAGCTTTACTTGGTACACAAATGCGATCATGAAACCGCAAGATGCCATCTCCTTGGACTTTAAAGGGGGAATCAGCATTTGACTCGTAGTGCAGTTTAAATTTCTGACATTTTGGATCATCCTGTTGCGATACACGAATCTGCTCGTGTAACTCCGATCGGATCTCAACCGCCGCTAGTACCACTGATGTAATTGCAGTTGTACCCGCCTCAACTCCACTTCCAATACTCTTAGATACAACCTTCGATGCAAATTCGCGTGATGCCCCGACATGTATTTCTAACCTTCGCATTTCCTCGAGCAGTTTCACTTCACTTGTAATAACTGACGCTAGGTTTACCTGACTCTTCCTGCTCAGCGCATCTGCTACTACATTCGCTTTCCCCGCGTGATACTGTATATCCAGATCGTAGTCTTTCATCAACTCTAACCACCGCCTTTGCCTCAAATTCAATTCTCTTTGCGTGAAGATGTATTTTAGACTCTGATGATCGGTGAACATACGGCATGTCACGCCATACAAATAATGCCGCCAAATCTTCAACGCAAATATTACCGCCGCTAACTCCAAGTCATGAGTCGGGTAGTTTTGCTCGTGCGGTCGCAATTGCCGAGATGCGTAGGCAATTACGTGACCATCTTGCATTAGTACACAACCCAACCCTGATCGCGATGCATCGGTGTAAACCGTATATTCTTTATCAGCAGTCGGCATAGCAAGAATCGGTGCGGATACCAGCCGACTCTTTAATTCCTCAAAGCTTTTATCTTGCGCGCTACCCCAGTCGAACTTTACACCTTTGCGCAATAACTTGGTAAGCGGCGCAGCTAGCCGCGAAAATCCGAGTACAAATCTCCTGTAGTACCCGGCCAACCCCAGAAAACTGCGAATTTCCGTGACCGTCTCCGGCCTCTTCCATTCAATCACGGCCCGAATCTTTTCGGGATCAACCGCTAATCCTCTTCCCGATACCACATGCCCCAAAAATGTAATTTCCCCCAACCAAAATTCACATTTCGATAATTTTGCGAATAACTGATGTTCGCGCAATCTTTGTAATACAATTCTCAAGTGTACCTCATGTTCTGCCGGGGATTTCGAGTATACCAAGATATCATCGATAAACACCACCACTGTTGAATCCAACATGTCATGGAATACTCGGTGCATCAAGTCCATGAACGCTGCGGGTGCGTTCGTCAGCCCAAACGGCATCACTAAGTACTCGTAGTGCCCGTACCGCGTACGGAATGCCGTCTTGTCCACATCACTCGGCCGTATTCTCAGCTGATGATACCCTGTTCTCAGATCAATCTTTGAATATATCGAAGATCCCTGCAACTGATCGAACAATTCATCAATCCGCGGTAACGGATATTTATTCTTCACGGTTACCTTATTCAGCTCACGGTAGTCAATACATAACCTCAGCGTGCCGTCCTTTTTCTTGACAAATAATACCGGTGCGCCCCACGGCGACGTGCTAGGTCTGATAAATCCATTCTCCAACATGTCTTCCAACTGCGCCTTAAGTTCTTTCAGCTCGGCAGGTGCCATTCGATACGGTGCCTTTGAAATAGGTGTTGTGCCCGGTACCAGTTTGATACCGAACTCCACTTCTCGTTCAGGTGGCAACCCCACGATCTCATCTGGAAACACATCCGAAAACTCTGACACCACCGGAATAGTGCTGATCTCTGGAACTGCTGCAGCCGTATAAACCACGGCCGCCAGATAAGCTGTACACCCTGTTTCTAATAAATGTTTCACTTCTACAGCTGAAATACAAGATGTCAGTTTTCCCAGTTCTCTACACTTCATAGTACATGATATACCTCTTGAGTTCGCAAAATGGATCCGTCGATGCGGACAGTCAATAGTTGCCTCGTGTCTCGTTAACCAATCCATTCCCAATAACACATCATATCCCGCAATATCCATAACTAAGAGGTCTGCTTCGAATTCCCTTCCATCCACTTTAATTTTTCGGTTACGGCATATTGTAATGGCTTGGTCGGTGGAACCGAAAGGAGTCTGAACACTAAGAATCCGGTTATCCGTCTCCACTGGCCATCGACAATTTTCTACTAACTCCCTCGACACGATGGAATGGCTACAACCTGTATCTATCAAGCAGTATGCATCATGGTCCGAGATAGAGAGTATACCTGTCATCACATCCGTCTGATACTCTGAAGTCCTCTCTTCCCCGCCTTCTTTTAACACGTCTGGGGTGTCGAGTATATTCCCTGAAACATCCAACGCATGTGCTGACACATGTCCTGCTGTCCTGCCTCCGCTAGCTTGAGAAGTACCCCGTCCTCGCGACACTGATCCGCCCCTACCACGGTTGACTGAGCTTCCCGCCCCACTGTCACTTGGAAATCTCACTGTAGCTTGTGGGCACTCTCTTGCCCAATGATCTCCGCTGCCGCATGTGAAACACGAACTGTTGCGGCGTCTGCACTCAACCTCATTATGTGCCTGATTGCATGAGCGGCACCACATAGGCGTGAATCCCGGCCGGAAACCCGGTCGAAATCCTGAAGTAGCTGCCGGCCCATAAGATGGCCGAGGAGTCATAATCTGTCTCTGAGGGGGTCTAAATGATGACGAGCCCCCTCTCGACCTCACAACCGGTCGACTCGAATCAGCCCGTTGTTTCACATTTCTTTCTGCAAATTGCTCTTTCCGCCTCTTCGCGTGCATCTCAACCTGCTCAGCATGATCCATTATCGATTGTAACTCAGTAGCATTCGGAGTGTCAACTATCATGGATATGCTCCCGTCCAACCCGTCCAAGTACTGTCGGTGATATCGAACTCTGTCTGTCTGTATCTCTGTAGCATACCTAGACAAAGCTAGAAACTCATTATTATAATCAGCTATTGACCGTCCTTCTTGTCGCAACTCCAGAAATTTTCTTCTCAAAGCCTCCCTATGGATGTTACTCAGAAACCTCCGAGTAAACTGCTGCTCGAACCACTCCCAAGGGATCTTAACTGCTTCCCCGACATAATTCCGTCGGGCGCCATTCCACCAAAATCTTGCATCTCCGTTCAGCATTTGTTCCGCTAACTCCACCATGTCCTCCTCCGGTGCCCGACACAATACGAGCTTTGCATTTATCTTCCCTAACCATTCTTCCGCCTCTGAATACCCACCGGTACCATCAAACTGCGGCGGGTTTAAGCGCATAAAAGAGTCATATAATTTGCGGAATTCCTCAGGTGTACCTCTCTGATCCACTGGTGCTGCCTCTCGCCTTTCGGCTGCTTGACGGCCCCTCTCATAAGCCGCGATCAGCCTATCATCTAGTTCTCTGTCTCGGTTCTGCCCTCCTCCAGAACCCTCCGACTCATTTCCATCTCTAGCAGCTGCTGGCTCAATGACAACCGGATTCACTCGAGGTCGTCCGCGGCCTCTACGAGTCTCCATAATTCTATACTGTACCAAAACAACATTATAATAATGTATATGTATAATCGTTATACGAATACCTCTTTATCCGTTACGATCCCCTTATTACGTGTCACTCTCACGTATCCTACCAGACTGGTTCAGGTTAAGGCTTAACCATGCTCTGATACCACCAAAGGAGACCTGTCACACCCCGCGGCCCGCAGGATGTGACGGGACCCTGCCGTAGACATACAGTTTCCTGTATGCCTACAAGGCATGTACGATATAATAGAAAACCCACCCCAACAAGCAACAATAACACAAATACACACAACAAATCGGTTCGAATATAAAACAGGTCATAGTATATATAAACAGTATCTCGTACGGATACAACCAAAGGTCATGACATAGAGAATATATCACAATCAAAAAACATATGTACATCTCTAGTCAAATACCAAACAAAAACTCAGGTATAGGTGACATATACTGATGGCCTAAATCCGACGTGCCTCTCCGCTACCGGCTGCACCCAAACCTGAAAAGGTAACCCAAATGTGGGGTGAGAATAAATTCTCAGTGCGATAATTGCCACAACGGATTGCTGGACTTGCAATCAAGTTTCATTTTCAAAAAGAAACGCCAAATAAAACATAACACAGTTCTATACCAGTGTATAAGATAAAAATGCATATACCTGACAACAATAATCAAATGAAATCAACATCCAGGAATCGCAAATTCGATATTTAAATAAACATAACATTAGGCTTAACTTACCGTATTATAGCTGGTAGCACTACAGGTGTTCTCTCGAGCTGGACCCTTTATCAAACCCACATCTGTAGGGTTACTGACACCTACAGATGTTCCACCGAGCTGGACCCTTTATCTGACACCCACCTGTAATGCTTTGGCGTAACCATTTCCTAAGTTCTGGTTCCAAGTCATTTCAAGAAAATTCATTCAACATCGTTTTGGAACGTAAAATCAACTGACCGTTCAAACGCCTTATCACGCCGGATAACGACTTAGACGATAACACTAGTCACCCATAATCATAACCGTCAATCAAATCACTGACCCTGCCCCAACCGGTTGGGGACTTACGGTGTCCCAGGTAGGCTAAAGCTTTAGGATCCTGCCAAAACCCGCATGCCAGGCTTTGCAAATTCGTCACACGATGGTGACCCGTCACACGCCGGTGACCAATCTCATTCACATTTCCAATTCTGGTGACTTACACTCAAAAATCAGATCTAATTAGATCGACACAATCGTAAACCATACCAGTATGCAAGTCATTCAGATTTCAGCAATTCAATTTCAAACAGATTGGGCTATGCACATGCAATGCACAATTCAGCTAATGCATCAATGAATATTCAACATGACAACCGAATAACAGTTTAATTCTGAAAAGGAAATATCAGACAAGTCCAGAAACCCCGCACCTGAGTATAAAGTGCACTCGTCTAAGGCTCAGGCGTCTCAAATGATCCCGAGATCCGATGCCTCGTAGGATTATCACCTATTTATACACTTAGATTCGATTACAGCGTTCGATTGGTATTCGATAGGTTAAACCGAGTTGAATTAGGTTAAACACGGCTTAGGGTTCGTATTCTGGTCCTAATGATATAGGTTTAGGTCACATAGTGCTTTTCATTCGGTTTCGGCACCAATAATCAAGTCATAAGTGCGCTAAGGCACCACACGGTACAATTCGAGTCGGAATTAGGTCAATTCGAGATAATGGTACCAAAACCTAATTCCATTTCGGAGAAATTCATAATCGGGAATTCGGTTACAAATTGGAACACGAAATCAATCAATAAACACTATAGAATCAACAAAGACATAGCACAATCAATTTGGTGCAATTCTACGGGTTTTCATCGAAAACCTAGAAATACCGAAATACGAATCGAGAGAGAAATAGAAATGGGATTTACCAATGAACGGAAGCAAAGAGCGAGAAACGTGTTCCTCGTTCGATATCTCGATTTTCGGGGGATTTCGTCGCCCGGAGCTCTCTCTCTCTCACTCTCTCTTTGTCTCGTTCTCTCTCTCTCTTTGTCGGCGTAGGAAAGAAGAAAGAAAAAGAGAAGGGGAAAGAAAAGGAAAAGAAAAGGAAAAGAGAGAAAGAGGTGTGTATGACAAAGGGCCCCACTTCCCTTTTGGAATTTTGCAAAATAGACCTTCAGTGTGCGAATGCGGATGGGTCCATCCGCACTGCGGGTTCGCTGACCCGCACTGGCTGTAAATTTCACTGTTAATACTTCTGAATTTCCACGAATGCGGGTGGCGGTGCGGGTGGCCATCCGCACTGCGGGTGGTCACTGAAATCTCAGAATTTGGCTAAGTTATTTAGTGCGGGTGGTCCATCCGCACTGACTCTCAGTGCGGACGCACCAGGCTCGGGAAAAATTGGCTGAACGTTGGAAAATTGGCTAAGTACCCAGTGTGGGTGGATGGAACCGCATTGCGGGTGGGTTCATCCGCACTGGGCTCTGTTTTCACCATTTTTTCGTTATTTCCCGCGACGAAAATCACAACAATCGTATAATTATCATTTGCTATCCACATAATTGATTTTTTGTATATACATATATATATAATTTGATTTAACCACTTAATAAATTTGAATAAATCTAATTTCAAAAGTTTACGGTGTTACAAGATTACTCTATATCACCGTGTTTTAGACGAAAAACCGACTATTGCGAATTTGTAAATTTTCTGATATAATCAATATCGAATTCATTATTTAAGAATGGGAAGAAAAGCAAGAATCGTGGTTGGGAAGGTTCTAGTAGCAAAAGCCATTGGAATCGATATTTGATATATTGGAATAATATGTTTTGTTATTGATTGACCCTAGACGGATAAAAGAATAACTGAAAGAAAAGAAATCGAATCTATTAGTTATTTGCAAAAATAGGCTGAATATAATATGCCTTTGGGTATACCAAAAGTACGTTATCGTCGTTTTTTCGAGGATAAACCGACTTGGATTGGCATATATGAACGACTTTACATAGAAAGAGCACTCTTTCTATGCAAAGAAATTAAGAAACTTTTCACCAATCGGTTTATCGCTCTCTTGTTACAACTGGATTCGGAAACTGATGTTTATGATGATACTGATGCTTATACTGATATCAGCATATATATAAACTCTACCGGTGGGGGAGCAGAGGCAGCTATATCTATATATGATACAATGAGGTACATTGTACCTGATGTATGTACAATAAATATGGGATTAGCTACATCAGCAGCATCTTTGATCCTGGTGGGAGGAACAATTACTAAACGGGTAGCATACCCTAATGCTAAGGTGATGATTCACCAACCTAGCAGTGCCCGTGTTAAGGGAAATATACATTCCTTAAAAATAGAAGCAGAAGATATGCTTGAACTTCGTAACACAATTGCGGATATTTATGCAGAAAACACAGGTAAACCTGTAGATGTTATACAGAAGGATCTGGAAAGAGACTATTTTATGTCGGCAACAGAAGCTCAAGATTATGGTATTATCGATCACATAGTAAAGTCCAAAAAAGAAAATGAAATAAAAGAGTGATCCGATTGATTTTTTGTCAATCTATTTCAAAGTCGAATTTTCCTTTTTTGAATATGGAGTATTTCATATTCAAAAAAGGAAAATTGAGAAAAATAACATCTGGTTAAGATCGAAAGAAAGAAATTGGATTCTGTATAGATATATACACAATATGCCAACTATTACACAACTTCTTAGAAACATCAGACAGCCAAAAAAAATGGTAAGAAATCTCCCGCTCTTAAAGGATGTCCTCAGCGTCGAGGACCATGTGCTAAGGTGTATGTGCGGCTCGCTTAGATCATGAATTCGAACAGATGAGAGAATTTTCCAGTATCAACGAGCAGTACTGATGAATAGGATAGAAACATATAGGTATATTCTATACCTAATTATTCTATCAAATTGATGGTTTCCATTGGTCAAAATCCAATCATTTTCGATTTGAAATAAGAAGCAATTCTCCATTGGTAGCAAAAAGTTATCCATTAAACGGAGGAAATAGCATTACATTAAGCATGAAAGAGCGGGCTCATAGGGCTAACTACCTAGCCAACTTTTCGAATGAAATGCCGTCACTGTATGGATAACTCTTAGTGTGAAAAGGGCTATTACTTTCTAATTAATAGATAGAGCCAAAGAATATGAACTATACAAGTTCACAAAATCTTTTGAAAAGAAGCTCCGGTGTATAGAGAGGACCTCACCCTTTGAGAGGTAACCATAGAAACCACTATTTTTTTGGAATGAATATTGAATTCTTTATTTAAGAATGGGAAGAAAAGAAAGAATCGTGGTTTCATAGTAGCAAAAGCCATTGGAATCGATATTTGATATATTGGAATAATGTGTTTTGTTATTGATTGACCCTAGACGGATAAAAGAATAACTGAAAGAAAAGAAATCTAACCCGTTAGTTATTTTATTCAATAAAATTGAATTTTATTCAATGAGCAGAGTGAGACGAGGATATATAGCTCGAAGACGTCGAAAAAAAAATCGTTCCCTTGTATCAGGTTTTAGAGGAGCTCATTCAAGACATACTCGAATGATTATTCAACAGAAAATGAGAGGTTTGTTTTACTCTCATCGAGATAGAGGCACTAAAAAGAGGTATTTTCGTCGTTTGTGGATCACTCGAATAAATGCAGTAACTCGTGAAAACCAAACATTTGATAGTTATTGTAAGTTTATCCACAATCTGTATAAGAAGCAATCTTTTCTTAATCGTAAAATACTTTCACAAATATCTATATCAAATAAGATTGGTTTTTGTAAGATTTCTAATAAAATATTTAAACCTAATAAGGTTTATGAAGAGATACTCAAATAATTTATTAGTAATGATTAAAACAGGATTCCCCGGGGAATGAACTCCGGGAAGATCCGGGAAGATATAGAAGAAAAAAAATTCAGATAAAAATTAATACGAAAATATTTCAAGAAGATTTTTTTCCTTTTTTTATTTATAACATTAAGAATCCAATCTGATTTCTAAGCTTTTTCAAACAAAATATTTTAACTTGAGTTCTAATTTGAGGTTTTGAGTCAATTGGAAAATAGGCTTATGGATTTATCGTTTTATGATGAGTAGTTCTTGAATTTGTTTTTTAAAGGATTAAAAGGAGTAGTCCCTGGTTCGGTTCCGAGAGGAGGAACTCTCGGCTCCGTTTTAGGATTAGTTTTGAATTCTTCCTTTTTAGTCCATGGTTTAGTCCATGGGAAAGCAGGAACTCTCGGCTCCATTTCAGGATGAGTTTTTCTTTTATTTCTGTTTTTCTTTTTTTCTTTTTTTTTCTACGACGTTCTAAGATCTCGCGCCATTTTTTCTTAAAATGTAGCTCATTTTCAATAAAAGGTAATAAAGCTAAAAAACGAGCTTTTTTTATAGCATTAGTCATTAATCGTTGGTGTCTCAAGGTTAATTTAGTAACTCGTCTAGGTATGATTCTTCCTGCTAAACCAATAAATCGACCAATTGAATCTATATTCCTATAATGGATTTCCTTTCTTGATCCGATGAAAAAACGCATATTACGTTGGTTAAAAAAGTCTTCCGAATATCTAGAATATTTATAACGAGATTCAAATTCACGATGAATAAAAAGGTATTTCCGAAGAGAAATACATTGATACATTTTCCGTAAACGAGATTTTTTGGATTTAGGAAAATCTTGTCTGAATTTATGAAAAGGGTTATTGAATTTACCAAGAAGTTGCTTAGCTTTATGAACAAAAGGTTGCTTGGCTTTACGAACAAGAGGTTGCTTAGCTTTACGAACAAGAGATTGCTTGGCTTTACGAATACGAAGAGGTTGCTTAAGTCTATCCATGGTTTATTTCTTATCTATAAAATTCGATTTCTTGATTCATTTAAGATCCAACTAAAATAGGTTTTGATTCAGATATCATTTCTTAATTTCATTTATATATATATATAAATATATATATTTATATATATACAAATGATATAATCTCCACGTTAAAATGAGATTAGGTTTAATAGATATTCTTTCCATTTATATATATGATTTATATATATGTATATTATATATTTTATATATAATAATATGGTAAGTTCTTACTTTATTTATTGCTTTCAAAAACTTATTTATTGCTTTCAAAAATAGAAAACATGATGTTTGTTTTCTTTGATCTATTTCTTTATTTTTATTTCCATATGAGTCGTATGTTTGTTACAATAGCGACAAAATTTTCTCAATTCTAATAAATTGAGTGTATTAGAACGATTCTTTTGAGTAATATATCTAGAAATACCCATTGATTTCTTATTGATACTTCTTCGAACACAACTAGTACATTCCAAAAAAACTCTGACTCTTACATCTTTCCCTTTAGCCATGAACCTCCTTTATATCTTTTGATTGGTTTAACTTAAACTCTCCTATTTTCGGTTTTTGAATCGAAAAAGAAGAAAAAATCAGTAAGAATTCTTAACTAGTTATTACATTTCTAAAAAAATTTTTGACATGAAATTATCTAGTTAATTTAATATGTATTATTTTAATTAATAAAAACATAGAATAAAATTAAGTAATAGAATTTCTTTCTAAATTATCTAGTTTGATTGGAAATCTTTATAACTTACTTATTTCAGTCTCTTCTTTTAAATTATTATTTCGCCTAGCTTACGCTAGACTAATGAATCCCATTTTTTCCAAAATTTGATCTTGAGTGGGCTTACTGGATTTCTATTCACTGGGTTTTGGATGAGCTAAACTTATGCCTTTTATCTATCGTAAAGATTTGAAAAAAGAATCGTCACATGGAATTCTATTCTCCTTCATTTCTCCACATATTAATAACTAAAATCAAAAAAAAGGAAATGATAAAGCATCTGGGAATAAACAGTTTATTTCTATTAATAGACCTGCTAAAGAACCAAACCATAGAGTACTTATCACAGGTGCCACAGAGAGATATTTCTTTATATCTTGCATTGCAAATTCTCTTTCATTATTTTATTGGAATACATGTATGGTCAGATGCTTTAGTTCAAGATTTTTTGAATTGATTTTTCCTTTTTTTTACCCTCAATTCCTATCTAAAATTGATATGTACAATGAATCCATAGATAAGAATTTCCTGTCCCACCTAACAAACAAAAGAAAGAAGCCCAGTATTACTGCTCAAATATGAATTCTTCATTTATAGGTTAGATTGCGTTTCAGATGTATATTATTTATTATAGTATTATAGTAAGTATTATAGTATTATAGTAATAAATGACAAGAAACTTTGATATATATAGAGAAGAAAATGATCATATATATGGAAAATAAGACAAGGATTTTGTAAAATGACATTGTACAGCAAGTTCGAAAAGGGGTGTAGCGCAGCTTGGTAGCGCGTTTGTTTTGGGTACAAAATGTCACAGGTTCAAATCCTGTCATCCCTACCTATTACTTTTGCTATGGGAAGTGAAGAGGAATTCATTAAGATCGTGGATTTGCGGATACTATATGTATAAGAAATGCGTTAGGATAGAAATAGAAAAAGCGCTCTTAGTTCAGTTCGGTAGAACGCGGGTCTCCAAAACCCGATGTCGTAGGTTCAAATCCTACAGAGCGTGATTTCGTCTATACAAAAACAAAACGAAGTCAAATTCAAACTGAAATTGAACCTCGGCTTCGAAAAAAGTCAATAAAACAAAAAAGAAAATTGATTAAATCAAAGGTCCAACTGATCACCACGTCTGTATTGTAAATATGCAGTTACGAATAATCCTGCTAAAGTGATAGGAATTAGGCCTAAGACAATTCCAAATAGAAAAACTTCAATCATTTTGGTTTGAGCAGATAAAAAAAGGTTAAGACCTATCTTTAAATATTAATCTGAATTATCCATGAATCTCAATGACCAAGAAAATAATTGGCAATTTTTGCAGAAAGAGCCATAGAATACATGAAATCCCTGATAAAGATTTTTATGAATTTTTCATTCAATTCATTTCAAAAAAGATTTTTATGAATTTTTCATTCAATTCATTTCAAATAAGTCGTATCTTTCTTAAACCAATAAATAGAACTAAGGTTATAGTTAAAGCAGCCAGTAAAAAACTGAAATAACTAGTTATAGTAAGCATGAAAAGGCTAAATTCAATATGTTTTTTTACTACATATATTGATAAAATACTTACCTAAGTTCCAAATAGGATAGTAATCAGAACTATATAATATATACAATAGAATCAATTATTTGAATTCCGATGAGAAATTCACGATTCATTGATCATTATCGATAAAATACTAAAAAAAAGAATTGAGTGATTTAATCATAAAAAAATGGATTCATTAGATATGATCTCGATTCATTTTTTGATTCCGAGCCAATAAATTAATTGTCAATCTTGTCAATTGAGTAAATTAATAGTATCAAAAAAAAGCTGTGTTATGCAAAATTATGTCATTTCATTTTATTTAAATGAGAATTTAAACATGATGAAATCCTATTTTTATTTTAAAGAATTTTTGAAAAAAAAAAGAGTTGATTTGAAAAGAATTTTTATTTGAATCATTTCTTTTAATAATTGATCATGAATAAAAATTGTTCCAAGAATATCTTCTTTCTGTCCTATGATTTCTTTATTTTATTTATTATTATCTACCATTTTTTATTTCTAAATTCTGTATTTACTAAATTATTTATGATTATTTTTGATTCTAACATACCACCGAATTCCTTGAAATGAAAGGATTCAAATAAGAGTTATAAAATTCACATATATACACAAGAGTAATCTGTTTTTTTATTTATTGACTCTAATCAATTCAAAATATCTTTTCTCTATAAAGGACCCGAAATACCTTATAAATACAGCAGTTAAGAAGAGGCAATACAAAAGTATTGTAAACTGTATGGCCGACTTCCACGTAATAACTCTACTAAAGGGGATCCTATTAGTAGAATGTCTTTAGGTACACCAGTAATGATATTGACTGCCCAATAACCCATTTGGTCCCGAGGTAAGGAATAACCAGTTACATGTCGTTAATACAGCCAAAACCACACCTGTAACCTAAGTGAATTTGCGGAAATCCACCAGATACACATGAAATACGTGTAGAATCATCATTAGAACCATTATACTTGCTGACCATTGATGAACGAGTTGACTTTAGTCATTATATACTGCACAGAAGAGAAAGCTTCTGTAACAGTAGGATGTTAGTAAAAAGTCATAGCAAAACCTGTAGCTACTTGTTATGTCAATAATAGAATATATTTCATGAATGATATCGAGATGGTTTTTTTTATCTTCTTCATTTTATCATTGTCAAGTTGAACGTAAAAAATGGTTCAATCAAATGGAATCTTGTATCTTTATTTATATTTATATATTTGTTTTATATATTTTTGCCCTCCTTTTCTTATTCTTTCATTAAGACTGATCTTTTCGTAATTCTTATCATAATTGGCTAAAATCACTTTAGTTAGTTAAGCTTTCAAATTCTATTTTTCGAAGATGATTACTTGCCATTTCGAAACTAATAAAGGAAAGCTTATAAGAATTTGAAGTATCCTTTATTGATCTATTCAATCTATTGAATAAAATAAAGTTATCGATAGATAAGAGATAAGGAAAAAGGGATTATGTAGCATTTTGCTATCGATCGAAGCTGCGTTGCTATGCCATAGCAAGGGTAGTTATACTAGTTCGGTATACTCGAAATAAACTTTTGGTACAAAATGGACGATCTCACAAAGATAGATAAAATAGTAGTACAGTAGTTTTCTATTTACTGATCCTATCTTTCACGGAATCAATTCCCTTCTTTGAATGTACAAAATTTTGTGGAGCTCAGCATGTCTGGAAGCACGGGAGAACGTTCTTTTGCTGATATTATCACCAGTATTCGATACTGGGTTATTCATAGCATTACTATACCTTCCTTATTCATTGCGGGTTGGTTATTCGTCAGTACGGGTTTAGCTTACGACGTATTTGGAAGTCCTCGGCCAAACGAATATTTCACGGAAACTCGACAAGGGATTCCATTGATAACCGAACGTTTTGATTCTTTGGAACAACTTGATGAATTTAGTAGATCCTTTTAGGAGGCCTTTAATGACCATAGATCGAACCTATCCAATTTTTACAGTACGATGGTTGGCTGTTCACGGATTAGCTGTACCTACCGTTTCTTTTTTAGGGTCAATATCAGCAATGCAGTTCATCCAACGATAAACCTAATTCTAATTATAGAGCTATGACACAATCAAACCCGAATGAACAAAATGTTGAATTGAATCGTACGAGTCTATACTGGGGTTTATTACTAATTTTTGTACTTGCTGTTTTATTTTCCAATTATTTCTTTAATTAAGAAAAAGAGAATAAGAAGAATTCTTTTATTCCATTCGTTCGGAAAGATACGGCCCTCATTATTATCCATGACTGTTTTTGTCTTGAGCATGACTATTTGATGAAATGTGGAGGGGAAATGGCCGATACTACTGGAAGGATTCCTCTTTGGCTAATAGGTACTTTAACAGGTATTCTTGTTATAGGTTTAATAGGTGTTTTCTTTTACGGTTCATATTCTGGATTGGGTTCATCTCTATAGTAATTGAATGGACCGGATTTTAGATATTCAAAAGTAAGAACTTAGCGGGTCCTTACCCTTTTTTGTTTGATTAGAGTGAAAAGGACCCGCTGATTCCTTACTTTTATAAGTAGACTTTGATCCATTCCATAAACCAAAAATTACAAGGATGCCTTGTTCTGATGATTCAAACCATTCTATATCTTTTTTTCTTAATCATCTTTTTTAAGTTGAATTGATTAGTTGATTCATAGTCTTTACTCTTCACTTTATAATATTCACTCTTACAAAAGAAGAAAAAAGAAAATATTTCGATTTTTTGAGAAATCGAAATATTCTATTAACTCTATGAATGAGATTTTGAATCATTTTTAATAAACTACTAGAACCTTAATCAAAACTACTTTTTGAATCAAAAAAACTTTGATCCGACTATAAATCAAATAAAGATTTGGACATTCGTCAAAATAAAATCAAACTTTTAACTAAAACAGTCAAAATCTTTTTTTTTCTCGAAGTTCAAAGTTGAACTTAATTGAACAAGTGAATAAGTTCTATCAAGTGAATAAGTTCTATTTGGTCAATCAATTCCTTCCCGATAGAAATCCTTTTTACCTTTGTTTATTCACTACTTTGTCTGAACCGAAACTAAAAAGTTTCAATAAATTCAACCAGGAAAAGAAAAAAGGAATTCTTATTTCAATACAAGACGACACAAGAAAAGAGTGCAAAATCTTTTTTCTTGTGTCGATTAAATAGAAGATTAGAAAGACAAGTAATCCCCAAAGTATCTTTTTTTTTTCATTTTTCCCACCTTTACTGCTTTTTTTTATTTTCAATATTTATATATTTATTGAGTATTACTCAAATATGCAATAAAAGAGAAAAATCTGTCCTGCAAAACAATATAAATTCTAAAAAAAAGAGCAAAAGGATTTACAGGATTTTTGAATAATACATAATTTTATCGATTGCCAAGAAATTGATTAACTTGGTATTAATTTATGGACTTAGAAATTCATTTCATATAATTGAACTTTTTCAAACTGTTTCTTTTTCAGAACTAAAAACACTTGTGCCAAAATAACGAATGTGAAGAAGAACAAAAGGCCTTGGATGCGTAATGGATCTTGAAGAACTATTTCCGCATCTCCCTGACCAAAACCTCCTACATTAGGATTACTTGTTAATGGTTGATCAAGCTTGATGGATTCACCTTCTGAAACAAGAAGCTCTGGCCCTGGAGGTATAACATCAACCGATGGATGTCCATCTAACGCATCAACTACGGTTATTTCATATCCACCTTTCTCTTTACGTACTATTTTGCTTACTATACCCGCTGATGTAGCATTATAGACTGTATTGTTACTCTTTCCACCATCAGGATAAATCTGACCCCTTCCTCTGTTCCCACCTACATATATGGGATATTTTAAGAAGTGAATGTCTTTCTTCGTCGAAGGGTCAGGAGAAAGAATGGGAAAGACAATTTCACTATATTTTTGACCAGGAACAGGACCTATAACAAGAATATTTTTTTTATTCGGACGATAGCTCTGAAAAGACAAATTTCCTATCTTTTCTTTCAACTCAGGAGAAATACGATCAGTTGGAGCTAGCTCAAATCCCTCGGGTAAAATAAGAACAGCACCCACATTCAAACCCCCTTTTTTACCATTAGCAAGAACTTGTTTCAATTGCATATCATAAGGAATTCGAACAATGGCTTCAAATACAGTATCAGGAAACACAGCTTGCGGAACTTCAATCTCCACAGGCTTATTAGCTAAATGACAATTGGCACATACAATGCGTCCAGTTGTTTCTCGCGGATTCTCATAACCCTGTTGCGCAAAAATGGGATATGCATTTGAAATAGATACTCGACTTAGTACATATATCATGATCGATACATAAACATACATGGATCGAGTCATTTGTTTTTTTATCCAATAAAAAGGATTTATATTTTGCATGTACAATTATATTATAAATTCTAGAAATTCTACAATAAGTTAGATAGAAAACTAGTCTAGTTTCCTATAAAGATTCTGTTATCATTGTACTGAAATAGTTTTTATGAAATAGTTTTTTGACAATATAATATAGGACAAATACGTTGAACAGGTAAAAATAGAAAAAAGTCACTAAAAAATGATTCATTCGTTTTAGAAAGAAAAAGAATTCTGATTGAATTGATATAAGAAGATCAAATTCGTTTTTCATTCATTCATTGAATGATAAATTACTACAAGCGAAGGAGATACACGATTTAAATAATTGAAGATCCAATATTTCACAATTGCATCTAAAATAACTGGAAAAATAGAAACAAGACCAGATATAATCTGATCCTTATATGCTAACCCAAAATCGTTGTAGACCGAACCAATTAGGAGTTCCCAATTATGAGTTGAATGAAATCCAATTCCTAAATCAGTAACTAAAATAATTGAGAAAGCTTTTGTTGTGTCACTTAAGTTATATAGGAATTCCTGAGCCCATGAATTAAGAATCATAAGTTCCTCATTACTCAGAATAAAATAACCACTTAAAATACTGAAACAGATTAGATTTGTTGAGAAATGCAAAAGGATAGAAAGATTATATTCATTGTATGTACTAACTAATTTTATCGTTTCCTTGTGTATTTCTATACTGGGTTTTTTTATATATGTTTCCGAGTACTCTTTTTTCATTTCCTCTAAAAAAAAAAGCTCTTCGAATTCTATGAATCTTTCTAAAATATATTTATCTTGAATATAATTCAAGAGAGTTTCGGATTGACTGGTATTCCACCAATTACTAATCCAAAGTTCCAAACATTCTCGAAATGAAAGAAAGACTGACCAGGGCAAAAATACTATAGATACAAAATATGCGAAAGAAGACGATGTTTTCTTTTTTTTCATTTTTTATTTGTAAAAAAACTAGTTAATAAACCTCCTTTATTCAATGACTCTAAATAAATGAGTCTAAATGATATTTATTTCATTTATTTATTGAATGAAACACGACTTTTCTAACAAGCAGGGTATTGAATCTACGGATCGATTTTTATTTTCTTTGTATACTAATTTAGTTGTTAGATTCTTATAGAAAGAGTCTAGAAATAGGATAAAGGTTCTTTTTTTTTTTACTATATTCAAAGTCCTTCACCGTACTTTATAACCAAAACTCATAAAAAGAAAATATCAATTCCAAATCCTGTACCTCAAAAAAAGGCAGAATTTATTACGAAATTTATGTCCGTATAAATCTCTACTTTAAATTTATATTAAATTATTACTTCTCCTTTTTTCTAGTATACCAGAATGGAGTTGGAACCCACATATATATATACGTATACGAGATATATTTATTTGCCATATAAAAAAATAGTATACCAAAAATTAATTCTTTTCTTAATTTATTATTAATTAGAATAGATTACTCTAATTTATTAAAGTAACATTTTATAATAATTTTATATCATATAACTATATCTTCTTTATATATATTCTTTTTTTTTTGTTTTTTCTATAGTGTGTTTTATTCACATATGAATCGAAGGGAAAAGAAAATCGAATTAATATATTTATTTTGTTCGAATGAACATTTCGAAAAGACTTGAATTGGATTCAAAATGGAATTCACGAATTTCTTCTCTTTTCTTCTTGATAAAACTTTGATTCTTCATTCAATTTATTTCAAAATACTTCAATTGGTACACACAAGAAATAGGCCAATTCGACAGCTTTTTGTTCAATTTCACGCGGCGTCAAAAAATTATCATACGTATGAGTCAAGGGAATGGACCCTTGACCCTTTATTTCCATATAAAGTACACGACGAGAATAAATGCCCTCTTTATCCTCAATTCTAATTGATTGAATATCTTTCATAAGGAAGCGAAGAAAGATGCGACGATTTAATCCAGGAAATCCCCAACGAAAAATACACACAATTCCTTTTTTTCTATCAAATTGGTCATAACCACTCCCTACATTCCAAAAAATTGTGCACCACAAATAGGAACTCATGAATAGACCTGCCATCCCGTAGAAAGACATTATGATTCCTTGTTGAAAAAAAAGGATTTTCTGAGACGAAAATACGTATATAATATTTGTACCAAGATAACTGGAAGTTCCAACCACTAAGAATCCTAGTGAACCTAAAAAAAGGATAAAAGACCATAAAAAATTACTTGTTTTTCGAGACCCCCTTAGAAATTCTATCCATATATATTTTGATCGCCAATTCATACTATACTAGATCCAGTTGCATTCGATTGGAATTGAGAAAATAACCCAATTTTGACTTTATTTTTCTTCACCCCCAAGGAACTCTTATAAACTAGCACTTAGAGTAATTGATTAGATAGATTAGATATTAGCACTATTCGATAACTCCCAATTACTCTACATTGTCTAGAGTAATTGGTTATTCAAAATATTCGCTGATCGACCTTAAACTAACTATACTTTGTTTGTAAATCTAGGATTTATAAAATATTATTTTTTTGCACATAAAAAAATAAAAAAATAATTGAAAATGCCGGAAATACGAGGCCTATTAAAGGTACAAAAATAGAAGGTAAATTAAGAGCTGTCATAGAATGGGTGCCTTGATTTGAATTTCATATTCGTATATTTCTATATTTCAATTTCTTTGCTTTTTTTACCTTTCTACAATAATTGAATTTCAATTTTTTTGATTCCGTAGGTTTATTTAGTCTTGATTCTAGAGTTATTTAGTCTTGATTCTAGAGTCACTGTTTGCCTTTTTTTCTTTTTTAAACCTTGGATTTTTCCTCTACTATCCGCACCGCATTTTCTACCTCGCGAACTTAAAAAAAAAGAAATAATTTGAAAAACTTATTTTTTTTTTGTAGAATGAAAAGAACTAAGGAATGTGCTATTCACCGTATGAGTGAGATTAGCGTTTTTGGTTTTGAATTACCTACTTAACTCAGGGGTTAGAATATTGCTTTCATACGGTAACAGTCTTTGATTCAAATGCAATTATAGATAATAGATAGAAGTTTTTAGATACCACTTTATTGACTTTAATATCTAAAAACTTCATACCTATAAAGTTTTTTCCTTTTATCCGATTCAAATTTATTGTCATTAGTTAGAGAATTTTTGAAATATTCTTTTGCTCACCTTAGTTGAACAAATAGACGAAAGAAAAAAAACAAAAAAGTCTACTGGAAATTCTCATAGATGTTCATGTGTATCCATTTGTGATACATGAATTCGAAAATAGGAATTAAGGATTCAATTTATTTAGTTTTAATTCGGCGAAAAAGTAAAAATTCTATGAACTCTTATTTGCTTGGATTCAAATCTGACGAGAATAATATTCTACGACTAAGAATTCCTTTATTGACAATAAGACCCCTGACCTATCTATTATTTTCTTTACTTGTCCTTGAAAGCTTCTTGCTTTATAGTCTTTTGAAATACTTAAATGTTTTGACATTTCAGGTTTTAGAATTTTAGTCTTATCAAAAAATCTTTCGTTATTCTTTGTAGTAATAATATCTCTAGGTTTGCAACGATAACTCGGTATATCAACTATATGACCATTAACTAAAATATGTCTATGGTTCACCAATTGTCTGGCTCCAGGAATGGTCGAAGCCATATTCAAACGAAAAACGATGTTATCCAAACGCATTTCAAGTAGTTGTAACAAAACCTGACCTGTTGATCCTTTGCTTTTTCCAGCGATATGCATATATCTAACTAATTGTCGTTCTGTCAAACCATAATTAAAACGTAATTTCTGTTTTTCTTCTAAACGAACGCGATATTCCTTATTTCTTTTCCTAAAAGGAATGTGTTTTTGTTTTTTTTTATTTTTGTTATATTTCAATTGGGTAACTAGTCCTGGTAAAGCTCGCAGACGACGTATTTTTTTAAACGAGGTCCTCGATAACGAGACATAAAGATTCCTCCTTTTTTCTTTGATTTTTATTTTTTATGAGAATTTCATTTTATAAATAGAAATTAAAACTGAATTAAAGGATCAAAAAAATAAGATCGACTTAAAGTTAAGTAAGATACTAAAAAAAAAATAAATAAATTGTATCATCATATGGATTTTTTGTATATAGATTTTTTTGATTGAAAGTTGAGGCTGGCTCTTTTTTCTTTTTTCTATAGACATTTAATTCCTCTAATCTTTCTTTTTTTTTTTGAATTTTTATTTCATTAAGAAAATAATGATTGTTTTCACTTAATCGTAATCGAAAGTTCCTTTTTAGTTATTAAAAAGATTATTGCTGATAGAAAATCAAATAAAATATATCCTAAAATATATACTATAAAAATATATTATAAAAATATAGTAACATATTTTTTTATAAATATAAAAAAATACAAATTTTCTTTCTTAAAAAAAAAAGCTCAAGAATTTTCAATACAAAATATTATGTATGTTTGATAAATTAAACATTTCTTTCTGATTTGGAAAAAAGAATGAGTATGGTATTTTACTAAGATTTTATATTTTATTTCGTTGAGATAAAATAGATTCTTAGAATGAATTTCATTTTAGAATTGAAATTCCGCTTTAAGAAATTTTTCTTTATATTATATATATAGAATATAAAAAAATGTAATCCAATCTTTCGTTTCATAAAAGAAAGTTGGGACGGAAGGATTCGAACCTTCGCAATAACGGGACCAAAACCCGTTGCCTTACCGCTTGGCGACGCCCCATTTTTTATATTCAAAACTAACAGAAATTTGATATTAAATTATTTTATCATAATATTCTTTAAATGTCAACCCCAATCCAATTTATGGGATTCGATTGGGGTTGTTTTAGCTTATAATCAAAAAAACCTGTCTTAAAAAATCCAATTAAAGTTAATCTCCATTCACATTCATTTATACAAGCATTCCAAAACTGGCTGTGACACCACCTGTTGTAGGCGATGTCAGAAGTGACACTAAAAATAAGTTTTCATGGAATTGAAAATTCCATAAAGTCGAAGATATTTTACCCATCTGCATTAAGCTGAAACTTCCTTCTTGCATATGAGCTCCTCCAGAAGCACAAGAGCGGAAATATAAAAATAATGTATTTAAAAAATCCATTATTTTTTACTTTCACTCTACTTCCCACGGATACACGTAGACCATTACGACATATATCACTCGAAAGAAAACAATCAAATCTTTGATTGTTATGATCCAAATGTACGCGGAACACCTCATCGTGTATCCTTTTGACAATTGTCCCAGTTTGAAACTGGTCAGTAAAACCTGTTTTTCTTTGATAAGAATCGACCTTATCCATGTAAGGTATATCTTCTTCAGATTCTGTTGATTCTTCTGATTCTTGTGATTCCTCAGATTCTGTTGATTGTTCTGATTCTTCATATTTTGTTGATTCTTCTGATTCTTCTGATTCTTCATATTTTGTTGATTCTTCTGATTCTTGTGATTCCTCAGATTCAGTTGATTCTTCTGATTTTATTGATTTTTTTGAATTTTGATTAGCATCTTCATCATAAGCAAGGTTTTTTTCTTTTTCTTCTATTTCTGCTTTTGTTTCTATTTCTGCGAGAAGAAATAGTTGCTCTATTTCGTTTCGAGTATATTTCTTTCCAATCAATTTGTTGAATTCCTCTTCATCTGATTCGAGTTTATCTTCATTCATTTTATCCAGTTCCTCTTGATCTAAATCTAGTTCTTCTTCAAGTAATTCTTTCTCTATATTTTTTCGTTTCTCTTCCATTTGTTCTCCACTTGTAATCATCTTTTTGAGTTTATTTTGTTTCATCTTTTTTGATTCCTCCGAAAGATATTTGATTCATTATATGTCCTGCAAAAAAAATACGGAGTGTTGATAACGATTTGTTTTATATTATACCATGACTTTTGTATATCCATACGCAGATATTTCTGAAAAATTTGTTGAAATATCAAAAAGAAATCCTTTTCATCCCTTTCTCTCAAAAAGAGATTTTCTTCTTCATATTCATAAGAGGGGCAAAATTTGAAAAAAATCAATCAAATGAAGACAAGCTTCACGAAGTGCTTCTACAGGAGTCAAACTTCCATTCGTGCATATCTCGAGAAATAGTATTTCCTCGGAGTCAATTTTTTTTATTTCTTTTTTTCTGTTTTGTTTTTCTTGAAGAATTAATAGAACTTCAAGAAGCTTTAACAGAATGGCACGAACTCATCCTCCGGAAACGAAGCGACTGCTTTTAGCAGATGATCCACTTGAACATGGATGAGATCTCTTATGTTGGTTACATTGAAACGAGACTCGAGGAGAAGTCTCGTCAAGTTAGGCGTAAAGAATTTATGAATCAAATACGATTCGAAATTCACTTCTATGTCCATGTTTCTCAGAGTCGATAACATGGAATCGAGGCCGTTTACATAAACGGCTCTTTTAATATTTTTCTTGGTCATTTTGGTTTCTCTCCTTTTTTTATTAGAAAATAAAACAATGTGAATTCTAATATACGATATAAGATCATTTATTATTTTTTTCAGAATTTAGACGGAATAGAATCCCATATTACCGGATCTAATACTTAGAATATTCAATTGATATCATTAACGCTACATCCATAATCATGAGTTGAGTAAGTGAAATTGGGTTTAGCTTAGGTATAACCTGGTTGGAATCTCCCTTGGAACTTGGAAAGGTAACATCCTATTCATGCCCAATTTCTTAAGTATCAAGGTCAGAATCCATACAATAATTCGGAATGGAAAAAAGAAAAAATCCTTGTATCCTGCTACATCTCATTATCAATATTGATAATTACTTGTATAAGAACATTCATTATCTTTATAAAGATAAACATCAACATAATAGAACCACACAGCATTAAAAAGAGGTGAAAATAGATCTGAATATGGAACCAAGGCCGTTGTTGCACCTTGCTACTAATCACATTCATGATCTTTGTAAATCAATTTTTGACCATAAAAAACCAAATTTTTCTATCTTTTTTCTTTCTTTTTCATGGATGATTTTTCCAATCAGGAAAAATCAGAATTATGCCAGTTATTTGAATCTAGTATACACAAAGACTTGGATTTTTTCAAATGTTTCCGATAAATGCTTAGCTACAAATCTTTTCTTTACTACAATTCTTTTTTTGACAGTTCTTTTTTTTTGACCAGCTCATTACTCCTTTTTTTGGATGGTAAAGATTAATTGTCATTCTATGTCCTAATAGAATGATCTAAGGGTTTGAGTTTTTCATCTGGAAAATGAAAATGAGAAGTTTCGAACCCTTGACTTTTAGCCAACTATGATCCTGGCGTGTACCAGGGGCTATAACTCCAAAATGTTCCTTGAAAAAAGAAAGAGAAACATTCAAAGATTGGAGACCCTCTTTCAAATATCTATCAAAATGGTATGTATATTTTGATCCATTTCGAAAGAAATCTCAAGAGGGTCCATAAAAATAGGTACAATTGGGAAGCGATATTTCTTTTTTAGGTACAAAATCTTTTAGGTAAAAATAGAAACGAGATTGTTATCCTTACCAACTTGATTTTGTTGCACCCGGTAATAAACATGCATGAACCATTTGTCGAAGTATGTGCCCGGATAGTCCAAAATCTCGATAGTTAGCTCTAGGTCTTCCAGTAACAAGACAACGTCTATGAAGACGTGTAGGTGCACTATTACGTGGTAGAGATTGCAATTTTCTCTGAATTTCTCTTATTTCTATTTGACTCAGGGATGAGTCTTTGCTTTTCTTTTTTAAGGACTGACGAATCAAACGATATTTTTCTTCCAATTTCTTTCACTTGTGTTCTCTCTGAATTAAACTTTTTTTTGCCATAAAAAATATTAAGCTACCAATTGTTATTAATGATACAGTTCAAATCCGGGATATAAATGTATAAGAAGGTAGATTTCTACCTCTCCATCTCTCCATCGAAAAGAATGAGAGTGTTGATGATATAGTAAATAAAAAGACAATAAAAAAATAAATTAACCAAATTTTCCTGATGTTGAGGCTATCAAGAAAGCTGCATAAGTAAATATATAACCTACGGAAAAGTGGGCTAATCCAACTAATCTTGCTTGCACAATGGAAAGAGCAACCGGTTTATCTCTCCAGCGAATCAAATTAGCCAAAGGTGTGCGTTCATGAGCCCACGCTAAAGTTTCAATCAATTCCTGCCAATATCCACGCCAAGAAATTAATAACATAAACCCTGTAGCCCAAACAAGATGTCCAAATAAGAACATCCATGCCCATACCGATAAACTATTCATACCAAAAGGATTATATCCATTGATAAGTTGTGAAGAGTTTAACCATAGATAATCTCTTAACCATTCCATCAAATAAGTGGAGGACTCATTAAATTGTGAAACGTTACCTTGCCATAAGGTAATATGTTTCCAATGCCAATAAAAAGTAACCCATCCAATAGTATTTAACATCCAGAAAATTGCCAAATAAAATGCGTCCCAAGCGGAAATATCACAAGTACCGCCACGCCCTGGTCCGTCACAAGGAAAACTATAACCAAAATCCTTTTTATCCGGCATTAATTTAGAACCACGTGCATCTAAAGCACCCTTTACTAAAATCAATGTAGTTGTATGTAAACCTAGAGCAATAGCATGGTGAACCAAGAAATCTCCAGGGCCTATTGTTAAGAAAAGAGAATTCCTATTCTCATTAACAGCATTCAACCATCCGGGTAACCATATGTTTCGACCTGAATTGAAGGCTGGGCCGCTCGTTGAAGATAAGAGTACATCAAATCCGTATGAAGTCTTACCATGAGCAGATTGTATCCATTGAGCAAATATGGGTTCGATTAAGATTTGTTTTTCCGGAGTACCAAAAGCAAGCATGACATCGTTATGAACATAAAGGCCCAAGGTATGGAACCCCAGAAAAAGGCTTGCCCAGCTTAAATGCGATATGATCGCTTCTTTATGGTCTAACATTCTTGCCAATACATTATTTTCATTCTGGGCTGGATTGTAATCTCTAATGAAAAATATAGCTCCATGAGCAAAGGCTCCTGTCATGATGAACCTTGCAATATATTGGTGATGAGTATATAAGGCAGCTTGAGTAGTAAAGTCTTGTGCGATGAATGCATAAGCAGGTAAAGAGTACATATGTTGAGCTACTAATGAAGTAATAACCCCTAAAGAAGCTAGAGCAAGACCTAATTGAAAATGAATGGAGTTATTGATTGTGTCATAAAGACCTTTATGCCCACGTCCTAATCGACCCCCTGGAGGAATATGTGCTTCTAAAAGATCTTTGATATTATGTCCAATTCCGAAATTAGTTCTATACATATGACCAGCAATTAGAAAAATAAAGGCAATAGCTAAATGATGATGAGCGATATCAGTCAACCATAAACTTTGTGTTTGTGGATGGAATCCCCCAAGAAGGGTTAGAATGGCAGTTCCCGCTCCTTGGGAAGTGCTAAATAAATGATTACTCGAATCAGGATCTTGAGCATAAAGATTCCATTGACCCGTAAGAAGGGGTCCCAACCCTTGAGGGTGCGGTGATACATCTAAGAAATTACTCCACCTGACGTATTCTCCTCTAGATCCAGGAATAGCGACATGGACTAAATGCCCTGTCCAAGCCAAAGAACTTACTCCGAAAAGTCCTGACAAATGATGATTGAGACGAGATTCGGCATTCTTGAACCACGAAAGGCTTGGTTTCCATTTGGGTTGTAGATGTAACCAACCTGCAACTAAGGATATTGCAGAAAGAAGTAATAGAAAAAGAGCTCCAGTATAAAGATCTTCATTGCTACGTAATCCGATTGTATACCACCACTGATAAAGACCAGAATAAGCAATATTGACTGGGCCAGTAGCACCTCCTCGAGTAAAGGCTTCTACAGCTGGTTGGCCAAAATGCGGATCCCAAATTGCATGAGCAATAGGTCTTATATGCAAAGGATCCTTTATCCATAACTCAAAATTTCCTTGCCAAGCTACATGAAACAGATTTCCAGATGTCCACAGAAATATTATAGCTAACTGACCAAAGTGAGAAGCAAAAATATTCTGATAAAGACGTTCTTCAGTAATATCATCATGAATCTCGAAGTCATGTGCAATAGCAATACCAAACCAAATACGACGAGTAGTGGGGTCCTGAGCTAAACCTTGGCTAAACCTCGGAAATCTTAATGCCATAATGCTTTTCAAATCCTCCTAGCCATTATCCTACTGCAATAATTCTTGCTAAGAAGAATGCCCATGTTGTGGCAATTCCACCCAGAAGGTAATGGGTTACTCCTACAGCACGTCCTTGTATAATGCTCAAAGCTCTAGGCTGAGTAGCAGGAGCAACTTTTAATTTGTTATGAGCCCAAACAATGGATTCAATAAGTTCTTGCCAATAACCACGGCCACTAAATAGAAACATTAAACTGAAAGCCCAGACAAAATGAGCACCTAAGAAAAAAAGACCATATGCAGATAATGAAGAACCATAAGATTGAATTACTTGAGAAGCCTGTGCCCATAGGAAATCTCTAAGCCACCCATTAATCGTAATGGAACTTTGTGCAAAATTCCCTCCTGTGATATGAGTAATTATCCCTTGGTCGCTTATGGTACCCCAAACATCCGACTGCATTTTCCAACTGAAATGAAAAATTACTACCGAAATTGAATTGTACATCCAAAATAGACCTAAGAAAACATGATCCCAGGCGGATACTTGACATGTTCCTCCTCGTCCAGGTCCATCACAAGGAAAACGAAAACCAAGATTTGCTTTATCAGGTATCAAACGGGAACTGCGAGCAAATAGAACACCCTTCAGTAATATCAATACAGTTACATGAATTGTAAATGCATGAATATGATGGACTAGAAAATCCGCGGTTCCTAATGGAATAGGTAACAAAGCTACTTTGCCACCTACTGCTACTAAATCACTACCTCCCCAAGTTAAGCTGGTACTCGTTGTTGCACCAGGAGCTGTTAGACTAGGTGCTAAAGCATGAGTATTTTGTACCCATTGAGCAAAGATGGGTTGTAATTGGATAGCAGTATCTGAAAACATGTCTTGAGGACGTCCTAAAGCACTCATGGTATCATTATGGATGTACAAGCCAAAACTGTGAAAACCTAAAAATATACATACCCAGTTAAGATGTGATATGATTGCATCGCGGTGCCTAAGGATACGATCTAAAAGATCATTGTATCGAGTAGTTGGATCATAGTCTCTTACTAGAAAAATGGCTGCATGTGCAGCAGCACCAACTATCAGAAATCCACCAATCCACATGTGATGTGTGAACAATGAAAGTTGTGTACCGTAGTCAGTAGCTAGATATGGATAAGGAGGCATGGAATACATATGATGAGCTACAATAATGGTTAAGGAACCCAACATGGCTAGGTTAAGAGATAATTGAGCATGCCATGAAGTTATTAAAATCTCATAAAGATCCTTATGCCCTTGTCCTGTAAATGGACCTTTATGAGCTTCTAGAATGTCTTTAAGGCTATGACCAATGCCCCAGTTAGTCTTGTACATATGGCCAGCAATCAGGAAAAGGATGGCAATAGTTAAATGATGGTGTGCAGTATCACTCAACCATAGACTCCCTGTTATTGGATCTAAGCCTCCACGAAAAGTAAGAAAGTCCCCATATTTTGACCAATTCAAGGTGAAAAAGGGGGTTGCTCCCTCGTTAAAACTTGGATAAAGTTGAGCCAAAAGATCTTGATTCAAGAGAAATTCATGAGGAAGTGGTATCTCTTTAGCATCAACCCCAGCATCGAGAAATTTGTTAATCGGTAAAGATACATGAATTTGGTGTCCCGCCCAAGAAAGAGACCCAAGTCCTAGTAACCCTGCTAAGTGATGATTCAACATAGATTCTACATCTTGGAACCAAGCCAATTTTGGCGCAGCTTTATGATAATGGAACCAACCGACAAAAAGCATTATGGAGGCAAAAATCAATGCACCAATTGCGGTACAATAGAGTTGTAATTCACTAATTATTCCAGATGCTCGCCAAATTTGAAAAAAGCCAGAGGTTATTTGTATTCCTCGGAAACCCCCTCCCACATCACCATTCAATATTTCTTGACCTACTATTGGCCAGACTACCTGTGCACTAGGTCCAATATGAGTAGGATCACTTAGCCATGCTTCATAATTGGAAAAACGGGCACCATGGAAGTACATACCACTCAACCAAAGAAAAATAATGGAGAGTTGACCGAAATGAGCACTAAATACTTTTCGGGAGATCTCCTCCAAATCGCTGGTATGACTATCGAAATCGTGAGCATCAGCATGTAGATTCCAGATCCAAGTGGTAGTATCAGGACCCTTAGCTATTGTTCTTGAGAAATGACCAGGTTTGGCCCATTGCTCAAAAGATGTTTTTACAGGATCTCTATTCACAAGAATTTTCACTTCTGGTTCCGGCGAACGAATAATCATTAAGTCCTCCTCTTTCCGGACAACACATACAAAGAGACCTGCCAAGAGTCAAGTTTTTAGTGAACTTCCAAAAGATGGATTTTTGATTTAGTTCTTTATCTATCTATCATCCATCTATTTCTTAAGTTATTTACTAAACTAGATAGTTATTCACTAGAGCAATTATGATATTGAGTCAATCCGAGGCAAGTGTTCGAATCTATTATGACATAAGCATTAGGTGCCCAACGGACTTTTTTTTTATCTTGAAAAATATTTTCTCGGTATCACGAATAGAATATTTTTTGTCTAATATAGTTTTAAATGTTAGGGATGATGCCATTTCCAAATTTTTAATAATATTTCTTTATAAGCAGGATCGAACTTATTTAGTATATATTTGAGGCTATCAAAAAATAGTTTATATAGATCTACTTTCATACAACATAATATCTTCTTTTGTACGTAAAAAAAAGAAAGTAAAAATCAAAAGATATCCCATTATTCATTAGAATAGAAGATAGATAAGATCATTCTGAATATCTTTCTTGTGTTTTTAAACTTAGTTTACCATTAAAGTTATTAACTTTAATTAGTTATAGTCTATTCTTAATTTATAAATATTATATATATTACTTAATGATATTCATAATGTTGTTTAGCTACTGAATATCTCATATTGCATAGAAATACAGTTCTTCCATAAATAGATTGAATATGGACTCATTTGGATTTCATAATAATTATTCAAAACACATAAAAAAAAATGACTGGGAATTTAATACTCTTAGTGTAACCTTTCTATTACAAATTCGAATTTGTCCATCCCCTCTTTCTCCTATGTTTAAATCGTGCTCTATCTTCCTATATTTTTTTATATAGCATATTCGAGCAATGGTATGAAAAGCGTCCATTGTCTAACGGATAGGACAGAGCTCTTCTAAACCTTTGGTATAGCTTCAAATCCTATTGGAGGCAATTTTTTTCATCGAGTATTCTTCTTACTATATAAAGATTAAGAACCCTATTAAATTTAAATAAATAAATTTTCCCTTTTTGAATATTGAATACTTAATATTCAAAAAAGGAAAATTCAACTTTAAAATAGATTTACACAAAATCACTCAGATCACTCTTTTATTTCATTTTCTTTTTTGAACTTTGCTACGCTACGTGATCGATAATACCATAATCTTGAGCTTCTGTTACCGACATAAAAGAATCTCTTTCCAGATCCTTCTGTATAACATTTACAGGTTTACCTGTATTTTCTGCATAAATATCCGCAATTGTGTTACGAAGTTCAAGCATATCTTCTGCTTCCATCATTAATACATCTATAATTTGTATTTGTCCTAATACGGGCACTTCTAGGTTGGTGAATCAAAATCCTAGCTTTAGGGTATGCTATCCATCTAGTAATTGTTCCTCCGGCCAGGATCAAAGATGTCCCTGCTAATCCCATAGCTATTGTACACACATCAAATTCTTGATTAGATCTTCTTAATTAATTTTATTTCTTTATTTAATGGGTTTCTTTTTATTTTATAGGTCGATTCAAAAAAACTGTAACGAAGGGATTGATTGATCATTCGAATGATCAAAAAGTATCCATTTATTCTCCAATAATGCAATCTTCCCGTTGCGTATTGGTACTTATCGGGTATAGAATAGATCTGCTTCTCTTTGTTCTTACGAACAGAGTTGTTCCCTTATTTTGATTTTCAATGAGATGAAATCAAAATGAACCCACAGAATCTACTGAAAAAGATTTTTAGGTTAGGTACACAGTATATAGTCTTCTTACTTTAATGCGATAAAATAAGGTGATATAGTTTCTATTTTTCTTTGATAAAGGGGTGTTTCCATGGGTTTACCTTGGTATCGTGTTCATACTGTCGTATTGAATGATCCCGGTCGATTACTTTCTGTTTATATAATGCACACAGCTCTAGTTGCTGGTTGGGCCGGTTCGATGGCTTTATACGAATTAGCGGTTTTTGATCCCTCTGATCCTGTTCTTGATCCAATGTGGAGACAGGGTATGTTCGTTATACCTTTCATGACTCGTTTAGGAATAACCAATTCATGGGGCGGTTGGAATATTTCAGGAGGAACTGTAACCAATCCAGGTATTTGGAGTTATGAAGGTGTTGCAGCGGCACATATAGTGTTTTCTGGTTTGTGCTTCTTGGCAGCTATCTGGCATTGGGTATATTGGGACTTAGAAGTATTCTGTGATGAACGTACAGGAAAACCTTCGTTGGATTTGCCCAAGATTTTTGGAATTCATTTATTTCTCTCAGGTGTAGCTTGCTTTGGCTTTGGCGCATTCCATGTAACAGGTTTGTACGGTCCTGGAATATGGGTGTCCGATCCTTATGGACTAACTGGAAAAGTACAAGCTGTCAATCCAGCTTGGGGTGTGGATGGTTTTGATCCTTTTGTTCCAGGAGGAATAGCCTCTCATCATATTGCTGCAGGCACCTTAGGTATATTAGCAGGCTTATTCCATCTGAGTGTCCGTCCGCCTCAACGTCTATACAAAGGATTACGCATGGGCAATATTGAAACTGTACTTTCCAGTAGTATTGCTGCTGTCTTTTTTGCAGCTTTTGTTGTTGCAGGAACTATGTGGTATGGTTCAGCAACTACCCCAATCGAATTATTTGGTCCTACTAGTTATCAATGGGACCAGGGATACTTTCAATAAGAAATATATCGAAGAGTTAGCGCCGGGCTAGCCGAAAATCTAAGTTTATCGGAAGCTTGGTCTAAAATTCCTGATAAATTAGCTTTTTATGATTACATTGGTAATAATCCGGCAAAGGGGGGATTATTTAGAGAAGGTTCAATGGATAACGGAGATGGAATAGCGGTTGGATGGTTAGGACACCCCCTTTTTAGAGATAAAGAAGGTCGGGAGCTTCTTGTACGTCGTATGCCTACCTTTTTTGAAACATTTCCGGTAGTTTTGGTAGATGAAGACGGGATTGTTAGAGCCGATGTTCCTTTTAGAAGGGCAGAATCTAAATATAGTGTTGAACAAGTAGGTGTAACTGTTGAGTTCTATGGTGGTGAACTTAATGGAGTAACTTATTCAGATCCTGCTACTGTTAAAAAATATGCTAGACGTGCACAATTAGGTGAGATTTTTGAATTAGATCGAGCTACTTTGAAATCTGACGGTGTTTTTCGTAGTAGTCCAAGGGGTTGGTTTACTTTTGGCCATGCTACATTCGCCTTGCTCTTCTTTTTCGGACACATTTGGCATGGCGCTAGAACCTTGTTCAGAGATGTTTTTGCTGGTATTGATCCAGATTTGGATGCTCAAGTGGAATTTGGAACATTCCAAAAAGTTGGAGATCCAACTACAAAGAGACAAACTGTCTTATAGAGCATTTTTGTGGTTGGTATATTGATTTCTTTCCTCTTTTTTTGTTCATCGGGTACAAGAAAAAAGAATCTTTATTTTAATCATCATCTTCTCATTGATTCTTTTTCTTTATTTATAAGATAAATGATCTCAAGTGAATAGGTGTGGAAGCTATAATTGTAAACCACAATCGAATCTATGGAAGCATTGGTTTATACATTCCTTTTAGTCTCGATTTTAGGGATAATCTTTTTCGCTATCTTTTTTCGAGAACCACCTAAGGTTCCAACTAAAATAAAAAAATGAAATAAATCTTGAAACAATTTAATTGAATTGAAGTAATGAGTCTACCAATAAGGGAAGCTCATTACTTCAATTACTTCAACTAATCCCCATGTTCTTCGAATGGATCTCTTAGTTGTTGAGAGGGTTGCCCAAAAGCGGTATATAAGGCGTACCCAGTAAAGCTTACAAGTAAACCAGATATAAAGATCGCGACTAAGGTTGCTGTTTCCATTTTTTAATAATTTCCAGAATGGATCTACTATACGATATAAGATCATTTATTTAGAAATACAACAGAATAGTATACAAAGTCAACAGATCTTAACCAATCATTATTTAATAGAATACGATTTATGGCTACACAAACCGTTGAAGATAGTTCTAGATCTGGATCAAGACGAACTCCTGTCGGGGATTTATTGAAACCCTTAAATTCAGAATATGGTAAAGTAGCTCCGGGCTGGGGTACTACACCACTTATGGGAGTTGCAATGGCTTTATTTGCTGTATTCCTATGTATTCTTTTGGAAATTTATAACTCTTCTGTTTTATTGGATGGGATTACTAGGAATTAGGTTTTATGAGGTTTTGATCTTTCCAGTAAAGAAAAAATTACTACTAATGCTAAAATCTTGATTTCTAAAGAAAAGATTTTGGTAGTTCGATCGTGGACTTTTTTGTTTCGGTATTTTTGGAAAATGAGTGTGTGACTTGTTATAATTGATCCTATGAATAATAACAGAATGAATGGGTTTTTTATCGATCTCTAACAAGATAATGAATTCTACCTCGTCAGATATTTATTCTAGTATCTGGAGCACGAAATAAA
Source organism: Carex myosuroides (assembly GCA_028015225.1). Classification (NCBI taxonomy): domain Eukaryota; kingdom Viridiplantae; phylum Streptophyta; class Magnoliopsida; order Poales; family Cyperaceae; genus Carex; species Carex myosuroides. The sequence continues at coordinate 4,883,362 of CM051474.1, read as the reverse complement.
TATAATAGACCAAGAAAAGAAAAAATTGAACTATGATTTATACCTATTTTTCAGTCAGACCTCGTAACCGGACTCAAAAAACGGGAATATATTAACTAGAATATATTTTCAGAATATATATTTTTTAAATCAAACGAATTATACTTCATTCATATTTTTATTTTGACCGAAGCACAACTCTTTCTGTCAATTTTGTTGAGTCAAGTCATTGGATCTATAAAAAATGATAAATCAAAGGATTCTTACTCAGAGATCCTTTGAGTTTAGCTTGAAAATAAATCATCGTGGTTCTAGTATAAATCTGAGGTTTCAAAGTGATTCATAGGGTCTCAACAAGAAAATTCCTATCAATTTAGTAAAAAAGAAGAAGTATAATTTATGCACAGAAAACAATAAATCCAATAAACAATAAAAATTCAAAATAGGAAGGAGAAAATTCAAGAGGCCTGTAACTATCAACATAAAAAAAAAGAAATGAGCCAACTTGATATTTTTTGGCATTATAATCACAAAGATCAAATTACGGATTTTCTTACTTCATATGTTCATTCAAATCAATCAAGTGGTTAAGAAGTTTTAACCTATAAAATATCCGTTGAAATCAGTATTTTGGTCTTTCAGCTTGAGCCGTATGAAATGAAATTTTCATATACGGTTCTCAGAGGGGGAGTCATCTACCCGAGTTACCTATCTCAATAAAGTATATGATTGGTTTGAGGAACGTCTTGAGATTCAGGCGATTGCAGATGATATAACCAGTAAATATGTGCCTCCTCATGTCAATATATTTTATTGTTTAGGGGGGATCACACTTACTTGTTTTCTAGTACAAGTAGCTACAGGTTTTGCTATGACTTTTTACTATCGTCCTACTGTTACAGAAGCTTTCTCTTCTGTTCAATATATAATGACTGAGGCCAACTTTGGCTGGTTAATCCGATCCGTTCATCGATGGTCAGCAAGTATGATGGTTCTAATGATGATTCTACACGTATTTCGTGTGTATCTCACTGGTGGGTTTAAAAAACCCCGCGAATTAACTTGGGTTACAGGTGTGGTTTTGGCTGTATTAACGGCATCTTTTGGTGTAACTGGCTATTCCTTACCTTGGGATCAAATTGGTTATTGGGCAGTCAAAATCGTTACTGGTGTACCTGAAGCTATTCCACTAATAGGATCCCCTTTAGTGGAGTTATTACGTGGAAGTGCTAGTGTCGGCCAATCCACTTTAACTCGTTTTTACAGTTTACATACTTTTGTATTGCCTCTTCTTACTGCTGTATTTATGTTGATGCACTTTCTAATGATACGTAAACAAGGTATTTCGGGCCCTTTATAGAGAAAACATAAAAATAGATTGATTATATATTCATATTGGGAAGGACAAAACTATTTCATTGCTATAAATATGGTTTTTTTAAGAATCACACATTTTATTTGGATACTTCTCTTCAACCAATGAGTCTTTTATTCTGTATTTGATACGACTAGTTGAAGTGAATCTTGCAAAGAAAGGATGGATTATGGGAGTGTGTGACTTGAACTATTAATTTGGCCATGCGGATACATTATTTTATCCGCCACGTTGTAAATCACGACCAAATGTGTCTCCGGATCCAGCCAAGACCCACGTAAGCCCTTTACGTAGTAGAGGGATAGGCCGGTTCGTTTAAAGAGAATATTCTCTATGATCATACCTGAATAATGTCATCTATAAAAAGGCTTTGTAAGGTCCGTAGAATAGAGTGAAATGATATGGCATGATTCAGTTTTATGTCTATTCCACTTACTGAATTTCATCTACTCCACTTAATTGTTTTTTAGTTTTTAGTATAGAAATGCATTCATTTCCTTTGCATTGATTGCTATCTATGATACTATCGGAGTGAAAGAAGGGATCTAAGGAAGAATATAGGTTCTATTTTTTTTTAGTAACAAGTAAATACTTTATATGGATATGGAAAAAATCGAAATATTTTATCGATAAAAACCAATCAGAAGACATGAGACAATCCAAAAAGCGCTTGATCATGATCAATTTTATAAGCTTACTTGGACAGTGGGCATTTATTTAGAAAAAAAGAATTCGAATTTGTTGCAATCCCTAGTTGGAATTGCAACTGCAAAATGCAATCGGATAAAATCTTATCATGGAGTCTTATATATAATTACATTAATATATTATTAATAGATTAATTAGACATTTGATATTAGTTTGATTCTTTTGATTTTTGCTCGAGCCGGATGATGAAAAATTATCATGTCCGGTTTCTTCGGGGGATGGATCTATACACAAAAATTCATCTATCCCAATAACAAAAAAACCTGACTTAAATGATCCTGTGTTAAGAGCAAAATTAGCTAAAGGGATGGGGCATAATTATTATGGGGAACCCGCGTGGCCCAATGATCTTTTATATATTTTTCCTGTAGTAATTCTAGGTACTATTGCATGTAACGTAGGTTTAGCGGTTTTAGAACCATCAATAATTGGTGAACCGGCGGACCCTTTTGCAACTCCTTTGGAAATATTACCTGAATGGTACTTCTTTCCCGTGTTTCAAATACTTCGTACAGTACCCAATAAGTTATTGGACGTTCTTTTAATGGTTTCAGTACCATTGGGATTACTGACAGTACCTTTTTTTGGAAAATGTCAATAAATTCCAAAATCCATTTCGCCGTCCAGTAGCTACAACGGTTTTTTTAATCGGTACCATAGTAGCTCTTTGGTTAGGTATTGGAGCCACACTGCCTATTGATAAGTCCTTAACTTTAGGTCTTTTTTAAATTGATTCATGAAGTATTTTCTTCATGAAGTATTTTGATGTAGATATGTCAGGAATGGTTACTTAAAAGTAATAAATAAAGTAATTATTCCTGATATAAATTCAAAAAATTATATTATATGTTTTCAAGTTTCAAATAAATCGAAAATTCATACGTCTTTCTAAAAAATAGCATAGAAAAATCTTTTTGAAAAAAAAGTATCAAAATTTTTTATTAAACTGTCTTGCTTTTCCTCTCGAAAATGATTGGATTTTGACCAATGGAAACCATCAATTTGATAGAATAATTAGGTATAGAATATACTTATATGTTACTATCCTATTCATCAGTACTGGTTGTTGATACTGGAAAAATTCTCTCATCTGTTCGAATTCATGATCTAAGCGAGCCGCACATACACCTTAGCACATGGTCCTCGACGCTGAGGACATCCTTTAAGAGCGGGAGATTTCTTACCATTTTTTTTGGCTGTCTGATGTTTCTAAGAAGTTGTGTAATAGTTGGCATATTGTGTATATATCTATACAGAATCCAATTTCTTTCTTTCGATCTTAACCAGATGTTATTTTTCTCAATTTTCCTTTTTTGAATATGAAATACTCCATATTCAAAAAAGGAAAATTCGACTTTGAAATAGATTGACAAAAAATCAATCGGATCACTCTTTTATTTCATTTTCTTTTTTGGACTTTACTATGTGATCGATAATACCATAATCTTGAGCTTCTGTTGCCGACATAAAATAGTCTCTTTCCAGATCCTTCTGTATAACATCTACAGGTTTACCTGTGTTTTCTGCATAAATATCCGCAATTGTGTTACGAAGTTCAAGCATATCTTCTGCTTCTATTTTTAAGGAATGTATATTTCCCTTAACACGGGCACTGCTAGGTTGGTGAATCATCACCTTAGCATTAGGGTATGCTACCCGTTTAGTAATTGTTCCTCCCACCAGGATCAAAGATGCTCCTGATGCAGCTAATCCCATATTTATTGTACATACATCAGGTACAATGTACCTCATTGTATCATATATAGATATAGCTGCCTCTGCTCCCCCACCGGTAGAGTTTATATATATGCTGATATCAGTATAAGCATCAGTATCATCATAAACATCAGTTTCCGAATCCAGTTGTAACAAGAGAGCGATAAACCGATTGGTGAAAAGTTTCTTAATTTCTTTGCATAGAAAGAGTGCTCTTTCTATGTAAAGTTGTTCATATATGCCAATCCAAGTCGGTTTATCCTCGAAAAAACGACGATAACGTACTTTTGGTATACCCAAAGGCATATTATATTCAGCCTATTTTTGCAAATAACTAATAGATTCGATTTCTTTTCTTTCAGTTATTCTTTTATCCGTCTAGGGTCAATCAATAACAAAACACATTATTCCAATATATCAAATATCGATTCCAATGGCTTTTGCTACTAGAACCTTCCCAACCACGATTCTTGCTTTTCTTCCCATTCTTAAATAAAGAATTCGATATTCATTCCAAAAAAATAGTGGGTTCCATCGTTTCTATGGTTACCTCTCAAACGGTGAGGTGCTCTCTATACACCGGAGCTTCTTTTTTCAATTAATCAAAAGATTTTGTGAACTTGTATAGTTCATATTCTTTGGCTCTACCTATTAATTAGAAAGTAATAGCCCTTTTCACACTAAGAGTTATCCATACAGTGACGGCATTTCATTCGAAAAGTTGGCTAGGTAGCTAACCCTATGAGTCCGTTCTTTCAGTTTAATTTAATGCTATTTCCTCCGCTTAATGAATAACTTTTTGCTACCAATGCAGAATTACTTCTTATTTCAAATCGAAAATGATTGGATTTTCACCAATGGAAACCATCAATTTGTATAGAATAAATAGGTATATAATATACCTTTATATTACTATCCTATTCATCAGTACTGGTTGTTGATACTGGAAAAATTCTCTTATCTGTTCGAATTCATGATCTGAACGAGTCGCACATACACCCTAGCACATGTTCCTCGACGCTGAGGACATCCTTTAAGAGCGGGAGATTTCTTACCATTTTTTTTGGATGTCTGACGTTTCTAAGAAGTTGTGTAATAGTTGGCATATTGTGTATATATCTATACAGAATCCAATTTCTTTGTTTCGATCGATCTTAACCTGATGTTTTTTTTCTCAATTTTCCTTTTTTGAATATGGAATATTCCATATTCAAAAAAGGAAAATTCGACTTTGAAATGGATTTACAAAAAATCACTCGAATCACTCTTTTATTTCAGATCCTTCTGTATAACATCTACAGGTTTACCTGTGTTTTCTGCATAAATATCCGCAATTGTGTTACGAAGTTCAAGCATATCCTCTGCTTCCATCATTAAGGAATCTATATTTTTATTTGTGCCAGTCAGGACACTTCTAGGTTGGTGAATCAAAATCCTAGCGTTAGGGTATGCTACCCGTCTAGTAATTGTTCCTCCGGCCAGGATCAAAGATGCTCCTGATGCAGCTAATCCCATAGCTATTGTACACACATCAGGTAACATAACTTTTATAATATCATAAATGGCTATTGATTGGTGTGCGTCTCCACCAAGAGAGTTTATATATATATATATATATATATATATATATATATATATATATATATATATATATATATATATATATCAGTATCATTATAATCATCAGTTTCCTCATTCAGCAGTAACAAGAGAGCGATGAACCGATTGGCGAAAGGTGTCGTAATTTCTTTGCATAGAAAGAGTGTTCTGTCTATGTAAAGTCGTTCGTAAATGTCAATCCAAATCGGTTTTTTATCTAAAACATTAACATTACGATCTAAATCATCATCGTAATCACGATAAGGTATTCTTGGTATTGGCATATATTTTTTATCCTAATTTTTGCAAATAACTAATAGATTCGATTTTTTTCTTTCAGTTATTCTTTTATCCGTCTAGGGTCAATCAATAACAAAACACATTATTCCAATATATCAAATATCGATTCCAATGACTTTTGCTACTAGAACCTTCCCAACTACGATTCTTGCTTTTCTTCCCATTCTTAAACAATGAATTCGATATTGATTATATCATACAGTTTACAAATTCGCAATAGTCGGTTTTTCGTCTAAAACACGGTGATAAGGTATTCTTGGTATGCGTAAAAATATAAAATTGAATTCCATTTTTGAAAATATTTTGATGCACTTGAACAAGGAAACAGAAATTAGCATATTCTCAAATAAAATTCTCAAATTAAGCAAGCAGATTTTCTTGAATCATACAGGAATTGGGATAAACTAAAAAAAAAGGAAAATTCGAGTTTCAAATACATAAAAAAAATATTCGAGGAAAGGCTATAATCAAATTCTTGATTAGATCTTCTTAATCAATTTTATTTCTTTAATGGGTTTCTTTTTATTTTATATCTTTTTATTTTCTAATAAATAAGAAAAATAAAATTCATTTTAATGAATTGAATGTGAATTCAAAATAAAAATATAGAGTAATCTTTTCTTATTTAAGTTCGAAACGTTTTGTAATCTTCAACCAATTATGTGCTTCAATATAATTGCTTGGAGTAAGCGCTATAGCTTGTTTCCAATACTCAGCAGCTTGATTGGACCAAGCCTCTGCAATTTCAGAATCGCTTTCTAGAATGGCCTTTTCTCCCCGGTCGGAATAGAAAATTCTTTCCCTTAGAACTGTACTTGAGAGTTTCCTACCTCATACGGCTCAGTAATCTATTCTGATTTCTTTTATCCTGATTTATTCTATAAAAAGCCCTTTTTTACCAATTGAAGAAAAAATTGAAGAATTCCTGAAATAAGAACCGGCAATAAACTTAGTACATCACCGGAACGGAAGCTCTTTCCTGCTGGCCAGCTGTCAGCGCCAAAGGACCAGCCAGAGCCGTCACCAACTGTAAACACAGCTGCACTGTTGGTATAACTCTGAATTAGAAGACACAAGAAAGCTAACCAAAGTGACAATTTGTTCATGGTTCCACACTTGCACTGCCCCTTTCCTGACCTGTTACGGAGAGAGCTAATTGTTATATAGTGTTTGTATGTTGTGAGGCTAAAGGGGCAGAGCAAGGGAAGATATATAGGTCGCTTTTATCGTACAGTACAGGTTGGCTTTACAATACTTAATTAATTTGTTGTTAATTATCATTAGGCCATCAGAAATTGCATATGATTAAGTCGAAATTTGATCAAGTGTATTAGGAGTGTACAACAGATCAATAATATTGGGGGATGAAAACATGCATGTATGCGCTGGTCATTGTTGTTTTGCTTTAAGCAAGAGAATGGTTACTTGTGAGAGCCTTGAAATGTGACCATTAATCTCCAAGGCCTTCTTTGCGTGAAGAGGCAAATAGATGCACAATATGTGTGAGCAAAACTTTAGGCGGGGAAGTATGTTTTGGAAAATACTATAAAATGAAAAATAAAGTATGGATAACTATCCGTACGTTTCTATAATATATAGAGCATTTATTTAATAATTATGAGTTATGACAATTGTCTTCAAAATTTTGTCCATTTCAGAAATTAAAATTCCAATTTGTGGTCTATCGATCCTTTCAAAGCTTTTGAAGGATAACCAACTTATTAATTGAATACAAATACCATCTGCTCACATTTACATGATGGACACATATAGTTTTAGACTTTTAGTCTTTTATATTAATATTGATAATATTGTCAAAACTCAAAAGTACTAATTATGAACGAAAACGAGAAAAACAAAATTCCCAAAAGCCAAATTTGAAGTCATATATTATTTGCCATAATCAAGAGATTATGCGTTTGTATAGAACAATTATATGTTTCTTTAATAGATAGTATAGGTTAATTAATTAATGATTTTAACTAAGTTGACGGATTAATATTATTAAGTATTAACCTATGAGATAGCACTAGAAAGTCACATTTAACATAATATATATCCATCGATCATACCTCAATCATTCATATAGGTAATTACAATTTCCGTGAAAAAACATTTTACCAAATAATATTATCGCCTTTTCAAACTCAACTAGTAATTAAATGGAAAGCTATTTATTGACGTAATATTTGAGAAATTTTGAAATATTCTTAATGACACAAAATGATGAGGTACTTCTAACGAAAACTAAAAACCGACTTGGACTCAGACTTGGACTCGGACTCGGACTCTGACTCGGACTCGAACTCAGACTCGGACTCGAACTCGGACTCGGACCCGGATTTGGAGTCGATACAGTTTAATTGTTCTTCAATATTCTAGAATGACTAACACAAGTTCCAAGGAGGAGGTTCACTAGTTCATCATTTCCCATGATAATTAATTATATTATTTAATTATGTTATGTTTTCTATTAAACTTTATTATGTTACTATTTTTAAGCTTGTTTATTTAGATTTTCGAAGTTGTTGTAATTATGTTAGAGTTTTCAAGAGTTAGTTAGAATTTCTAGGTCATTATATGTTGTTAGTTCTTAAGTTATCCATATAGTTTGTCTAAGTTAATTATGATGTGATAGTTGTATTATAAGCAGGGGTGGACACAATGGAGGCAAATCATATAAAATTTTCTTTCAGAAGATGAGGATCAATTTTACAATACCATAACATTTTACTATATATATTATATAGAAAATTATACATAAATACAAAATTTAAAAAAAAAAAATAGGAATCGATTGACCCCATTCCTTCCATATAGGTTCACCCCTGATTATAAGAAGACTTTGATAATATATAATATGTTTCTTATCTTTTTTTTTCTTTTCTACTTTGCCACTTAGCATGATAAATTGTTTATAATGCAACTAAATTAATTTAAAAGTCCGACACTAGCTGAGTTGAGAGTTGAGACTGAGATTGCGTCAACTTCAATATCAAATGTAAAAATAAACATCTTACATCCTTTACTAAATGTCAGTATTCTTCTAAAATTATTTCAATTTACTCTTTCTAAATGGACACAATTGAAGCAATTAATATTTTGTGATGTGCCAAATGACTGCTAATTAAATAATGGAATAGTTGTATTATAATAGATCAGAAGTTCTATTAGCATAAAGATCAAAAATAATTTCCTGGTTAGAGATGTTACAGCTGGTGACATTTGGAAAATTGTGCGTTCCTCTACAAAAGTGGGGCCGGATGTGAAGCATAAATGCATAATAGCGCCAAACAGAGCTAACCGCATGACAGAGCGAATGACGCAACCGAATCATAGGAGAATAATAATTTCTAGAACATCTTTTTCTATTGTTTGGAAACCTTTTGGCTTTTGCTTAGTTCATATATGCTCCTCAGGCTGATGCAATAATAATAATAATAATATACTAGGTTTCCTTAAAAAAAATACTAGGGGTATAACTCACTATGCTTCCACAGAGGAAATAGAGTGTGATTAGAAAGCTGATATTTTATATATGTTTGTAGTTTTATGTAGGAATATTCATGTAATTATTTGTGTTATTTTTTATTACATATATTTTTGGAGCTTCTACAAAAAAAATTATATCTGAAATTTACTTGCCTGAAATTTTAATTAAAATAATAATAATAATTCAATTTATTCTAACTACTTGAAACTACACTCTAACTACTTGTTAGGAACACCTATTAAAAAGATTATCAGCGAATTTACAATTGGTGCGCGTAAGTATTAATATACAATATATCAAATATGAGGAGAGTTCCAATACCTCATGGTTTTCATATCTCATCATGCCTCATATTTTATATCTTTGTTTTCAAATTCCAAACTGTCAATCTAAACCACTCAACATAATATCCATATTTAATTATGCTTGGAGACCAAACTTTATCATTTTTGGAAATTTTTATTTGTAGATAGGTACAAAATCACTATTTTTTGAAAGGTCCAGAAATATTGATTTTGTACCTATTTTAAAAATAGTAAAAAAATTATAAAAATTATAAATTTTCATCCCATGCATATTTTAGTATAGATATCATGTTGAGCAGTTCGGATCGACAGTTTGATTTTTGAAAACGAAGATATAAAATATGAGACATGATTAAGTTTGAAAGGCATGAGGTATTGGAACCCTCCTCATCAAATATTTATACCTAACATATGTACTTAAAAAAAAAACTGAAAATATCAACTCTTTTGTTTTATCTCTCTCATCACCCACCCATCTTTTACACATTTTTAGATGTAATTTTTTTTTCTCCATTCAATTTCGCCCATATTTCTAACGATCTGTGAAGGAAAATTAATTTATCTCACGGTAACTCGTCTGAATATTTCGTTTTTCGTAAGCCAAATTAGTAAATTTATGCATTCACCAGGAACACCACATTTGGAGGCCGTAAATAGAATTTTGAGATATTTAAAAAGAAGTCCCGAAAAAGGCATAAAAATGAAGAATAATAATTCTAATACAATATGTGGTTATTCCGATACAGATTGGGCCGGTAGCTTTGATAGAAAATTCACCACCGGTTTTTGCACATTTGTAGGCGGAAATATAGTCACATGGAAAAGCAAAAAGCAAAATGTCGTGGCACGATCAAGCGCAGAAGCGGAGTATCAAGCTATGGCATCAACCGCAAGCGAATTGATATGGCTCAAACAATTGCTTAAAGACATGGGAATCGTCTTCGATCAACCCATGAAAATGTATTGTGACAATAATTTAGCACGTCACATTGCACTAAATCTAGTATTTCACAAACGGACCAAATACATAGAAGTCGATTGTCATTTTATAAGAGAGAAGGTCCAAGCCAAGAAAATAGAAACACCGTTTGTTCGAAATGAGAATCAACTAGCGAATGTTTTCACAAAAGGGTTGGATCCAAAACCATTTGAAGAAATCACAAGCAAGCTAGGATTACTCGACATTTATAATCCTAGCTTGAGGGAGAGTATTGAAGAATGATCTCAGATTATAATTCATCATAGATCAAGAATATATGTGCAAAAGTGTAATAGGTATAGTTGTATAGATCATTAATTAGAAAGATACCAATGGTACACTATTCTAGCCGTTGGAACAATTGTAATACAAATAGAGAGAAATCACCGCTGTAAAATACATATCAATACAAAAAAAATTCTCCTCAGCTTTGCATCTCTTTATAAAAAACAACAGATTCGACAGTAAAATTTTCTAAATTATTTAAAATAATCTCTACTGTAATTACGAGATTCATAACATGAACAGGATGACACCAATTCTACTGGTATCCTCTTGTAGACAACCAAAAAGGAAAATGTATCTGTAGATAAGTAAAACTTATGTATTACTACAAATATTACAACTGCTACTGCAAGCATCCTAACTACTACATATTGGTCGTTAATGCATTTTTATACATTGCTTTATTGGGCTATCTAAAATATGCGATGCTTTGGGCTATCCCTAAATGGATGCCTGAGGACTTGGACCAAATTTCACTGCAATGCCTGGCTTCTCTCAGAGCACAGTCTCTGAATGAATCTCATGAGACACACACTACATGTACCACTGGCACAGCTGATACTATGGTACCAAGGGATTCTGAGCTGGTGACATGTTGATGCTGGTTCAACACTTCTGTTATTTTCATTTGTGCTTGTTTGTAATAAAAATAGCTGCCACAGAGGGGATGCTAGCTTATACTAAGATTTTGGTATATTTTGTGCTGGGATGTATATTTAACTTTGTTTTGTGCATGGTTAGGATTTTGAGTTTCATTTGGGTGCCTGCCTATGATGCAAAGTGGAGTGTGTTTTGAAATCTTGCTAATATCAACTAAAGATTCAGTTAATTGGTTTAGTAGCTAAAGGGTGTGTGAGTGACTGAGGCAATACGCCACTCAAAACAAAGGGGCTTTTAAGAAATTGGGGATATAGTTAGATGGGTACATAACAGCTAGGGAAGCACTCTAAAAGCATGTTGAAAATGGTACTGCTACAAACCATGCAGCAGCTGAATTGGTATTTCAAGAAATAGAAAAAGAAAATGGTACTGGTACCACTGGTACCAGGTACCATTTAAGGATGCCTATTTTGCCGAGGCTTATGTGCTCTTATAGAGAACAAGTTGCTGTAGGAGTTGAGATATAGAGTAGGCACTATGTAGTATGTACTCAGTTCTTTAGTATAAATAAATTGGCCTTTTTTCAAAAAAAATTATGGGCTGGGCCTAGTAGGAATCATGCACCAAGAAAATTGGAGCTGATTTTCAAGTTTCAACAGTGTGAAAAAATCTGTCAATGATGATTTGAAGAGTAAATACAACGAAGAGAAATATTTGGTGAATGAAATTTGACTTCTCGTAATCTACCCAATTTGTACACTAGTTAGCATGTTACAATCAATCGATCAGTAATGAATAACTTCCTAGAGACTATGCTCGTTTTGATCCATAGCAGTAGCGCTCTGCGCTCATATTATATTATTCGTTCTTCAACATCAATGGGTTTTTCAACCAGTGGCTCTCTTTTACAACAATGATTAATTGATTCAGTAAACTAGAAATTGCGCTCTCAACGTGATAAATGGGTTTTATATAATTGATTAATTAATGGGGTTTCAAGCCTAATTATTATGATCTATCGTCTTTGCTCAATAACATTGATTCGGCCTACGGGCCATTAATTTGCCCCAAAAAAAAAAATGAAACAAACTTTGATCGAATTTGGCAATGCTTTAAAAAGACATAAAGTAAGATTTGTCCTTATTGGAGCAAATCACAACCTAATACACGAGCCGAAGGACTCGAAACTCTCAAATAACGCCGCAACCAAAAACCTCTTATTATTTGTAGCTAACAACCTTACATAATACATTAACATCTCCTCCCCTTTCCTCACTAAACTTCACTTGATATTACATCCTACTATTTAATATTTCAAATTATCAGTAGCTAAGATTTCTCACAGGAGTTGGGCACATCATGTAGTTTCATTAAGCTGCGTTAATAGCAATCTTCATTCCAGATTCGCAATGTCCTGGAAAGTTGCAGATGAAATAGTTCATTCCCTTTGTCAGCGTCACTCGATCATTCCCCGACCTGAGAACCCTCGCACCCTTCGGTGTCTGGCATCTGTTATAGTTAATGCCATTTACGCGTATCACATTGTGTGCAGACCGGTTGTACTTGAACACTAAAAAAATCACAACAAATTCAAGCCTTCATTAATTTGATTACAAATTAAGGCACCATTTAAGAAGATATAACAGATAGGCTGAAGTCGTTTTAGTAATTGAAAAAAGTGTATTACCGAGTACATCACCAGCCTTGAACTTTCTGTTGGGCCAGCCACGTGCGGTGTAAGGAGTCCATCCGACATTGTAGGGTGCCGCATCGGCGATCTCAATATGAATGACGAGGCAAAGGAGTGCCAATACAAGAATAGAGGCTTGGATTGCACTGCCACTTCCCTTGGCCATTTCAAATAGGTGGTATTTCTGAGGTCACAATAGAGGTGAGGGGATGAGAAAACAGAAAGGGGTTTGGAGACTTGAGGTTTCTTGTACAAGAGAATGGGTAGGGTTTTTATAACTTGGAAAAGAATCTGATCCAACACTAATTTCCACGGTCTGGGGCAATGGGTCGGTGTTATAAACCCCGTCATATGGTACACAAATGATATTCATATGCATTAAATTTACCTATCATTTTAACTGTTCCTACCAACTCATTATTTTATCTCCCATCCATCTTTTTCACGCACATCGAATGCTCATTTGGAGTTGGGACTATTATTCTAAAGACAAATATTTGAGGCCAGATCCAATTAAGTGTTCATGTTTAAGTACCTCCCATAACTAATTATTTTATCAGATTATATTGTAACGTATATACTTAATTAATTATTCTTAATTGTAAAAATAGTTGTTTGGACATTTAACTTAGTTATTTGTAACTAAAAATATTATTTTTTAAACGAGGAGGGTTCAAATACCTCATGTTTTTCACGCCTCATCATGCCTCACATCTTATATCTCTGTTTTCAAATTTCAAAGAGTCGATCTGAACCGCTCAACATGCATCCAAAATTTAATTTTTTTGGAAGTGTTTACTATTTTTTTAGATAGATATATACAAAATCACTGTTTTTAGATGGTCCAAAAACCAGTGATTTTGTACATACAAAATTTAAAATATATATAATTTGATTTCCAAGTATATTTTGTACATCCAAAAACCACTGTTTTATTTGAATCCCTCTTTCTAAACACTTTGTTCTCTTTTTTAACATTTGTTTTCTTTTAACACTTATATTTACAATTCTCAAAACGTGTTTGGTGACGGTACACAAGTATAAAGATATAACTGTCTGTGTGACTTCAGGACCATCATCAGACTTGCCTTGGAAATTAAAACTATGTAAGTTAAAAGAAACCAGAAAATGTCAAAGATACTAGTTAGTTAAGTGTTTACAATATTGGTATTTTTGTTAAATTAACTCGTTTACATTAAAAATACATAGTCGCAAACTTTTTTTTTTCATGAACATAGGTTAAAAAGACAACTATTTGTTAAATTTAATTTTTGAAGTGTTTAAAAATACAATATATATGTAAAATAAACTTGAACCGGACATAATGTAATTTATGAAACATAAGATATTAAATAAAAACAGGACATATATGACATTATACCTAAATAAAAGGAGGCATTTATGTTAGATTGGGTTGAACGACAATCACATTCACACCCAATTTATTATGCCAGAGCCAATTTATTTCTTTTGTCCTCTCACCCTATATTCAGGAGATATGCAGGCAGCACTGTTTTTGTTTTCAATATTTTTCCTTGTTATTCGGTACTTTTGTTTTCTTTCTTTCTCATGGGGCATGGGGCGGGAGCCAGACTTTCGAACAATGAGAGTCAAATATACATATGAGGTCAATCATATAAAAAATTTCAAACTATGAGGATCAATTATATAAAAATTTTATTCAAAGAGTGGAGGTCAATGTAACCGTATCATGACATTTTGTGCTAAATTATATAAAAATAAATAAGCATAAATATAAAAAAATTAAAATTAAATGAGAGTGAATTGACCACATTGGATCCAAGTAGATCCGCCTCTGATGGGGCCAATATGTTTTGAAGGGATAAAGTTCTGATGGGGCCAATCTCTGTTTAATAGGATCGGCCAACAACCAACCATAAAACTAACCGACATTTTTATTAATATCCAAAGTTTAATACGAATTAATAAATATACCCAGAATCCGGCCCAATATCGATATATACCTAAGCCGGCCAGTATGTACCCTCCCTATGCCGGCCAGAAAATGGCCGGCTATGTACCTTTTTTTTTCCGTTTTTTAGAGAGAGACACTATGAAGATCAAAGTATTTAAATTTAACACTGAAAATTTGAAATTTTTTGTTTAAATTTTTTGTAACCATATGACAATTCAATATGAAGGACACGCTTAATTATTACTCTTGTCGGAAACATTGACTGATGATATTAATGTAATGATATTGATGGGACTTGTCTCATAGTGAAAACAAATACCTCAAAAATAACATCAATATCATCACATTGACTGACGACAGTATCTATCTATTTTTTTTTAACCCACATTATTCAACTTCTAGATATTAATAAAAATGTCGGGTATTAGTTCATAGAAAAATTTGCCATAAAACAATATAGCACATATACTCTTATAACTACATGATATACGGCATTCTATAATTTACGACTTACAATTTATAATCGAATTTTTTTCAAAATAATTTATAACATGATACGTTTCGAAAATAAAATGATAGATAAAGGGTGAATTTTGACTTAATTGCATTATTTTCATATTTTATTTATTTTTACAAAATTTCAGCCTTTTTTTTGGTTAATTACAACCAAGGCGTGATCACATTTTCATATTCGAACTTTTGAAACCCCATATGATGGTTTTCTGACTAAGCTCAAACTTTTGAAACCCTAGATGATGGTTTTCAAACTTTTTATTCAACTTTGGATATTAATAAAAATGTCGGTTTAATCTTGATGAGTTTATTTTTGCTGTTTAACATACTTTTCTGTTTATTTTTTATGTTGTGCTCTTATTTTAATGTTGTAATATTTTCCGTTTAGCATTATCATGATAATTTTTTTTATCTGTAAATATAAAAATAGTACTATAAAAGTACACATACACAAGAACCGAAATATAGGATAATCCAAATATACCAAACATAAATAGTATATCAAATATAAATAGTACAAAACTAGTAAAAATACAACTAAAACGGAGAGGGGGAATATCGCTGAGGCGGTACTCCGGCGTTCGCCCGGCGCCAGCGCGGCCAGCCTCCGTCTCTCTCGGGCTCATCTGGGGCATCGGCAGACCTCAGTATCTGCTCGGCAGTATCCCATCTGGCATCGCCCGTGGAGACTGTCGGTACTGGCGGAGGTGTAGCGAAGATAGATGCGGCAAACCCAGTCCCAAAGGCAGGCTGAGTATGAGACCCGCTACCACTAGCCTCTCCATCATGCGGCATCTCTGTGCCATATCGGGGTCATGCCGGTGCCGACATGAAACTCTCATCGAACTCATGGAGACTGCACGAGAGGGACTCGTACTCAGAAGTATCGGTCTCCGCAGGTGGTGGCTGTGGTGGCATCTCTGCTGGACCCTGCAATCATACACATAAATTATTAAATTTGATCTGAATGAAGAAATTTATTAAAACCTGACAGATACTGAAGTATGACATACATATGGCTGCACCGGACGTCCATGCTCGTCGTACCATGCCGTCCACCCAATGTCGGACAATACCCAACGATGGTAGTCCCACTCTGGATGTGAATCGGGGGAAGATGGCATATCATCTAACAGAACCGGGCTCGGATCGGGCTCCTGCGGATCTATCTCACGCCAGTTGATGTTCTCTCTGGCGTCTCGCAGCATACCGATGATCTTTCCACCGTGCCCGGCATCCTCAACCACATTCGCATTCTTCTTGAGGGTGCGGTACCCAAGCCGTCTCCAGTTCTTCTTTCCCAGCATGCGGATCCCATGCCCGCACTCCTTGATCGCGGCCAAAAGCTGAAAAAAATTTAGCATGTCAGATCAAACCTTGATGTATTACTAAGTTAGATCAAACCTTGTGGTTGTAGGTGCTTTACCTGGCGAGCCCATCCACGACCGTTGGGATGGTAACCATCATCCGTTTTGATCCTGTCGCGGAGATGGGCACCGTAATCACCCTGCAGATAGACACTCGCCATGCAAACCTGCGTGTACGATACATCGTACCTCAACTGGGGATCCCCCTGGGTCTGCTGAAGCAGCACTGGCTCGTGATAGAAGTCTGTATACTGAGGATCCTGGGCCGTCCTGTAGTATGGATCGAAATGGGTGCTCCAGTCCTTATCCAGTCGCCCTCGGTGGGTAACGCTGTAAAGAAGACGTTAGTTGCAATAAAAAACTATCAAGTAATATGATTTATTTAATAAATACAATAGACTACGACTTACCGGTGCAGGTCTCTGTGCGTGTAACTCGGCAAAGATGAGTCAATGGGAATCAACGCCGCTCGTCCAAACTGGCGGAGCACCCGATCTGGGTAGTGGTGCTCCACTATCCAGAAATGTATGAGTGGACCTCGATAGAACCACATCTCCCGCTCGTGCTCGTCAGTCACACTGCCCGGCAAGAGGAACTCCTCGTACAACTGATCGTACGGCGTCCACTCAACAAGAGGCTCGGGCAAACTCTGAAGCTCTGACCGGACTGGCCTGATCCCAACGGTAGCACCGTGGGTCCGATCCTGGTAGTGGTGGAAACCGTACCACTTCTTGGCGTATGCCGGGCAGTGAAACACATCTGGCTCTCCCCAATCCGGCGCCTCATTGGGGATAGGACGGCCCACCGGTAGCCGTGACCACAACCAGTGCTGAAGCAGGAGTACCGGCCCGTACATCTGCTTCGCCGTCGGCTTCATTTTCAAGAACATTACACGTCAGTGTATTTTGATGGATTGATTGATTAAATAATTTATTATAAAATAAGAGTTGGTGACTTACCTCACTACTACGACACAGGTGGTAGTACAGATGCGCCAGGACAGCTCCACCCCAGTTGTACGACGACGGCCGCTCAATGTCCATCAGCAACGAGAGATACATCATCGGCATCTGATCACCGCTGGAATCAGGAAACATGACAGAACCAAAAAGGTCCATCACGTAGCCCCGTGTATATCTGCAATACAAAACATATAAAAATTCTAATAGAATCATCGTATTATAAATTAATTAGTAGATATTAATAAAAATTTACCTCTGAATCTCCAGCTCGGTGGAATCTGCAGAGAGACCCGCGATGAAGTGCTGCCGTAACCTCGTCATCCGTAAATGGAACTTCGACCTCCCATGTTCCCCAATGATATAGGAAGGATCAGCTCCCAATAACTCATCGACATAACCTGCGAATCTGGTGCTGTCAGAGACACCGCCGACGGGTGTGCCACGGATAGACAAACCCAGAGGGCACTCACATCCTGGAGAGTCACTGTCATCTCTCCGAATGGCATGTGAAACGTGTGCGTCTCGGGACGCCATCGCTCCACCAGTCCAGCGATGAGAGATGCATTGATGATGCTCTTCTCTGTCCGCACGATGTCCACAACCTGGTAGAGACCCAGGTTGACGAGGTACGGCTCCATCACCTCGTAGTACCTCATGTGAACGCACCTCAACTTCACATCTAGAAGATCCGTGTCCTGCGTTGAAAAATGTAATCCGCATGGTGACAATATAATAAAATTTAAATCCAACAAAATTTAATGAAAATATAAGAAAAGGAACGTACCTCACGAGAAGCCAGTGAGACTCGGTGCTCGCTGTGGGGAATCCATAGGAGAGGACTGATGTGCTCCGTGCTGCTAGTACTGATCGGCTCGTCCACTACTGGACGCTGGGTAGGCCGTGCTCTAGGCATCCTGATATCTAAAATAACCTAAATTCGGTGAAATTACGCTTGATCAGCATAATTATGGTAAAAAAGGCCCAAATACCCTAAAAATTGGTTATCTGTGCTAATTACACTAAATTACGTTTAATCAGTCTAATTAGGGTAAAAAGACCAAAATACCCTAAAAATTGGTCAAACGTGCTAATTTCGGTAAAATTACGCTTAATCAGCATAACTATGGTAAAAAAGACCAAAATACCCTAAATATTGGTCAAACGTGCTAATTTCGGTAAAATTACGCTTAATAAGCATGACTATGGTAAAAAAGGCCAAAATACCCTAAATATTGGTTATCGGTGCTAATTACACTAATTGCGCTTAATTAGCCTAATTATGGTAAAAAAGACCAAAATATCCTAACTATTGGTCAAACGTGCTAATTTCGGTAAAATTACGCTTAATCAGCATAATTATGGTAAAAAAGGCCAAAATACCCTAAATATTGGTCAATTGTGCTAATTAAACTAAATATTGGTTAACTTAGCTAATTACACTAAATTACAACAACATAATCTAAATTATAACACCTAAAACTTAAATCCTAAACTCTAAAATAAATAAATTAAAAATTAAATTAGATAAAAAAAAAATTTTACCTCAAAGAAGAAGAGAGAATTCGGAATTCGGTTGGGATGAGAGAATTGTGAGAGGAGAGAGAGAAAAAAGGGTATATATAGGGGTTAATGCGGGAAAAAAAAAAAGGTACATAGCCGGCCATTTTCTGGCCGGCTTAGGGAGGGTACATAGCCGGCCAGAAAATGACCGGCTTGGGTATATATCGATATTGGGCCGGATTCTGGGTATATTTATTAATTCGTATTAAACTTTGGATATTAATAAAAATGTCGGTAAAACTAATTTTGCCGGATAATATAATATTTAATATTTAATATTTAATAATATTTAATTTCCTTACATATGTACATGTAATTTCATCTAACTGGACGTTTCGCTACAAGTATATAAGAACTGCCAAATATAAATTTTGGCAAGTATAAACTTGATTAAATAAGTAAAAATAAGGTGACATTATGCTAAACAAACGGGATTGCGAGTAGTGGTTTGACAGTGCCCGCGGGCTGCCCGAACCCGGTCCGCCCGTGCCCGGTGCCCGGGGTACCCGTACCCGTGCCCGGGTATACCCGGGTAAACGGGTACACGGGTACGGGTCTCAAACGGACAGGGTGGCTCTTTTTGGAAACAAACCCGGGTGTACCCGTACCCGCCGTACCCGTGCCCGCTACCCGTGTACCCGCACCCGGTAACCCGTGCCCGCTACCCGTACCCGTGCCCATGCCCGCTACCCGAAGCAACTTTATTTCAAATTTTTTTCTCCCCTCTGGCGACAAGGTTACACTTTTAACAGAGCAGTTTTGGCTACAGGCAGCGCACGGAGTACAGAACTGCATATGATTATTGCGCTGCATGAAGCTAAACCTGCTCTGTTAATTCGGCAGATGCTTCTTCTTTTTTTTGGCAGAGGCTGAATTTTTTTTGGCAGAGGCTTCTTCTTTTTTTTGGCAGAGGCTCTTTTTTTAATTCGGCAGAGGCTTCTTCTTTTTTTTTTTTAATTCGGCAGAATCCAGACTCCAGAAATAAGAAAACAGAAAACAGAAACCGTAAAAAAAATAAGAAACAAATCAGAAAACAGAAAAAAAAAAAAAAAAAAAAAAAGTCTACCCGTGCCCGTTGTACCCGTCTACCCGGGACGGGCACGGGTTTGAGACGGGCAGGGCGGAGTTTTTCAAAAAAACGCCCGCCTACCCGTGCCCGTTGTACCTGGGTATACCCGCTGTACCCGTACCCATCCTGCCCGCTGCCCGGAACGGGTTCTGCCCTGCCCTGCCCTGCCCGAGGTACCCGGGAGCAAACCACTAATTGCGAGTTCCGTTATGTAAATCATTAGATTGAGTTCATTGAGAACTTCGAATATTTATTCTTCATTTGATTCATGTGTCAAGCATTTACTTTCTGATTTTTTTATTTTCTGAGCTCTTTTATAAGGTGGTGAATTAAAGATTAAATTATTTTCATACATTTATTTCTCAACAATTTTGGAAACAAGTATTCTCAGGTACCGTAAAAGATTTTCCTCACTTTAAAGTTTGAGATTTACTCAAGGCCACTTAGAAATTCGGACTAACTATTTTGCCAAGTTAAAAAGAAAAGATCGATCCGAATCCACTAATTGTAAAAGATTCTCGTTTCTGGTACCTGGGAGGATGCGGATTTCAATTTTGGACATCGTATCTAGTTAAGATTTATGTGGTATAGTACTAATAAAAAGTTTAAGATTTAAAATTGTAAATGTTTAGATTGTGTAGGACAAGATTAATGATTCGAAGTTGTTGTCAAAAGTCAATACAATATTTCTTAAAGTTAAACTCATCAACTTTTATGGATTTTATATTAGTTTTATTCGCTTACTTTTTATTTATTTATAGGATTCAGGAGGCGCGCCTCCAAAATTAAACAAATTATAAATCCTACTTTCCATCAAAATTTCTAAAGTATTATGCTTTTATATAAAGCATAAATTAGTAAAAGCATATATATTTATATATTTGGATTGGTTGAGCATGGGCAGAGAGTAGAAGCACAAAAGTTGGCTGACAGATCTACAAATTAAGTCAAAAAAGTTGGGTGCGGATGAATCAGCATGGTGAGCCAGCTTTGACTTATATGGGTTCACATCAGATAAAGTTTATTTTTTTCTATAAAGATTAATTTTGGTCCTTAATATTTTTTTTTTTAAATCGAACTAATTTTAAATATTTATGCATAAATCCTTTATTTATTTTTATTTTTGTAGTAGGGAGAAAATCATTTTATTGCTCGGTGCTGAATTTCTAAAATCAATGATTTTCTCCCAATAAAAAAATTGTGGAAAAAAGGTAAAATTTGATCTTTTTTTTTTTAAGATTTTCATTGGATAAACAGTTTGATTATTATCAAGCACGAAACAATCAGTGCTATGTATAGACCATATATAGACTCGCTCCCAATTTACATGCAAAATTTAAATGGACAACAATACTATTTAGGATAGCGTTGCCTGCTAATTCTCAAAAAGAGAGAGAGAGAGAGAAACAAATATTATTTATAAAAAAAAAATCTCTGCTATGCTTGACCTGCCATATAACTACGTAAATTATTCTATGATAATCTGATTAAATATATTCCGTCAAGTGGATATGTACCAATATTCAATCGTGACGAGTGGCACTTGATGCGGCAGTGAGGCGGTTTCATCCGTAGCTTGCTATATGCAATTTTTCAAAAAAATCAATTGATTTTCTACAGTTTCGCAAACTTCATTCATACTTTGACGAATTCAATCTGGCAAACTCGATGATGCTCTGACAAAACTTGTAGTGCTCCAATAATTTAAACATCAACACAGAGAGATGAATCCTAACATCCTTAAAATGAAATTTGCAATCAACGGAGAATTTTCTAAAACGCGAACAAACTCTAGAGAGAGCAGTGATATCAGCAGAGCAAGCGAGTGTAAGAGAGAGTATTTTTGAAAAAAGAGGAGAGATCGGAGATTATATAAGGCAGTTACGAAACAGTTTGAAATGCGTATGAAGTGAGACCAAAATGACGTGGGTAAAAAATGAGTACAAAATATTAGATATAGAAACATTTTCTCAAAAAAAATTATTATTATTAAAAATAATTTCACAAAATTATGCATATTGCAATTACATGAAAAATATCACAAAACCTTTGGACGATAACACCTTAAATTATCCAACTTATACAATACAGGATAAGTAAGTTTTAACAGAACAAAAATATAATACATTACTTAAATTTTTAAGGTGTCGATGGCATCAATTTAAAAAATTTAGTTAAAAAATTTAAGTAATGTATTGTATTTGCGAGGTAATTCTCCTCCTTGTAAATGTGGATTCGCCACGATAATGCATACTCATGTTTACAACTAATCTATGAGTGAGCCTATGGTGCTATGCATAGCACGGATGGGGTTCATGCTACGGCCAAAAATTTGACTTTTTAAAATCCTAATGGTCGATCCAACTGTTCAATGTGATAACCATATGAATATGTACTTGCAAACTAAATTTTATATTTTTTCGAATTTTTTTACTATTTTTTTAGATAGGTAGAAAAATCAGTGTTTTCTGAAAATTCTGGACCATCAAAATTCTACCTATCTAAAAAAATAGTAAAAAAATTCGAAAAAATATAAAATTTAGTTTGTAAGTACATATTCATATGGTTATCACATTCAACGGTTGGATCGACCATTAGGATTTTAAAAAGTCAAATTTTTGGCCGTAGCACAGACCCCATCTGTGCTATGCATAGCACGATAGCCTCACTCCTAATCTATTACTGAAATATATTCAAGAGTTTGTAATTATAGAAATCTTTTGATGACAAACATTTAGTAACTAAAAAGTTTTTCACCTAATTGTCCCCAATAGAGATGGAACTCCAAAAACATTTTAGTACTCGTGTTACATATGACTTCTTATCTTTTAGAGGATTTTAGTAAAAAAAATGCATTACTTTGGTGGAAATTGCCTATTGTCCATAAAATACAAATCTTTATAATTATGTGGCTCTTAACTCAAAATATAATACTCAATAAAAAGTTAATCTTTCGAAGGGGTGGAATGGGATATGAAGTGCCACTTTTGTTAGAGTGGGAAAAATGGAACGGCGGAGCTGGCTCCATCACGGAACGGCACGACACGCGTGTCAGTTACATGCCGTGGCTCGCGTGTCCTGTGTTGTGATCATTCGCGTGACGTGCTCATTTTTTAAAACTTTAGCACGACACGTCACGACACGTAGTCACGCTAGTCACGTGTAATTAGGACCATTAGATATTGATTTAATGGTGAATCTTGAATAAACTAACCTAAATTATGATTAAATGGTCACGCGAGTCACGTATGGTCACGGCACGTTTAGGAACGGCGTGACTCACGTGACGTGACCATTCGCGTGCCGTGACCACCCCTTGATATTTTGGTCACGGCACGGCACGGTACGTGAAAAATTAACTTGATCACGGCATGGCACAACACGAGGCCAAAGTCACAGTGTGTTAGTCACGGCACAGCATGGCATGACACGTTTTTTCCACTCTAACTTATGTGTTTCTCTTTAAAATAGTACTATTGTTGTCCTCTCATTTTTGTTGAGGACTATTTTGTTGCCTATTTCTCATAAAATCGTACTACTGCATTTTTAAAATGAGAGGATATTTTTGTCAATTTAATTTTTAAAATAACTAAATAAAAAAAGAGGATAGAAAAAAAATATTAATTTTTCATCAAAATATTGAATATTATGATGTTTTGATAAAGAAATTGACTATTTTAGAAGTTTACATGGACACTGAAATTCTCCCTTAAAAATAAATTTACTTTCTCTTTAGGTAGGATCATAACAAATGAATATAAAACCAAAGAACGGACAAGTCATAAGCAAAGCAGACATCATTCTGAACGCCATAATTTCCTCCACTAATTTGGTGCTCTCGGTAAAAACCAGACAAGTGTAAACAAAGCTCCAGTTTCTAGGTACATAACTAATCATGTTGATGGCCAGGTGGGGCTGTTCCCGAATTTCAAGTGCATGCATGCATGTCATCCCTATTGACAAATCCACTAGACCACTACCACCACGAATCCATATCCTCCCAGGTACCTGAAAAGGGAATCTTTTACAATTACTTGATCTGGACCGTTCTTTTTAACTTGGCACGCATCTCAAAGCCCAACAATACTGCCCCGTGCGCTAGCCCGAATCCCAAACCGGCTGAGAGTTAATCTCAAACCGTAAATAGCTAACTGTAAAAGAGAATCTTTTACGGTACCTGGGAGGATATGGATCCACACTACCACTACATCCGCGTCAGAGGAAGACTATTCTCTCCAAAGAGTCCAAACGCTGGCATCTCTCGAATCAAAAATAGCGGTGGGGCGGAACGACTTGCTACCTGATTAGTGATTACTTACGAAGCGCTAAGTTCAAAATGTCAACAAAGGACATATCGTGTCGGTTCTGTTCTTTTCTACGTAATGTAGGTCATGTAAACGAGGCAATTTAATTTGCTTTTTTTGTATTGGATCCTAACTCTTGACTCTTGAGTAATTTATTTTATGGCAACTAAGTACTGACGGTGAATGAATGAACCACAAAAATCTAGTTCCAAAGTCCCAAAACTCAAAAGTCACCAAGGAACAACGGAAACTCGTTCCGGATTTGTCCTTGCTCCTCGCACATTGTTTTAGCAGAACAATTGTAATTTGGAGGGAGATTTTGAACTGATTCCGTTTTTCTTTTTTCCTCCTTTCTTTTTACAATCATTTATAATCGTACTTCTAGAAGCATCATTTACAATCATTTATAATCATTTATAATCATTAATAATGATCACATGTGACTCGCGTGCTTACATGCCGTACCGGATCATGCCAATTTCCGGAAGAATCAATAATTATGTCACACAAATGGTCACAACACAAGACACATAAGTCGTGTCTTGCCATTACGGAAATGTACCATACTGTGACGTATCCGGTCGACGTGACTTTTTTATATTCCTATACTAACTTCTGATATTTTTTAGTTATTGGAACATAGATCATGGGCCAGTTTAAGCCCAATTAGTCTCATATCACTTTTCATGGTTATTTATGTTAGGTCGGTCTTTAATGGGCCTCATAACGTTAGAAAAATAATTAATGTCAAATTTTGCTCTGGTCCACTGTGCTGGTCTGGTGTTAGGATGAATGTTTGTCAAAATTGCTGATCAGATAAAAGTCAGAAATAATCCAAGAAGCTAAGAAGCTGAGGTTTTTCCACCTGTTTTAATGTCAGCATGATTTTCTACAGTGTGTGCTGATAAGATGTAGAATGTTTCAGAAAGCGATATAGTTACAACCGGTATAAAGTTAGGATATATCAAAATTTTGTTTTAAATTTTGTTTTAATAAATGAAAACAGGTCTTAAAACGATCACATTATTTCTCTCTATTTTTGTTTCTTTTTTTTCTTTATAAATCATAGTAATGATTAGAAACTGTACTTATAAAGGATATAAAAAGAAGAGGAGGGTTCAAATGCCTCCATTTTTCATGCCTCCACCATGCCTCCATTTTTGAAAACTTTAATAACTCAAAATTTAAAACTTAAAAATCAAAATAAAACCGTTGGATATGATCTAAATCATTTTATCTATGCACGTGTAAAAAATTATGACATTTCACTTTTGTTTTGGTTGTCATCAAGAGCTTGTAAAAAACGCACTAATGTGGATAATTTCTAGACGTTGATTTTTCAACTTATTGATTCAAATAAAAACAAAATCAAAATGTGATAATTTTTTATGAGCACATTGATAAAATGATGTAGATCATATCCAACGGTTTTATTTTGACTTTTAAGTTTTAAATTTTGAGTTATTAAAGTTTTTAAAAGTGGAGGCATGGTGGAGGCATGAAAAATGGAGGCATTTGAACCCTCCTCTAAAAAGAAAAGAAGATTTGAAAATATTTTTAATACCTGTTTTGCAATGTTCCACACAAACACCCCAATTATAAACATGTAAATAAAAAATATTTTCTGAGTTGCATGTAATAGATACATTCATGACTAGCGAGTCATGGCACCAATAGTAAGAGGTATCAGGGCAGTTTGCCTAGCCAAATTTCCGTGCCATCCTACAGGCAGCAAAACAGAGATTAGCCCAAACCAGAGTATACAATTCAGTAAGCACAAAGAAAAACCATGAAGCTTTCTCAAAATAAAAAATAAAAAATAAACTTGAAAGCAATTGATTAAATACACATCAAGGACTTTCATCTTAAATTGACATGAATAATATTTTTCTCTCAGTAAATGACAAATTAATTAATTCTTAAAACGTTTAAATCCAATTAATGACTAAAACCTATTTAGTAAAGTATAATATGCTTTAACATTCCAAGAATGATTTATGTTACCAAACTAAGAAATAAATATTAAAAGAAAACATGAGGTGAAATTTCAGACATGTCATACCAAAGGAGGGGTCGAGGCCGCGCAGCCGGAGTTCACGGTGCTCCTGGCAGAGAGCACATGGCTCACAGCAGCAGTGAACACAACAATCACCACAAGGGCTATCCTCTAAGAAGAAATGGCCCCTCAACTTTTTGCGGTAGAAGCATGAGTAGATCCAGTGACAACCTGTCAGACACATTATCCCGGTGTATAGGCTACTGCTCGCGCAACATGCTACATAAGATTTAGTTGTTTAACATGTACAGAGTTAATAAGTAAATAAATAAATAAAAAATATATAGAGTGATTTGTAGATTCTTATTTAAATATCACTCTCCTATTTTTTACCCTCTTTTTCCTGACATTTTTCTCCTCTCATTCCTCTGTGTCCTTTCTTACATTTTGTTTGAAGCTTGAAAAAAAAGGTACAAAATATGAAATTCACCACTCTAAACTGAAATTTTGACACACGAACAGTTCTTGTTTTAACAAATGGTACTGAAAAGTAA
The DNA here is from genome assembly GCA_028015225.1 of Carex myosuroides. NCBI lineage: Eukaryota > Viridiplantae > Streptophyta > Magnoliopsida > Poales > Cyperaceae > Carex > Carex myosuroides. Next base: position 4,856,072 of record CM051474.1, on the reverse strand, counting down.
TGGCCAAGGCCTGATGCTTATGCTGTAGTGGTGCTGAAATTGAAATTCTATTAAAGGACGATCGAGATTTTTGTATGGCAGTACTAGATAGATTCTTATGTCATGCAATATATATCTTCATTTTTGTACGGATACAAAATTTGCCTCGTATTATATCATACAATTTCTTATATATTGTATTACATGTGACATTAAATGTTAAACAAACTTAATCATTTGAAGAAGTTCCAGAAACTAGTCTTGAATATGCAAATCAAATTGAGAAAACAAAAAAAGTTTTGAAGCAACTTATCAGCAATATTAATGCTTACATATGGAACCATGGTCGACAATTTCTGCAATCTGGCCAAAGGTAATACATGGGCAAAAGCACGTCATGCAGCCTATAAAAATGAAATACAAGAAAAATTGAAACAAGATGTATATAAAATAATAAATTATGAAAGAATATAAAAAACTAAGGTATCATACATGGAGAAGCAATACTTGATATTGCCTAGTTTTAACAGTGAATCAAGTAGTTAATATATAATTGAGAAATATTTCTGCACCGGGCACAGTACTGAGTGTACTGTGCACAGCATGTACACTTTGAAGTGAATGTTGCACAAACGATTGCTCTTGAAAGAGAGAGAGAGAATTAGTTAGTCACGCTCCATACAATTGTCAATATCATCATAGCAATCGAAGAGGCCCGTCGACCATGGTGCTGGGATGGACGGTGGGACTTGAAGTACACTGACATTTGGGCCCAGTGATGGCAGGATATGAACAGTTGGACCCACAACTAAGGGCGCGGTTGTCTGTGGTGGTTCTTGCATCTCAGGTGGTGCTGTTGGCGGCGGTTCATGGTTTGTTTCTACTGAGGGATACATAATTATTGATCAACCTAGTGACGTCGCAAGCCAGATAGAGATTAGAGACACACACACATACAGAGAGGTTTGATCTAACAATGCAACTTCGAAAGTAGCCAAGCAACAGTTAATATATAGGTTAGTTTCTTATTTTTAGGTAGTTTGTTATGCGAAGTGACACCCGTTCAATCGCCAGACATGAAGACGCCTCTTCTCTGACTGTTCCCTCAAGTACTACCAAAAATGGATCCTTCCAGTACATTAGTAAACCTACGGATCGATGCTCAAATTAGGCGCGAATCGCCCTTAATTTTATAAGAAGGTTTTTTAAATGTCATTTTAGAACCCGACATTTTTATTAATATCCAAAGTTTAATACAAATTATTAATTATGCCCACATTCCGAAACTTTAGAAGCAGGCATCGATGCTGATCACTGGTCTCAGGTACTGGAATGCCGCAATGCATGGACCAAACGCCCAGGCTACGGCTCTGAACTGGGCAACACCTGGCATGATTAGTCATGTTTCCTTATTCCGTACCGGGCTGGTCAGAAATTGGTGGGTCAAGCCGGGATTGTTGTGGCAAATTGCAAGCAGCAGTGGTCTCAGCAAGCTGTACGAAATCTCCCAACTCCCAAATTATCGGGCTATTGCTAGCTCACGGCCCCTCCACAGTCGGTTGTATTTAGGTGTCACATTGTCATACACAGACAAAACAATGTATGACACCGTCTGAATGCTCATACACGGGTCATTTTTAATGGCGTTCTCAATGACATCGGCAATGAGTGCTGCCGTCAGACATTCGTGGTCGTCCCTCGTACTGTCAGTCCTACATGTGTGAGGCCTATCTTGCTTAGTTATAACCCATGCGTCTCCACATCCCGTCTTGGTCTGCCTCGATTGTGTCTAGGTGGGGATGCAACTGAGTGTCTTCGTTGAGGTGCTGGTGGAGTGACGTAGTTGTAGGGTTCTGGGTCAGGTTCGTTGAGGAGTAAGGTGGAGTCACGTCTGTAGGTTTCTGGTTATGGGTTATAATGTGGTGCCGCTGATCCAGAGCCCGAACTTCCAACCCCGGGCTCTACCGGAACTCTTCTAGCAAATATTTCTATTAGAAAATTCCCTTCGGACCTCAAATAACCAAACATGCCTCTCCACGTACTCTCATCTACCTGTTTAGCAACCATAAATTTTCCGCTGGAGGGATGGCAATATCGGGTTGCCAATTCTAGGTCCCATCTTTCTGGGTTGTAACCGGTGTGTGTGTAAACTATGGATTTCAGGTCTAAAAGTGAGATGTCATCTGGAATCATTAATGAATGAGCTGCATCTTTGTTGTAATACGCCCCTTGTGCACTATTAAGCATCTTCCCACCATAGTGTAATGAAATAAAGGCCATGGTAAACAAACTACATTTTATAAAATGGTAAACAATTGTCAGGTTACTAAATGGTAAACAATTGTCAGGTAACTACATAGTAAACAATTGACTGGTTACTACTTGTTTTTGGGTTTAGGGTTTAGGGTTTAGGGTTATAGGGTTATAGGGTTATAGGATTTAGGGTTTAGGGTTATAGGGTTTAGGGTTTAGGATTTAGGGTTTAGAGTTGTAGGGTTGTAGGGTTGTAGGGTTGTAGGGTTATAGGGTTATAGGGTTATAGGGTTTAGGGTTTAGGGTTATAGGGTTATAGGGTTATAGGGTTTAGGGTTATAGGGTTATAGGGTTATAGAGTTTAGGGTTTAGGGTTTAGGGTTATAGGGTTATAGGGTTTAGGGTTTAGGTTTATAGGGTTATAGGGTTATAGGGTTATAGGGTTTAGGGTTATAGGTTTTAGGGTTTAGGGTTATAGGGTTATAGGGTTTAGGGTTTAGGGTTTAGGGTTATAGGGTTATAGGTTTATAGGGTTATAGGGTTTAGGGTTTAGGGTTTAGGGTTATAGGGTTATAGGGTTATATGGTTTAGGATTTAGGGTTATAGGTTTTAGGGTTTAGGGTTTTAGGGTTTAGGGTTATAGGGTTATAGGTTTATAGGGTTATAGGGTTTAGGGTTTAGGGTTATAGGGTTTAGGGTTAGGGTTATAGGGTTTAGGGTTTATTATTAATTTTTTTTATTATATAATTAATTATTCTATAAAATAAAACATAATAAAAAAATAATAAAAAAAAGAAAAAATTTACCTCAACAGTGATTAGCGAGCTGCCTCGGGCTGTGTGCCCTTCAGCTGAAGGAATGGGTGCTCTTTTATAGAGTTTTTGCGTTTTAAAAAAAAAAAAAAAGGTACCAAGCCGGCCAGAAAATGGCTGGCTTAGGGAGGGATCAAGCCGGCCATTTTCTGGCCGGCTTGGGTATTTTTAGCAAAAGTTTCGGAATGTGGGCATAATTAATAATTTGTATTAAACTTTGGATATTAATAAAAATGTCGGTTTTAGAACAGATAAATGGACGAAGAAATTTGCATTGGAAACTACTTTTTGAGCTCCACAGAGGATACAAGTTCCGGTAAAGTTTTGCATATTTTCCTATTTGGTTCTGTCAAATTAAGTTGCAAACTAATGGTACATGATGAGATCTTATGAGTACATAAATGTACAAATTAATTTATGAGAATTCATATTTATACAATGCATTGTATTGGTAATGACAACGTGTTAAAATGAATATTTGGTTATACAATAAAATTGTTATAGAAAAAACTGATTTGAGAAAGATATTCATGAAAAACTGTATTTTGTTTAAAGACTTGTTATCGGTATTAATTTTTTTATTGATAGTTATTAATAACTTTATGATCAATTTTAATAATTTAAAGTATAATATTCAGCATATAATAAAATTGAGGGAAAAAATAAATTGTATAAAGTAAAAGTTGCAAATGATGGTGAAAAAAATAATTTACAATTTAAATAAAATAAAGAAATCAAATAAAATGCAATTGTTTGAAGATTAAAACAATAAACAAAATTTATAAGATGTAAACGGAGATGAGCAAGAGATAACATGTGGGGAGAAAATTAAGATTAACCTCAGATTTTTTTTTTTTCCATGCATTTTGTGCACAAATTTTTTTCTCATGTATTTTCCTCAATCATTTTTTCTATTAGCCAAAAATTCATCCAACTTGCTTTGGAATAACTCTCATCCCACCTAACATTCTCACAAATTTTCATTGTTCATGAGTCATCCGATCGAATATGACCTAAATAGAAATGTCTTGAAAAATATGTTTTGATCCACCTACTTAGTGTACCTTTTCTTTTTTCAGATCAAATTACAAACCAAAACCTATTTCCTATTTGATTCAGCCATAATTTTATTCCAATAATAATAAAAAATTAAATATATATATATCAGCGGTTGTGTGTTTTCAACATTAAACTAGATATTTTTAACACAAATTTTTTTTTTTTAAATACTTCGCTAGGTTTTCGAAATTTTTTTAGTTTGGTTTAACACTTGTATAATTATAATTCTCAAATCTTGTTTGATGATAGTACGGAATTTCAATAATGATCATTCATGTGTCTTCTATACCATCAACATACACTCCTTTAATGATGCAATTCTTGACACAGCCTCTGTCTATTTTTTTCAAAAAAAAAAAAATTACACTCCTTTAAAATTGTAACTATATGTATAAAAACTTGTAAATATTTCAAAAGCCTACTTAAGTGTCTACATGAACAATATTTAACTCATTTAATATTATTAAAACACGCAGTCATATTGTAATTTTTTTAATAATTATGTATTAATAGAAACTAATTTTGTATCAAAACTAAATAACTGGATGATTATAAGCGGTGTTCTAAATAGCTAGCTATAGCTTTTTTGGACCATAAAAGCTAAGCTATGAGATAAAAGTGTGCTAATTTAGCTACGACCGCTATAGCTGTAATAGTTGACCGCTATTACTGCTACGCGCTATTGCTACTGCTATGCTACATGAGCTTTTTTTTTGTGATTTACATTGATTTTTGTTCTTTTTTCTGATGCTATATGGTATGATATGATAAGTATGCTAAACTGAACTATGCGCTTTTGTTTCTATCTGTGATTTATATATCATAAAATATTCAAATATTAATTCTTCCTTTTACTTGCTCTTTATCTGGTATTCACTTGTAAAATTATTGCCGTTCGTTTCAATTGAAATCTAATTTTGATTATTATAATATATAAAATATTGAGTATACTTACTTCATTTCACTTATAAAATTAATAACTCTTCTATGTAATGCTATGAAGTATGAACTATTAAATAATGTTACCTTGTAGATTTTTTTCTTCTTCTTATTTGCATGGTTGAAAAAAATATAGACTTAGATTTTAATTAGTTGTCATTTTGTTACTCTAATTCTCTAATATTGATCATGTTGATAATTAGTAGAAATATAAAATATAAATTTTGAAAAGAAAAAAAAAAGCTATGGACGATAGTTTTCGCTATAGCTACGTTATTCGCAATAGTTTTTTTTTTGTCTTTCCGCTATGTCGCTATAATTGCTATTTAGAACCTTGATTATAAGTATAATATATGTGTTTATGTTAAAATAAAATAAAATGGACATATTTAAATGCAAATCTCTTAGTTTGCGAACATTTGTTAAGAAATTGGAGAGGTGGGTGCCATGGAAGGCGAAGCGGTCCGATAGTTATTGGATCAGATTTGATTCGATGTCCGATCATAGCCATTTGATTTCCATAAAGACATTTGATTTCCATAAAGAGTCGTGCAAACAACTTCATTCTTGTTGATTAAGTCCGTACAAATTTTGATGAGGATTGGCTCTGACTATAAATAATTATACTTCATACTGACTATAAATAACGAACTTCTAATAAGAGCATTTTTATAAAAGAAATACGATACATTTGTAGTAAACGTTCTTTTTATGACTGTATATTCTTTCCTATCTTGTAATTTGTTACTTTTTTTCTTGATTTAATACAAGATTAAAGTAGGCCTCTGCCTACTTCCTCAATAAAATAAAATTGAAGCAATGTTCTTTTTCATGAGTAGTTTTGAGGAACGTTCCTGTTGGATTTTAGGATTTTGATAAAAATAATATTCCCCAAATTTTTTTTATTTATAACATCCAACCATTAAAAATTCAAATCATACACTCATTTTTACAAGAATTTTAAATATACTCGGCTCACTAATTAATTTAGCGGACTAGTTTGCAGGCTATTTTGTAGAAAAATTGAGTATGTAAATGACCCGCTGATTATCCAGTGGGCCAAGTCAGATATGACCCACTAGATTATAGTGTGTGAGGGACTTTTAGAAAATAGTCCATGTAAATAAACTCTTTTTACAACTTTATTTTAATATATATTCATTGACGGCTTTGTCGTCAACCATCAAAAAAAAATTATTTAGCGTGCTTGATATATTTGAAATCCTACAAAAATAGATATATGATTTAAATTTTTAATGAGCCGGATGTTTTTTTTGACAAAGAAAAAAGGGTCTAGCCCTTGATTCATTAATCATTTTGAAGTTACAAAAGATATGTAACTAAATAAGAAAAACAATTCTGCTCAAAACAATTGAGCATAAACGAAAAGAAAAGAAAATAATAAAAAACAGGTTTAAATAAAAAGAAAAAACATTAAAGATTGGAAATTGAAATTTAAAAGTGCAAGATAAGTATTATATCTAATCCAGTCTTGTTATGCTCCTGATAATGAGCTGTAGCTCCATTGTGCTTCCACTTGTTCGACGAGTTGTATCAGATTGCAATTCTCTTCTCGGAAAATTCTGCTGCAACGCTCCCTCCATATAATAAATTGTGTGATTAACAATAATGACATTTCTTTCTTACTAAACTTGAACTCCTTTAAGCTTTGCACAGTATCTTCGCTCCCAAATGATACTCCTCCTGGTACTTGAACCTTCATCTTTAATTCTACCAGTCTATACAAAAGTCGTGCTTGCACACATTCGGTGAATAAGTGCAGAACCGATTCTGACTGTACCTTACACATGATGCATCTGTTAACTAGACTCCATCCCCTTCTATTTAAGGGGTCTATCGTCAGTGTTTTGTTAAAGGTTAACAACCATGCAAAGACCTTGAATCTAGGAGGTACCTTCAGTTTCCATATTCTGTGAACCATGACTTTTATAGTCGGTATGTTCATTAATGCCTGGTAAGCCGATTTTACCGAAAAAAGTTCTGTTGTCGTCCATCTCCATTTTATTTCATCTTCTGTTTGGCATAGCTGCACCTGAGATGTATTTACAACAGCCTCTAATTTTATCATTTCACTTGCCGCTTCCTCCGAAAGATTATGCATGAAGCAGTTTTGAAAGCAATCCGAATTCAAAACTGCTTGTAATGTAGCTTCCTTGTTCCTTGCAAAAGTATATAGATTCGGGTATTGGTGAGCTAATATGCCGAAGCCCCAGTTCTCCATCCAATAACTTATGCTACAGCCATCTCTAGATAAAAATTTAGCAAAAATATTCAACTCAAGTAAGAAAAAGAATAACGGGAAAGAAAAGAGAACTAATTTCATTTATTTCATTCTCATCTCACTTCTATACACAATCTGAGGGCTCTTTATATTACAAGGCTTCAGAGCCGTTGAAAAGGTTGCCGATGAGAAGATAGCATGTCGTTGGATAGGTTTTCAGTTTTGATAAATATCGGGAGAATGAAAGAGGAAATAAATAAAAAAGTGGGGCGAAATTTGCAAAAGTTACTCGAGTTGTGTTAAAGGACCCCCAGTGGGTTATCTCCAACAGTTCTCTGCTGCAGTTGACAGGATTAACTTTTGCTCCTTGACGGAATTAATGTCAAATTTCAAATTTGATGCAGTTATATTCGACTTAGCACACCAAAAGAATAGAGAATACAATGCCAAAAAAAAAAGAATAGAGAATTCCTATTTTTATGCATATTCTTTGCAAACTTCTGTAATTGCTATTTTACTTTTCCATCTATCCAATTACCCAAAAATCCGAAATTTTTATTAATATCATTTAAAAAAAACATAAATTATGGAGAATCCGAAATCTACCAAGACCGCAACGACAATTGACGGCCCTATTCATGGGGGGCGCCATTTGTCGTTGCGACCCCCGCGAGAACTAAAAAAACCCAACATTTAATCTAATTTATGTGATTTGATTCTTGTGATTTGTAATACATTATTTTAATAATTTTCAAAAATAGAAAGAACAATTAATAATTTATGTTAGAAAGAACATTAAATAAAATAGATAAAACATCTTATAATTTAGATGTACTAGAAGGACTCCGAAATATTTTTCAGGCAAGATTTTTTCCAGCTGTAAAAAAAATTAAACTATTTTTTGTTGTGTTACCGGAAAAAAATATGCTTTGAATCTGAATTATTGATCCCGGTTCAAAAGTCACTTCTAGTAAATAAAGAAATTATCGTGGTCCTTCTAGTACATTCAAATTGTAAGATACTTCATCTATTTTCGAAAAAAAAAATTTCATTTGACTTTTGTAATGATGGCAAGGAATTTTTATTAAAATAAATGGAGTACCTTAGAATTTGAATGTACTAGAAGGGTCACAATAATTTTTTTATTTACTAGAAGTGACTTTTTAACCGGGATCAATAATTCAGATTCAAAGTATTTTTATTTTTTTTCCGGTAACATATCAAGAAATAGTTTATTTTTTTTTACAGCCGAGAAAAATCCTACCTGAAAAAAATTTCGGAGTCCTTTTAATACATCTAAATTATAAGATATTTTGTCTATTTTATTTAATATTTTTCTAACATATTTAAATTATTAATTGTTCTTTCTATTTTTAAAATTATGAAAATAATATATTACAAATCAATGATGTCGGATTAAATGTTGGGTTTTTTTAGTTCTCGCGGTAGCCGCAACTGTCAATTGTTGTTGCGGCCCTGCTAAATTTTGAAAATTATGAAAATAATATATTACAAAAATTAAGGCTGTCAATTGTCGTTGCGGCCCTGCTAAATTTTGAAAATTACGAAAATAATATATTACAAAAAATAAGGCTGTCAATTGTCGTTGCGGCCCTGCTAAATTTCGAATTCTGTCAAATTTGTATTTTTTTTTTAGAAATGGTATTAATTAATAAAAATTTCGGCTCAAATAAAGCTATGAACAACTGAAGGAAAATTTCTTCTAGTTGTGGGGTGTAACAATCACTGTAAAACTTTTAAACATTAATCACTGAATGTGGGCCCAGATGCCTTCACTTGGGATCCCTCTGTTCACCACAAACACCATATAATATCCAGGTGGAGCTAACACGGCCGAAGGAGGTGCCACAGCGGAAACCTCATTCATTCCATCTGCTGATGTGATGACTTTACTGGCTTGTAAAACTAGCAATCTCTGATTCATCGAGAAAGAATGTGTGCAAAATGCAGGTGGAACCATATTCACCGACAAGCCCGTCACATCAAGGAGACCGACTGAAAATTGCAGAGAAAACTGTTTGCCATAACTCAGCTCAATTGAGGATACTGTAACAATCTTCGGTCGCAAATTTGAATTAACAGTACTTAAATACTCCGGTGAGAAGGCCTCTAAGCTTAGATCAGTTGGGTATTGAACATTTGAGAAATTGTAGTAGATGTGTGGGTTACTTCCACCGACTAAGACACGGCCATCGCGTAGCAAAATTGCGCTCGAGTGGTACAATCTAGGAGTGGTTGTTGATGTCTGTAACTCAAAACGTGAACCAGCAGGAGCATCCGGGCGGTACATTACTGGTGTATATGATGGGTCCTGAGCCAGCTCCCATCCAGCTGTTCCCGAACTCGCACCGTTTATGATAAGCACATCTTTGCCGGTCGGGAGCAAGAGCATGTCTCCCATGACCCTTGGTGTAGGCATAGTCTCCATGGACCAAGAAGGTGAAGTGTCAGTTATTTTTAGTCTCCCACATGTGGTGAGCGCCGAAATGAAAGTACCTACAGTGAATTGATATATTAATCAATCTTTGAATGCTGATATAATTCTAATTTTAGTTTATGTTCAGAAGCCACTTTTAGTTACTCTACTTGGTGGTTCTGCAAATATCTTTAGATCTTTCTCTTTCTTTCCTGTGTCATAATTGAATTTTGTAATGTACCTGTGCTTTTTGCCTGTGCATAAGAATCAAATGGAGCACCACCACAGACGAGCACTTCGGCCTCAGCGTAAGGCGGCTTGAGAGGAAGCAAAACTGATGAACCCGAGCTCGGATAGTTCCTTGCGTCACCGCTTGTGATTGGCGGATATGTCCGTACAATCCTGTTCTTCTTGTAATCGAGCAGCACTGAGCGATTGTTGGAGAATACAAAAAGGTTTCCATCAATGCTCAAATGAACAAAAGGGTAGAGGTTGTTCTCGTTGGGGTCTTTTGTATCACTTAGGAAGTGAAAAGGAAAGATGCTTAATGTGGCAGTGGTTTTTGGATAGAACTCATAGTTGAACTGCCGGCGACCGCCGATTATTATGGCGCTGCCATCTGGAAGAATGTGGTTTGTTGCATACCTGCACATAAGTTTAATTCTCATAATTAGACAAAATACCTTTTAGCAGACACATGTATGTAGTAACTAATTTTGGATTGACAGATTATAATCAAATTAATAGTTAAAAGACAATAAAAGGAGAAGAGGGGTCAATTATCAAAATCTTGCAATCTATCATAGCAACAAATTCTTCTTAATAGTAACTCAAATCTATGTGAACCTTTAATCTTGTTCTATTTCTAAAATAATGTATTCACGTTTAAAATCAGAAAACTTGGAAATTGTCTGGTACAAGATCAAGCATCTGAAAAATATATGGTCTATTGTGATTAATTTGTACTGTTATATTTTTCCTTAATCTAGCTAAAAAAATTTTGAATGATTGATCAGTGATACAGAGGCATATATATATAACAGAATGCTTTTAGTTGTGTTAAACGAATTTGTCTTTTTTTTTTCTTTTTTTTTTTGAGAACTTGACTGATTGTAGAGTAAATGGTTCATTACATCATGTACTTCGAGATCTTTAGTAACCTAGGATTTGCACAGCTAACATCCATCATAGGGATATGGCATAACCCATGCAAAATAGCTGCTGCTGCTACTACGTGCAGAACAGTAAAAAAATAAACAAAAAAAAGTAGACTTCAAGCGTATTTCTCCCACAGCCTGCTTTCTTCAATGATTCTAAAAATTGGTGACCAATTATATAGAAGAAATTTCTTTGAAAATAGTAAAACAAAAAATCATTATAAATTGATACATCAGTTTATTTCGTTGGTTTTCGTTAAACACGCCATTTTTGGTAAAAGTGTTGAGTGTTTTTTATTTTGGGTATTTTTTAGCAACGCAAGTTTTTTGGTAACATCATGAGTTCAGGAAAGGATTAAATATGGCAACCTAAATTGCTGAAAAAAGTTTAGAAATTCATTTTAGTAAACTATAGCTGACTAGTAGATGTCTTTAATTCATATTAAATTCTCATCCCTGAAAGATATTCATCTAGTTCATTGACAGTTGGATCTCAACAATTGGGCTAGTTGTAGTCATAAATGAGTGGAAAGTTTGCATTACGCTCCTTCCGCCAGTTTATATTATTGGAAACTTTTTGAGTAAATTACACAAATGATCCTTACAGAATTATTAATTTTCTATTATGGTCCTTAGAGTTCAAAATGTACTGTGTATTTTGATCTTTGAAGTTTTTCATTATACATGAAACCGGTCATCAATTTAAAAAAGATAATATTGTTATCTCACCGGCCGGTCTACATAGAACTAGGGTGTTCCTAAGTTCATCAAGTCCCTTTGTAAACTCAATTTTAAAACCTATCGGATTGACTTTAAACGACAAATTCAAACCGTTGAAATCCTTCTACCTTACGAGTGATGCATTTACATACAAAAATTTTAAAATAATTTTGTATAGAGTCAAGTGATCAAAAGACATCCAAAAAATGAATGCACTAAAATTAATTTATAAACCTTCTAATTTTAACCACTGGACTTTATACTAAATTAATTTGAAACTTTAAAATTTTCACATGTAGACACATCACTCATAAGGTAGAAGGATTTCAACGGTTTGAATTCGTTTGAAGCCAATTCCATAGGTTTTAGAATTGAGTTCACATAGAGGCTTGATGAACTTAGGAACACGCTAGTTCTACTCTTGCTAAAGTAAACTTCCATTGAATATTTTATAAGTAATAGCATGCAGTAGAACTAATTTAATACAAATGGAAAATTTGAAGGATTACTATAATACTTTTGAAACTTTAACAATCTCAATGAAAAAAATAGTGGACAAAATACCATTTGCATAATTTACTCGGGAACTTTTCTTTCAGCAATATATGTATTTTAAATGTGAACAAATTAGTTATATATGAATGAATGCAAATTATGAAAGCAAGAAAAGGTTGGAATTAATAGGCATCTGATATTTCACATGGACCCCAACCCTTGGCACACAATGCTATAGATTTCAAGATTGTTGCAGATTGATTTTTTTCATTTAATTCCTAAACTGTAACACAAAAGATCATATAACTAGTAAAGAGGATAAATACAGTACCACCGGCGTACGACAAGGGTGGTCTGATTCTCAACCCAATCGCAAGTTGAATCCAGACATGGTTTAAATACACGTACGACGCGCTCGCCGTCATTGAAGCCACCGGTCTGAATTAGAGAGCCGTCAGGTGCTACAGTTCCTGAAGAGCACCATGTATCAGTGAGCACTGTTAGAGGCCTAAACGAATTGGAGATGGCGTTGTACTCAACTGAATGTGCGGTGCAGTCAGTCGTCAGCACTTGTTCGGTCGGATCATTGCGGCATTGCCCATTGGGAAGAGAAATGTTCGACTGGCCGAAGTCTGTCCGGTCGAAGATCACGACTCTATCATTGTGCAGAAGCTGCATGTGCATTGCCGATACGCCGATGTTGGGTTGAAGTAGGTCCCACCTGCCAGGTGCTGCTAAGGTTCTGGTAATTGTTGTAATGAAGGAGGCAAGTAATAATAGGAATGGCACAAGGGGATGAGTGTTCATCCTCACTTATTTGATACTGAGTAGGTTTTCTATGGACTGTACTTGCGCGCGCTTAATTGGATAGAATGTTTATATATAGAGAGTTTGGATAATTTGATTAAGAATTTTGGTGGAATAAACATGAGAGAGAAATTTGAGAGCTAGGTAGCTAGGTACATTAATTATTTCATACAGTTGTAATTTCATATATCCTGTGAATTAGTTTTGTTAATGTCTACCAACAACCCTTTAGCTTTTGTTCTGATTACTTAATTACTTACTGGAGGTTCCAATCAATTTTTAAATAATTATATATCAAGTAGTGTTTGAAGCTTTTGAATTTTCTCATGTTAAACACATCACAAATTTCCATAGATCAACTATCAATGGCTCCGATTTAGTTTGCATTTCTCCTAAGAAATTAAATAAAATATCACCGTTTAATTAGATTGTTCATATTCCCTTCACAGGTCATTAAAAACCAAGAATGTAAAGATAGAATTAGAATCACATCCCCGTAATATTGGTGTCTCAACACATCATTTAAATTATTTATTAATTTGAGGTAAAAATATAATCAAGAAACTGTGTTTAATACTTGGAATCCATTATTAATCAGAGTTGAAATTACATGTGCTATTAGCCCTTCAACATATATGTCAATGTATCTGCGTATGGAACTATTAGCCACTCAACCTAATTTGTTCAAACTATTGTATCAAATTGTCTTTCTTTTTCAAAATAATTAAGAGTTCTCATAAATTCTGAGATTAATTAAGGTGTTCAATATTGCAGTAAGTAAATATATATATATATATATATATATATATATATATATATATATATATCTCTCTTCATAAAAAAACAAGGCCCGTGCATCACTACTATATGTGCTGATTCTCGTATGAAACTACTGATATACATTTTAAATAAGTAGCGTATATATATTACTTTTCAGTAATCATGTATGGTCGTTCCCTATTTTCCCTTTCTTTTGTTTACATGATTGGGACTTCTTTTTTCTCAAATTAGGTTGGCTAGCTTTCTGCTTAAGCGCGAAAGGTCTACTTTTTTGCTATTATTTTTCAAAAAATCAACCAGCATTTCGGAGAAAGTAGAAAAAGAAATTAATAGATATTAGCATAAAATAGTATATTTAAAGAAAAAACATGTTGCATTCTACAATTGATTGTAAATTTACACTTGCAGTTGAATTAAATATTTTTGTTAATTAGGAAAAAAAAAATCACATTTCTTACAGAACCACAATGGATATATATGTAGTGATGTTGCTTCACTAGGACTCGATTATTTAGTGCAAGTACAATTTTATATTTAATTTAGATATATGATGTATGTAAGCATTACACACAAGTGGATGCGCTATATGGTAATTAGGCATTCGTTGTTTTGACATATACATACATGCAAGGGCATATCTATTAATGAAGAATATTTGAATGAGTCAATTGACCTCCATTCTTTCTTCAAATTTTAACGATAATATATTAGATATTAATATATTTTGATCCAAAATATAAAAAATGCTTTAAAATTTATCCCCAAAATTTTGAAAAATATTATTATGATTGACCTCATACTGTTGTCAAGTAAAAAAAAAAAAAAAGCTCTATAGTTGCCACCCTTATTAAAAAAAACTTGGGACTATCTTTGCTGAGACATATTGGGGTACACCTAGCAAAACAGAAACAGAAATATTCACGAGACTGGAATAAGCTTGGGACCAAATAGAAGTGAGTACTTCTGTGAACTAGTTTTTGTCATCCCTAGTTCCCCACTAGATATTTTAAGTCATGTTAATGATAAGTATCTTAACAAAAAATTTAATATCAGTTTTATTAAACATATACAAACTTAAGCTTGTTAATGTTTGTGCGATATTTAAAATTTTATTCAACCCATGTACATATTTTGTCATGAATTGTGTTTCAAAACTAGTGTAATTAGGTAATACAATAATAAAAGTTTACAATTTTATCTTTGAAATATATGGACCGTGTCTAGAAACGTAATTAATCAGAATAAAATATGCATGTACTAATTATATTTGTTAATAGGGTAAATTTCGCTGGAGGTCACTGAACTTTGTTCTTTGTTACGAATTAGTCACTCAAATTTAATTTGTCATTCCATAGTCACTTAACTTTTAATGTATCCCAAATTAAGACACTTTATAACTTTTTCATCAAAAAAATTAACAGAATATTCTCATTCCGTCTAAAATTTAGTGACTATGGAAAAGTTGTAAACTTTTATTATTATATTACCTAATTGCACTAGTTTTGATACACAATTCAGATATTTAAAATCCTTTTTTGTCACCCTAATTGCACCATATTTTGTCACCCTATATAGTTATTGGTATTTATACAAATAAAACACAGTAATTACAGAAAAGGATTTAAATTCAGAGATTTAAAAGCCTAATTAACGCCAATAGATCTCATATAATGTTCTTCTAAATTTTGAAATGACTAAAATTCTATTGGTTAATTAATTAGTATATCATGCATTACATTTACATGTATCGAAAAATATTATACTACTTCAATTTTAGCAACTGATATGCATCATGATTTTTAAATATCAACAGTGGCAGAACTATAAGAACAAATGAAAAGTGCATAAACCACTCCTATGAATTGAAATTTTTCATTTTTTTCCTTAACATTTTTTTAATTTTTACAAAAATTATTACCATTAGCGTCTCTCATAAAATGAAATTAAATGATACATATTCATCTAATAATCTAAAATAATGTTATTAAAGTTAGAAGATCTTGCTCATATAAACATGATATTTAGAAAAGTAATTTTCTCTCTTTTTCTTTTTGGAGAAATATACCTAAAAGTAACTTGACTACAAGTTCTACATAATGGAATCATAATAAAGAGGAAAATACCCAATATTTCAGATTTACCATTTTAAGCTCGAATTATAAGTTAATAGATCTGGTATAACAATCATGGCATATATCATATTTATATTAGAGAAATTTATATATATACCCATCATAACTTCAGTATTTAGATATATCTCTATCAAAATTAAAAGTTAGATATTTTCCTAAATAAACCCGCTTATTTTATTGATATGCCCATTTATTAATACCTAACAATCGAATGATACAATGTTCTACATGTCGGTACAACCCTTATCTAGAATAGCATATTGGACCACAAAGTTAGCACACAAGTTAATGCCACAGAAGTAGTATAATTGGGCGGTTGAGGTTAAATTTATTTTTTTTGTTGGTTGGTCGAGGCAACAAGCGGACAAAAGTAGATGCCGTCGACCCGTGACCACGCTTGCATAGTGCATTGCATCCATCATCCATGCCAAAAACTAAAAAAAAATAATAATAATAAAATAAAAAAAATACATGTGCACAAATCATATTCACAGACTGACAGTCGATTCCATAATATTTATTTATCACCACAAAAAAATTCTTTTGCATTCACCCTGAATACCTTCAATATTGATCTTTTTACTAAAAAAATAATTCTACTGTAAATTTAATTGTTATATATACTACATCCAGATTAATATGTTTAAAAAATATTCTAATTTCAAAAAAGAGTTATATATGTGTTCTATCTAAACCACAATGAAGTCACTTTATAATTTAATTGGCCATCCATAAAAAAAATCATTTGAACTCAATCGTTAAAAACTTAAAATTGTTTGATAGAAGGTTAAATGATTTCTAAATTGATTCAAATTTGATACACTTGTTATGTTGAATAAATAATTCATTTGAAACAATTAATCACCTCTTTGTTACCTGTCTTTTTATTACTGCTATTTGGTCATGAATTGTTCAACATAATGGCTTTCAATATGATTGTACAGTTTCAGAAGATCTCTGATTTTTAGACTCATGTATACCTTTAAAGGATACAGTTGAATTAATTAGAGCTGCCACTCTTTGGGTCATTTGGTTAGCATGAAATAAGTCATGCTTTAATGACTCCTCAATTCCATCCCTTACTAGTAGAGGCACATCTATTATTTCACTTACTTCTTATTGGTGTAAAGTTAGACAAGATGATACTTTCCTTGAACTAACATTGATTATGCATATGGATGTCTCTCCCTTGGTCCAGGTAGGCAGTTTGATAATACTGTCAGATTCAGATACCCCAGGAGAGGGAAGCTACTTGGATTCAGAGGAAACTCAAGGACTTGGGTTAGAAGAATCGGATCTGTCAGCCTACCTAAGAGACAGAGCTGAGCTTGCTGATTTGGATGCTAGTTTGCTGCCCTCTGACTCAGACCCTGCCTCTCCATAAAAATTAGATGCCCATTAGAATTATTCTTTAAAAAAAAACATTTTGTACATGCAAGTACTTAATTAGTTAACTTTGACCCTAAGCTAGTTAATTTTAACATATAACCGTTGAAAAATTGATTGTGTGATTTTGTGGTTGTAACATTCAACTAGTTCATTTAAACAAAAAGTATTTTACTTATAAGCATCTAACTATGCATTACAACTATTAGTTAAATGTTTATATGAATACAATATTCGTTAATGTCATAGAAATATACAAAGAAAGAGATTGTGTTGATTGATGTGACATATATAAATGCAATGATGATCATTCATATGAATTATGAATTAGGTATAATTACTATCCGACTTTTGACAAACGTAACTTTATAAGTGTTAAAAGAAAATTACTAAATATAAAAAACTAGGTATTTATTTATAAGAAGAAAATTGTTAATTGCAACTGGCTCATATTTTTTAAGAAATGTATGTTAATAGCAACTAGCCAAGTGTTGAAATTAACTAGTTAACTTTTCTTAATTTTTATATTTTTTTTATACAACTAAAAAGAGTGAGGTTAGTGTTGCTAGGCTTTCCAAGAGAGCTTGGTGAGCTTAACTCTAAAATTTATTGAATTGACTTCAAACAATGAACTCAAATTTTTGAAATCAATCTACTTCATAAGTGATGTTTGTACATAGAAAATTATGATATTTTCGATTTCATTTAATACAAAATCAAGCGGTCAAAAATGACGAAGAATTAATGCATTAAAATAACTTATAAACATTCATTATTTTTTACCGATTGACATTGTACTAAATGAATTCGAAATTTTCAAAGTTTTACATGTACACGCATTACTCATAAAGTAGATCGATTTTAACAATTTAAATTTATCATTTGAAGTCAATATGATAGATTTTAAAGATAAACTCACCAAAACTTTCTCGATAAACCTAGCACACGATAGCCTTACTAACTATAAATACATTTGTAGTTCACTTTAAGTACATTTGAAAGAATTTGTATAATTCAACGAGTTAGATGAGAATGTGTTTTATATAGTGATATGTACCTGCATAACTTCAATTAATAAATTTAGTAGTATTGCAAACGTGGAGAATGACCCAAGTACTTTGCCATTCTAAGAAGACAAGCAATATTGGTCCCATTTTTTTCTCTTGTTTTGCACTTAATTTGCAGTAGCAAAAGCAAAGATAGTACTTTCTGAGTAAATATGTTAATTAGATAGGTGAAGGTCATTATCACCGAGTTGAGATAATTTATATTAAATTAATAAATTTGTGAAAAGCGTAACTTAATGCAAGTAAAATAACGTGCAAATTGATCTACAGAACAACATTAGACCTACATGTAATTTTGGTTGATAGAAAGACTAAAAAAGAAGAGGATTGCTTATCTAAGAAAAATCGTCTAACGCTTGTCCGTTTTTTGTATAATTTCTATCTTTTTTTGCGTATTAAAAATTGTGCAGTAAAATATAATTTATAATTTCAATATCTAAAACTGCATGTGCGGTAGCCTTGAGCAAGCGCTAGCAATCATGTTTTTTAACAAAAGGTTTCCAAAAGAATAAGAAATTGTAGTAAAAAAAATCAATAATTATATCTTAGTATTGTATCCATGTGTTGCAAACGTGACATGAAAAGAATTCATACAAAATAACATATTTCATATAAAAAAAATAAATTAAATGACAAATAACATTCATTAAATAACATATTAAATGTCATTTACATATAAATAACATTCCTTGATTGATATATTAAATGACATATAATTTTTTGATCTTTTAACATATTTTTATAAAAAGAGCTAATACAAAATGACATATTAAATGACAAATAACATTTTTTAAATGATATAAAAAATAAAAATAAATGAAGACATGATTAATCAATTATCAATCAATTCAAAATTCCTTAAATGACATTTAAAAAATAGAAAAGAATCATGACCATTCAGAAAGACAATACAATTTACATGTAGAGAGTACGTGTGGCGAGTATGTGTCTAAATAAATTTAGACTTCTACACGTAAAAGAACATCAAATAGATGCATAGAAGCAGAATATTTGATCTGAGGACTAATATTCAATCCGAAATTTTATTTTTTAATCCCGTTAGCGGATCAAGACATCTAGGTGCTTAATATAAGAATGAAGATACAAAATTATTTTTAGTTGCTTTTTTATATTTTTTTTGTTGACTGTGTCATAAATATAGAAATATTCCTTTAATCTCAACACATCTAATTGAGGCCCATATGAGTAGAACTAGGGTGTCCTTAATCTCATCAAGTTCATAATAAGCTTAACTCAGGATTTTAAATTCAAAATATATCTGATTTGATTCAAATAACGAATCCAAACCGATCTACTTCACGGGTGATGCGTTTACATGTAAAATTTATAAATTTTCGAATTAATTTAGTATAAAGTCAAGCGGTAGAAAATGATGAATAATGAATGCATTAAATTTAACTTATAAACATTTTTTTTACCGCTTGATCTTAAATTAAATTAATTCGAAAATTTATAAATTTTAAATGTAAATGCATCACTCGTAGAGTAGATCAATTTGAACAATTTAAATTTGTTGTTCAAACTTAATGCGATAAATATTAGAGTTACATTCCTGTTGGGACTTTATTATTACACTAAAACAATTCAGTCACACAAACAATTCAATTCAATTCAATATGCCACTATTGATCTACCTATGCCAAAATGGCCATCATGCAAAAATCATCAATTCTTAGGGAGCAGAAGCAATACCAGATTCCATTAGCGTATTTAAGCAAAGCTTCACTCAAAAGCGGTTGATGAACTTGTGGGACAGCGGCAAGAAAGCCTTCGTGCCGATGTAGAGGTTGAAGCGTTGGCGGCCTCCTTAGTGGTAGGATGAAGCCTTCCAAAGCTACAAGACTGCCCTTGTGAGATCGTGTTCACAATTCCTTAATGATCTCACCTCTCTATTCTTTAATGGGGAGAAGTAGAGAAGGCCACATAATTGACTAGATTGACGGCTAAAAAATTATGCAACTTTTTGTTATGTTCTTGTGCTTTGGGGACCAATCCTATTTATAGAGATTTGGGGTCGGCATATAGCTAAACCCTAATTCAAAACCGACTTTCTGGGCATATGCCAACTTAAAAAAGGTATTTTGTGTAATTGCATCAAAAACCGTGCAATCACATCAAAATCCGTGCGGCTGCTGCAGAATCGGTTTCCTTAATTGCAAATTTCAGAATCAGTCCATCAATGATTTGATCTTTGCCTAAATTGTTCTACACATTTGTGGACCACATCAAAAAATGAATATATTGATTGGCTATTACCTTATTTGATCACTTTAATTGACAATTATATATGACAGTAAACAATCCATAATTAGATTACATATATGCTCAATGTTGGCATTAAATCCAACGAGGTTGGCAATAAATCCAACAATCTCCCACTTGAGCAATATGTTATGACTTTTTAATTATGAATTGTGTTCCTTATGTGCGCACATTTCTTTACTGTCTTCCTTATATATTCCCAAACCAATTCGGTCCATCAACTATATTAGCAAAGGACTAAAGCGGCATTCGTCGCATTTATTCGCAACTAAACCCTCAATAATCACATCACTAATACAGCTAAATGACATGAATCATGATGTGGATGTGTAGCATAGAAATTACATGCAATTGTGATCTTCACATGCCTATTTCTAACTTGGTCTCCTACTTAAATCTTGAAACTGAATTTCATAAATTAACTGAATTAGAGGTCAAACATAAATGAGAAACAGAATATCAAAAAACTTCATAATATATATAGCACTTGTTACATGTCACAAGTCACATATCCAAAATTACAATGAAAAATAGAACATGAAATTAAAATAACAGACTCCCACTAAAACTGAATATCTTCAATAGATATTACACCCATATGAGCAACATGCTCTTCAAACTTAGCTGGTGTCAATCCCTTAGTAAGAGGATCTGCTAACATAGAGTCTGTTCCTATATGTTCTATTTTTAATTCACCATTCTGTACTCTTTCCTTTACAACCATGAACTTAATTTCGATGTACTTGGACTTCGATGAACTTCGGTTGTTGTTTGCGTACAGCACTGCCGAATTGTTGTCACAGAATAATTGTAGTGGCCTCTCAATAGAATCCACCACTCGGAGTCTTGTAACAAAATTCCGTAGCCATACACCGTGATTTGATGCCTCATAGCATGCCACAAATTCTGCCGCCATAGTGGAAGATGCAACAAGGGATTGTTTTGCACTCTTCCATGAAACGGCTCCTCCGGCTAACATGTAAATGTAGCCGGATGTCGATTTCATGCTATCTTGACATCCTCCAAAATCAGAGTCGGTATAGCCAATGACCTCTAGCTTCTCCGATTTCCGATACGTGAGTATATGGTCTTTCGTTCGCTTCAGGTACCTCAAGACTCGCTTGGCAGCTTTCCAATGATCTGGACCTGGATTTGACAAGTATCTCCCTAGCATGCCAGTGATGAACCCAATATCCGGACGCGTACATACTTGCGCATACATGATGCTCCCAACGACTGAGGCATATGGATACTGTAGCATTACTTCCTTTTCTGAATTGTTTTTCGGGCATTGGTTTAGACTGAACTTGTCTCCCTTTGCCACAGGGGCATTTCCTGGTTTACAGTTCTGCATGCCATATCTTGCCAAAACCTTATCGATATAATTCCTTTGGGATAATCCTAATATACCTTGAGTTCTATTCCTCAGTATTTCTATCCCTAGGACAAATGATGCATTACCAAGATCTTTCATCTCAAAATTCTTCATCAGAAAGTTCTTAGTTTGTTGCAACATACTTATATCATTACTGGCAAGTAAAATGTCATCGACATATAAAACCAGAAACACAAATTTACTCCCACAGAACTTGAGATATATACACTCATCCACAATGTTAGACTCGAATCCAAATGAGACAATCACACTGTGAAATTTGTAATACCACTGACGAGACGCCTGCTTTAGCCCATAGATGGATTTTTTAAGTTTGCACACCATAGACTTTGCATCTGTTGATACATAGTTTTCTGGTTGCACCATATAGATTGTTTCTTCAATGTCACCATTAAGAAACGCAGTTTTAACATCCATCTGATGAAGCTCCAAATTGAAATGAGCCACTAATGCCAATATGATTCTTAAAGAGTCTTTCAGTGAAACCGGAGAGAAAGTCTCTTTATAATCAATGCCTTCTTTTTGAGTAAAACCTTTAGCGACAAGACGTGCCTTATATTTCTCCACATTACCCTTCGAGACCCGCTTGGTTTTAAATATCCATTTGCAACCAATAGTTCTCTTTCCTGCTGGTAATGGGACAATTTCCCAAACGTCATTGTCTGTCATAGATTTTATTTCTTCATTCATGGCAGCGGTCCACTTGTGAGAGTTAGAGCTTTCCATAGCTTGTTTGACATTAATGGGGTCATTGTCTAACATGCCAACATCAAACTCATGCTCTTGAAGGTAGACTACATAATCCGAAGATATTGCAGGCCTTCTCTCTCTAGTGGACCTCCTAATTGGCTCTTCTAAATTTTCCTGAGGATTTCCAGCATTGTCTGAAACAATCTGGCCTACAATAGCATCTTCCAGATCTTCGTGCGGCCTTGAGTGGCCTGCACCCGTTTCTGGATTTTCATTTTGTGCTATTTCATCTTGTTGAGTTTGAGTTTCAATAATGATTTCGTCCGTAATGGTGTTTTGAGTAAAACTCGGATCTATATCCACAAAACTTGCAACACCTGATGGAATATTTGCATATTCCTCAATACTTGATGGAATATTTGCATATTCCTCTTCGAAATCAATAATTTTCTCACCCCCACAAACTCAACATCCTCGAAAAATTTTGCATTTCCCGTCTCAAATACATTATGTTCTGTAGGATTATAAAATTTATAACCCCTTGAGCGCTCGGCATACCCAATAAAATAACAACTAAATGTCCTTTCATCCAGTTTCTTTTCGGTAGGTTTGTAAGGCCTTGCCTCAGCTGGACATCCCCATACTCGCAAATGACCTAAACTTGGCTTACGCCCGGTCCAAATCTCGTATGGGGTTTTGTTAGTTGCTTTAGTGGGTACTCTGTTAAGGATATAAGCTGCAGACTTTAAGGCCTCACCCCATAGATTATCTGGTAAAGTAGTACGACTAATCATACTCCTTACCATGTCCTTAAGCGTTCTATTGCGCCTCTCAGATACTCCGTTCATTGCTGGTGAACCAGGCAATGTATACTGAGGGACAATTCCGCATTCATCTATGAACTGAGCAAAAGGCCCTCGACGTTGTTCACCTGATCCATCATATCTGCCATAGTATTCTCCACCACGGTCAGATCTGATGGCCTTAATGTGTCTGTTGAGTTGTAGCTCAACTTCCGCCTTGAAACTTTTGAACATGTCAAGGGCTTGTGCCTTTTCTTTAATCAAATATACATAGCCATATCTCGAATGGTCATCTATGAAAGAAATGAAATAACGGTGTCCGTTTCTTGTGGCCGTTGGAAACGGACCACAGATATCCGTATGTATCAATTCTAAGACTTCCGAACACTTTCTGGCTTGATATTTTCTTAAGTTGGTTTGTTTCCCTTTTATGCAATTTACACAATAATTAAGATCTGAGAAATCTAAGGGTTGGAGAATTTCATTTGACACAAGGCGTTCAATTCTTTTTATAGAAATGTGACCTAATCGCTTGTGCCATAATGTGGCTGAGTTCTCATTTGTTAATTTTCTTTTTCTTGTATCTGTTTGCAAAGCCTCAATGTACGAGCTATTTACATCCAATGTGTATAGATTATCATAAGCAGAAAGAAAACCAGAGCCAACACACTTTGAATCATGAAACAAATTAAATTTTCCATTACCAAAATTACAAGCAAAACCATGCTTGTCCAAAGATGATATAGAAATTAAATTTCGTCTAAAAGACGGAACAACAAAGGTTTCATACAAATCCAAATAAAAGCCTGATTTTAGTAATAATCTAAACACTCCAATAGCTTGCACTTCCACCTTGCTACCATCGCCTACAAAGATGAATCTTTCATCATCACTTGGCTTCCGGTAACTTTGGCAGCCCTGCAAAGATACACTTATGTGAGTAGTTGCACCTGAATCTATCCACCAAGTGTATCTAGATACAGAAATCAAATTAACTTCTGTACAAACCAAAGCAAGAGATGTACCTTTCTTAGCACGCCATGCGTGGTAAGCCTGACAGTACTTCTTCTTGTGTCCTGCTCCATTGCAGAAGAAGCAAACCGGCTCATCAGTTTTTGCAACTGACTTGCCCTTATCCGGTTTGTTCTGCTGCGTGCAGATTGCAGCTTTAGTATCCTTAGACTTGTCCGGTTTCTTGCGCTTGGCTCCACCCTTAGTCTTAGAGGTAGTAGCAACATGGACAGTTTCTGTCTTATCCCGTTTCAGCCTCTCCTCTTCCTCCACACAGTGTGAAATCAGCTCATTTATTGTCCATTTATCCTTCTGACAATTGTAGCTGATTTTAAACTGTCCAAAGTGTGAGGGAAGAGAGATCAACGCTAGGTGCACCAGAAGATCATCAGAGATCTCCATCTTTAGTGCCCTAAGCTTAGAAACGACATTAGACATCTCCATAATGTACTCTCTAATGTTTCCTTTTTCCTTATATTTCATTGAGACTAGTCTTGTCAAGAGTGTTCCAATTTCACCTTTCTCACTCTTAACAAATCTATCCTCAATGTCCTTAAGGTAGAGTTTAGCGCTCAAAATGGACTCTGAAATAGCGCCCCGAAATACCTCTGGAATGGACCGTTTCATTATCATGAGACTCATACGATTAGACCTGTCCCACTTTTCCTTTTCCTTCTTTTGATCAGAAGTACTTGTAGCCGTAATAGTGGGACAAGTTTCTCTAAAAGCAAGGTCCAGATCCATGACACCGAGAACTATCATTAAGCTCTCCTGCCAATACTTGAAATTGGTCCCATTCAACATAGGCATATCCTTAAGACCTGTAGTAATGCTAGCTGATTCACGAAAAACATACCATAAACACGATTTAGTCTTAATTCAGAAATTTTAAATTATAAATTATAAATTCTAGTAAAGGCCATAATGCTCAAAAAAATATATTTGATGATTTTCCCTTATTGTCACAACACATTCGAATTTCACAACCAGGTAAGTTCCCAGGTAAGTCAGGGATCACAAGGATCTGCTTCAAATTCCGACTTGCCTAGACAGAACTTGCCTAGACATTGTTACGTTCATAGTGTTGCAACTTATCTTAATAAATCACCATATATTTTATGAGTCTTAATATCATCATAATACCAAAGTATCGGTTTCCATTAAGCGGCTACCTTTGGGTAACGAGTCAATTTCTTATGATACTTTGGCGCAATAATAAAGTATTGATAACCTAGAACATACCGAACAACATGCCTTCCTTTGGGCCGACAATATTGCCATATGTGTAAAATTTTGGTCATCACTATACTTTATTATCACTCACTTGCACAAATAATTTTGTAACCATTACCTTCCTTTGGGCCGATAATGATTACATCCATTAATTGCACCTTAACTTCCTTCATAAAATGCATTTGAATTAACCTCATCAAAAGAGGTACCTTTGGGTACAATTAGGAATCAATTAATTCAAATCCAAATTACATATCCCTTTGCCTTTAAAAGAACGATAATTTATATCCTAATTATTTAATCTCAATGTGCAATCAAACTACCGCAAAAGAAAAAAAAAAAAAATTTAATCGCTTTGCAGTAATTTGCAGTTTCCTAAATTTGACTTGACCCTATAATTAAATTATTGCATACTCTGTTCTGGTCTAAAAATAGCAGCGGAATACTTAAAAAATGGCTTAACATAATTGTGTTACTCTGTTATTCGGAAATTAATTCCTTTCAATGGTCAATGGAACATACAAATCAGTAAAGTTAAAAGGTATATATACGGCAGTACAAATTAAACTATGCACAAATACAAATATGATTAATTTGATCCGAATAATACCAAAACTTTGATAATAAAATATTGACCATGATTGATTAAATCAAAACTATACAGAGGCGTTTAACAAATCATTTGATCACTTGTAATTTCCAAAAAATACAGATACAAATCAAAACAGAGTAATACACAATTTCCGAAAAATCCAGAACAGAGCTTATTCCAGCAAGTAATTCAAAGCAATTGAAAAATCAACAATCAATTGCATATTCTTTAGATCAATTCTAAACCAATAATCCAAATTGGCATAGGAGTGGCTCTGATACCACTTGTTGGGACTTTATTATTACACTAAAACAATTCAGTCACACAAACAATTCAATTCAATTCAATATGCCACTATTGATCTACCTATGCCAAAATGGCCATCATGCAAAAATCATCAATTCTTAGGGAGCAGAAGCAATACCAGATTCCATTAGCGTATTTAAGCAAAGCTTCACTCAAAAGCGGTTGATGAACTTGTGGGACAGCGGCAAGAAAGCCTTCGTGCCGATGTAGAGGTTGAAGCGTTGGCGGCCTCCTTAGTGGTAGGATGAAGCCTTCCAAAGCTACAAGACTGCCCTTGTGAGATCGTGTTCACAATTCCTTAATGATCTCACCTCTCTATTCTTTAATGGGGAGAAGTAGAGAAGGCCACATAATTGACTAGATTGACGGCTAAAAAATTATGCAACTTTTCGTTATGTTCTTGTGCTTTGGGGACCAATCCTATTTATAGAGATTTGGGGTCGGCATATAGCTAAACCCTAATTCAAAACCGACTTTCTGGGCATATGCCAACTTAAAAAAGGTATTTTGTGTAATTGCATCAAAAACCGTGCAATCACATCAAAATCCGTGCGGCTGCTGCAGAATCGGTTTCCTTAATTGCAAATTTCAGAATCAGTCCATCAATGATTTGATCTTTGCCTAAATTGTTCTACACATTTGTGGACCACATCAAAAAATGAATATATTGATTGTCTATTACCTTATTTGATCACTTTAATTGACAATTATATATGACAGTAAACAATCCATAATTAGATTACATATATGCTCAATGTTGGCATTAAATCCAACGAGATTGGCAATAAATCCAACAACATTCACCATGAAATTTGATGAGCTTAAAAACAGTAGTTTTACTCTGTATTCTGTACCTTAAACCTCAAATTTTATAGTTTTAGCATATCACTTTTGAGTTGAGCCAATATTATTTGACTATTTACAATTCATTGTTTAATATATGACGAAAACAAAAATCATTTTGAACTTTACAATCCCAGATGAGAAAAGAGTAATATCCTTGAGGCACTTTGCGATTTACTCTATCATTTAAATCATTTTCCCTTGATTTTTTACTTCTGTTGATCATACTAAGACTTAAAACAATAACTCTATTCACATAATCGAAGTGACTTAGGCACCACATAATCGAATTTTCGAGATTACAAAACTTAAAGTGTTTTTTGGGGCTCGCAAAATAAAATCATGTTTATTATAAAAAAAATTATATTGAAAGAAAAATGGAGATCTAATCTTAATTTTAAATTTTAATATCCATAATGACTGGTTATTTATTATAACATTTTTTTTAACTAAAAAATAAGTTTTCGACAAAATGATATAATTTCCGTAAATGATAAACAAACAAGTATTCTTAAATAGATAACAACAATAAGAAACACAAGTACAAAATAGAGGAAATGAAAAACAAGAGAACATCCAACTTATATCTGATTCTGAACTGCCAACTGCCAACTGCCAAGCAGCAGATAAGACGATGAAGCCCATTTCAAACTTTGCTTTCTTCTTTACTCAAAAGAAAAAAATAATGCTTTCTCTTGTGTACACGCCTTCATTCCCACTACTCATTTGGCCTTATTTAAATAAAATACCTAATTATATATATAATATCTCATTTGGCTTGATAAGTTTAACTGGAAAATCAGTTTTCAAAGTCACAAGTAAATTGCCTACTTAATTATCTTTTATCTTCAATTCCTTAATTAGCATGTTATGTAATCTTTTGGAATCTATGTTACTCCGATACTTCATATATGGTTCTACACCCGTATCCGATACGTATCGTATTGCTGTATCGATACTCGTATCGTGTTGAAAATTATCATATCCCGTATGGTATCCAATACGATACCCGTACCCGTATCCATGCAACATAGCCCGGAACTCTCTCTTTCTCTCCTCTTTAAATTGTATCCAATTATCCTTTCTGCTCTTGGTTTTCTGTAGCAGTGAAAGGTGTAACAGTCTTACAGACGAACAACAGAAAGACAACGGATAAACAATCCAACTCGCTTCGTAAAAACTTGAAACCACCGCACCGTCATAATCCATCAGCAGATAGCAGAGAGCAGAGAGCAGAGAGCAGGAGAGCAGCTTGGGTCCGATACCCATTGGACCCAAAGTGGGTTCGATGGGCTCTCTGACCGTCCGATATGCTTTAAGATTCGTGCACACGTATATTGAAGCAGACGCGAAAGTTCTGGCGTGAATCTTAAAGCATATCGGACGGTCAGAGAGCCCATCGAACCCACTTTGGGTCCGATGGGCATCGGACCCAAGCTGCTCTCAGAGAGCAGAGAGAAGACGCATTGCATTTGTAGCCATCGCTCCACGGTGGGAGTCCGTAACGTCTCCGATATCTCAAATTTCAGTTTATCTGAAGCGGGCCAAATGGGCCCAAGGGCCTATAAGAAAAAAGCGGGCCCAATAAGGTGCTTATTCAGAATGTACTCGAAAAGTTTGAGATATCTCAGAGGATGCAACTTCCCGCGGTGGGCCCACGCAATCACGCATTTTCTCACCATTTATCACACGGGCAACTGGCTGCATTCACTGGGATTGGGTGTGCATGAGTTTGTATGGCCATCCAAGTTGAAGTTGATTATTATATGTTTTTTAATCAACAATATCAAAACTAGCATAGTTGGTCTCTCAACCATTTCCTGTAAAGGTTCTGAAATTGCAAAAAATGTACTACAATTGTTTCTCGAAGTCCTTTAAATTGTACAGATTATGAAATTCTATAGCGAATTTAGTATTTTAAATTTTAAATGTATGTATTTTATTGCGCGTATATTGGTTGAGATTTATTTTTTTCATAACGCTCGCCTATTTTTATAAACAAAATGAGTCAAATATTAAATAGTTCTTTTATTGGTAATTTTGATAGCCGTCTAATTCTTTGGCAAATTGGATAAAAGATATATTTGTTTTTTATTTAATGTAAAAATAGTATATATTGTTAGTGCTCTAATATTTAATCATATGATACATGAAAAACATAAAATTAATGTTCACACTATGAGATGGATCGTCACGCAAAATAAATAATTTAAATCATAGAAATATTTTATATATTAAATTTATATAAAAAAGTTAAAAAAAAAAAAAAAAAAAAACCGTTTGCTTGATAGAGAGTTTTTCACCAACAAAAAGGGGGGGGATTCTTCCTCCGTTTTGATTTTAGATTTGTTTTTGACATATAAACCTATTTATACCGTATGATTTGAACAAATTGTTGTCGTCGTAATCCTACTGTTTGATATATGATATCCATTTTCCTTATCGATACTACTGTGATCAGAAAAAAAAAAAAAGCTATTAAATAAGTGCACCGGAGAAAATAGCCTCGTAATTTCCTTGATAACTTTCGTTAACCATGGAAAAAAGAAAGACGAAATGTTCAAAAAGAGGATTTTTCTAGTCAAATAAATAAATAATTAGTTAAATTAGGTATGCACTTTTGGGATGTCCTACGAGCTTAATTGATACAAATTTGATATAAATTTGATGAATTTGAGAATAGGAAAAGAAATTGGGTAATTGGTAAAATAAGCACCTTCTAAGAAATTGTATTGAGATAAGAAATGAGTTTTACAGAGTTCATATCGCATATCCTCACCTAAACTTCTCACCTTTTATATATACGATGAGAATTACAACTATTCATTTAAGAAAATTAAAGAAAACAAGGGGATTTTTCTAATAATCTAATTGGCTGAAGGCCTGTAAATAACAAACTACTGTAGCTAACGACCTACTTTATTCTTTACGATCCTCTCCTTTTAAGATCTCCTCCTTTTGCATTCTTCACGCAGCCCCATTTCTCCAGTTATGTCTCAATGGCGAGGATACATTGCCCTTCCTCCTGGTCCTGGTCCCCACCAACGTAATGATCTCCCTCGTGAAACTTGATAGAATGATAGGGGTATCTCTGACTCTGGTCCCCATCTGTCATACACCCTATTTTCTCTTCACACATGCTGACACCCAAAGGCCCAGCTGTCAGGGACTCCATCTTATTATTGTGTAAATTGTAAGTTGGCCCATTGAGCCCAAGCCCAATATTATCGTCTCTCCCTCCTTTCTTCTGCCTATCCTCTGGTTTGAATGGGTCAACGGGTGACACGGTCACCCCAATCCATCTCCGCCATTGCTAACAACTTTTTTAAAATCACATAAAATCTTACCAGAACTGGAAACTTCTACAGTGCAGTGCAATACTGCACACAAAATCTTACCAGAATTAGTCAATACCGTTTTCTCTTATGAAGATATAGTTTAACGCTTGACTGGTAAATCATAAATGTGCAAAGTGCATTATTGCTGAATACTGATATTACCTTTTTTTAGTAACAATAAGTCAATAAGGGTCAACACATAGGGGTGTCAATGGGTACGATACAGGTAGGGTGGAAGCATTTTCATACCCATATCCACTAAGAATTAACATTACTCATACTCTACCCTTACCCTACCTTATCCATACCCGTTAAAATTACTGGGTAACAAAATGGTAGCGGATGGATAACGAATAATAATAATAATTTAATAATTAATTTTATTATGTTTTACAAATAGAACATCAAAACTCATCATTTCACACACAAGCAATCACATTTCGAATAAAAAAAACAAAAAAAAAAAACAAATGTACAATCAATTTCAACTAAATTGTTTTTTTTATAAAGCAAGAGAATTTGAAAATACAAATATCTATTCAGACAAATTCAATTATTTAACTAAATAATAAACATGCAAATAAAAGTAATATGTTTAACATTTTTCTTACAGTAAAAAAATACACTAAATAACAAATATACATCATTAATTATTGCAAAAATATTATTATATGAAATATCACAAAAATAAATTTTACCATCACTAATTATTTCTCAAACATTATTATATAATATTATTTTATATAATTACCCTATAAGATAATGGGTATGAAATAACCTTTACCCATACCCATACCCGTTTAGCTAACGAAAAAAAATCATTACCCATACCCGATAAGCTAATGAAAAAAAATCATTACCCATACCCGATAAGCTTAATGAAAAAAAATCATTACCCATACCCGATAAGCTAATGAAAAAAAATCATACCCATACGAATACGGTACGGATAGAGTAAACGGTTAAAAGGGTATCATTGACACCCCTATCAATACGGGTGTAAATAGTGACATGAACCAGTAGATTAGTGACATGATAAAAATAAACTATGTCTAACTAGAATTTTCTTTCGGTTTTATTTAATGTTTTCGTACTTACTAGAATTTTCTTTCAGTTGTAATTAATAACCATTACAAGATATATAAGCAGTAACTAAGGAGCAACCCCAACAAGTTCTTCAAATCGAATCACCTTTTCTTTAGGCCCATACAATCTAGTTCTAAAACCCATGCTCAGAAACATTTTAGTTTTATCACCATGAGTTATCTTATCAAAATTCCTAAGAAAAACATCTACAGTTAAATAATTGTAAGTCATCTTATCAAAATCTCTTTGAAAAGGCAATTGCCAAATACTGGTACCTAATGGCATGCATCCAGAAAAGCAGTACTATTTTGGATAAAGGTTGCCTTACAGGTATCGTTATCTTAACATTATTTGGAAAATCTCTTATGGTCCATTGGATTTAGGGAAGATAATGAAAAGATATTCTGATTCTTTTAAAATGTGTCTCTAAAACGTTTGCACTGTGATTACATAAATTTGCATTTAAAGATAATTGCCAGCAAACCAGTCAAAGGCATCTACTTTGGTCAGAGCCTCAGAGGCACTGTATATGTTCTCTTAGGTGTCAATTTATTGCACAAATCTTTTAGACGTAATCTTTTATTAGGGAACATTTTTCACGGTCCTCTGGAGAATCAGAACAATTCAATCTTGGTCTTGTTTGCAAAAAGTGTAGTCACTGGCACCTTGAAAACGGTTTTTTGTGATTAGTTACTTGTTCTCTTCCTTTACGTGTCATATCTTCTCAAAGAAATCATGACAATGGTGTCAGTGCAAATGAAATACATACCGACAAAAATAGACATGAATAATAATCCAAAAGTTCGGATCAATTAATTAATCTTAAAATCTGATTCGTATAAAGTTATAATCCAATACACCATTTTTCATCTATAATTTAACAATTATTCTTTATGACCAATTAATTAATGCTTATTTGATATCTCCAGTGTCTACAATTTCCTCTTCCAGCAAAATTTTGAAATATTCGATGCGTGGTGCAGAAAATCACACTAGTATCAGATTTGGTTCAGCAGCAGATTCTATCTTATAGCATTAAATATGAGATAATGTATATTTAAGCATATTTTTTTTCTTTTATTTTATTTTATTTTTTTAATTCTGTCTGTGTAACATAATTTTTATTAGAATTCTGAACATATAACTTAACTGCGTATGAGCTACATTTGACTTGTACCCTGATGGATTTCTAGAATCAATGACTTGTGAAAGTTCAGTCTTGACTCTTGACTGAGAATAAATTAATGGTTTCTGAGAATATAGTCTTGACTTAAGAATATATTAATTGCTTGTCATTATTTAGTCTTGACTGAGAATATATTACGATCAACTCAGAATAAAGCTTTTAGAGATCTGATTGTGATTTTGTCATGCAAAATGCTGGCAATTCTGAATCAGGGAAGAGAAGAGAACCCAAGCGAAAAAGTGTCTGTCAACGGCATCTAAGAAAATAACAATAAAAAATCTTATCTATTGATGGTTACGGTCCATGTGTTTGTTCGTAGCAATTGTTTTCGTTCATGCCAAGTTCACGTGGAGAGATGCATATTTGTAAAGAATGGAATGTTAAAGGAATTGTTTTGTCCACTTGACGGTCCATGATTTGTTCATATAAAATTGCCTTGATACAGTTGAAAAGTGAGCAATCGATCATGAAAAATCTAAATAGTTAATAGTCTTATGAAAAATCTTATGAAAAATCTAACTTTCAAGAGAACAACGATACACAGCAGTGGATTTGAAATTAGAACAAAAGATTTAGCGAGATAATTTTGCAAAGAATTTATTCGGTCCCAAATCTTATAAGCAGATTGAACATCTATAGCAAAATCAGAAGGAAAGTTGTGCAGTTTCAGGCACTTGCCGTTACCAACAGTCCGAGCCATGTATAACGGTCAAAATACATCTGTAACGATCAAATTAATATGTATAACGGTAAAAAAAACTTTTAACGAACCCTAAAAAATAAAACTTTTAACGACTAGATTTCTGGATATTGTAACCGCTAAAACAGAAATTTGTATTAATATCCTCAATTAAAAAAATTACACAAATGCCCTCATTTTTTTTTTAAATGCCTCAACCGCCAGGACTCCTGACGGTTCTGTTCAGTAGTGAACGATGTGCGTTCAAAATTCCCATTGTTAACTATCATTGATTGTTATACGGTGAATAAGTAATTAATAACCACCGAAAATTTTATTAATATTTAAAAA
Source organism: Carex myosuroides (assembly GCA_028015225.1). NCBI lineage: Eukaryota > Viridiplantae > Streptophyta > Magnoliopsida > Poales > Cyperaceae > Carex > Carex myosuroides. The sequence goes on along the minus strand of CM051474.1, from coordinate 4,822,010 downwards.
AGTATAAAATTTAACATTCTGCATTTAAATACGGAAAATAATTCTCCGGATCAGGACTTACTTTCAGGAGAATAATTCTCCGGATCCAAAAGTTCACTTTCCGGAGAACTATTTTCCGGATTTGACTTGTTTTTAATTAAACAGAAAATGTTATGATTGATTTATTTTTTGTATTGTAATATTAGAAATATTTTATATAGTTCTTTAAAAATAGATGGAATACTATATAATTTGATTTATTAGAAAAATTAGGACAAATAATCCGGATCAATATTTTTTATGCCAGATTTTTTGCAGTTGTAAGAAAAATTAAAATATTTCTTTGTGTGTTATTGGGGAAAAATAAAAATGTTTTGATCTGAGTTATTTATCCCGGTTCAAAAGTCACTTCTGAGTAAATAAAGAAAATATTATGATCCTTCTAGTACATTTAAATTCTAAGATATTGTATCCATTTTGAAAAAAAAATATAAGAAATAATTTCGCCTGATAAAGATCAGAGAAAATTCTTTTTTTTTTTTGGAAATAGAAGGACCACAATATTTTTTGTATTTACTTAGAAGTGACTTTTGAACCGGGATCAATAATTCATATTCAAAATATTTTTTTTATTCAATAGCACACAAAGAAATATTTTAATTTTTCTTACAGCAACAAAAAATCCTGCCTGAAAAATATTGATTGGGTTATTTGTGGCAATCTTTATAATAAATTAAATTATATAGTATTTCATCTATTTTGAAAAAAATATATAAAATATTTCTAATATTTTAATAAAAAAATAAATAAATTATAAAATTTTCTATTTAATTAAAAAAACACAAATCCGGGAATAATTCTCCGGAAAGAGATTTTGAATCGGGATAATAATTTTCCGGAAAGAAGGCCTGAATTTGGAGAATTATTCTCCGGATTGGATAGATTTCATATTTTCCGAATTTGGATGCAGAATGTTAAATTATATATATTTTTTGAATATTAATAAAAATTTCGGAATAACCATTATGTATTAAAAAATAAAATGGTGAAATAGTGTGCAAATTGTGTATTGATAGCAATCAACGAACATTATGTATTAAAAAAAATACATGATTATAATAGTATTCAGCTTTTCTTTATAATTGCATTAAAAATATAGTATGTAACTTGTATTTATCAATGACCGTATCCATATATTTTTCTTAAAAAAATTTCTGTGATAATGATCGTTACTAATTCTTATTGAACATTATATGTTCATTTATTATTGGAAAAAATCGAAGAACTTATCTTGAGTGAATTTCAATCATTTTTAGGTAATAAATAAGATAATAGCTATTATTTCTTGCAAAATTAATCTTGAAACTCTTGAACTTGGTCTTAGATATTTGCAAGATCAATCTTAATTTCAATGTTATTATGTTTTGCAAACTTAAATTTAAATTTAAGGAAATGTAAAATCCACTAGAAATATTTGCTTTAAAATCGTCAAATTAAGATTTATTTATAACAACACGGGGTACTTATTAATTTTCTATACCGTTGGCTTAATTATAATTAGCTTGTGTAGTAGACTGGCAGTAGGTGGGTTACAACTTGATGGAGCCTCTCATGCTGCAATTTATTTATGTTGGGCTCTAGGGAGGGGCAATTTAAATTAAAGGGGGGGGCAAAACCAAAATAAGCCTATTTTTTTCCACTATTTTTAAAAAGGAAGCTGATATGAGTACCCGCAGTTGAGTACCCGCACCTAAACTGCCATAACTGCTTGTGGGGACCGCAACCGTTTTCAAAACTGTAATTTTGTTTTACAAGTATTAATAGTAACATTGTGAAGTATTTATATCTATACAAGACAAGTATTTATATCTATACAATGAACTAATATATGATATATGATTTTCTAAAATTACCGTACCCGCACCTTTTTTTTAAAAATCCTCGCTTCGTACCCGCATGTGGGGACCACTAAAATTGTCAACAAAAAATGTTGACAAAAAAATATTGACTTAGCTTATGTGCGGGTAATATTTATATCTCTATTATTGTGGTATTTATACTTACGAAACAAAGTATTTATAACTATAAGAGTGTGATATTTATACCTACGAACTAAAATATTTATATCTATATTACGTTGTATGAATAAGAATCTTAAAAAAGTATTTGAGTTGAAATGTTGGAGACCTTTAACCAAGAGGCATCATGTCATGGATCACATGGGCACTCTCTTTTTTATATGTTGGATCTAATACAACTAGTTTGTATGAAATTTCGGTCCGAACTAGATCATAACCAAGAGTTTTGGCAACATGAGCCCAACTTTACGAAACTTGGGCCAAACCTTGATCCCATGGTTACTAAGTGGTAAGGATATAACTTTTATACAAATATTGTATTGGATCTTGAGGAGTATATGTTATATGGATCACATGGGATTGCATGTGTACAAAAGGCAATATGTATATATGTTGCACTAATTGTAATCTATTAGTATTTTCTATGGTTTTATATAAATTCATATATAATAATCGGCCCAACGGAAGTTTATTATATATTTTTCAAATAAATAATTTAAATCATATAACGTTATTTTTAATAATTGGTTATTCTTAATTTTTTTTAACTTTAAATTGTAACTGCCACTTTATTAAAATAAATTTTGTATCTGAACAGATCAAGTATTTATATCTGAACACATCAAGTATTTATATCTGAACTACCAAGTATTTATATCTGAACACATCAAGTATTTATATCTGAACTACCAAGTATTTATATCTGAACACATAAAGTATTTATATCTGAACTACCAAGTATTTATATCTGAACACATAATAGACAATTACATCATCTTCGCAACTCAAATTGTCACAAACATCTCAAAATCCAGCAATTACAGTGCGGGTACTGTAGCGCGGGTACTAAAATAATTATTCTTTTAAAAATCCAAGGGGCAGCTGCAGCCCACTGCTCATGCATTTCCCACAAACATTATAAAATGATTTTCTTTAATTTGCTAAAGATGGTATTATATTTATATCTTGTCGATTGTCTAGTTGTAGGAATTTATCGGGATTTAAACAATTGAAAAGTTCCACGAATATTAATTTGTTTTTTTTTTTGTCGTTCTAATTCATAGAAAAAGAATTTATAATTTCCTTATTTCACATCACAAAAAGGTAAAGGATAGATGTAATACCTTTCAAAACATTGTCAACTAAAATCCTGCATTGCGTAATTAATTAACAAGCTTCATAAATATTCATTATGTTAATTAATATATAATTAGTCTTAGTCTAATAGCTAAGTTAAATATTTAATGTTAAAAAACTTTGATCCCGTCTTTATCTAAAAAAAATTCTTGCTGCCGAGATAAAAGAAAATTCAGTGCATTGCAACATTAATTAACCATGTATCTCATCAGTACATATATATCACACACACACACACACACATATCGACGAAAATATAAGCAATATAATTAAAATAAATATTTATTATTGCAACTTTTAGATTTGTTGTTATTCTTCTTTAACAATTAATTTCTGAATAGGAATATACTTGATATCATGAAAAGCAAAAAAAAATAAAGGATAAGCATATCCTTTTATCTAGTACTTAGGAAATTCTTAACATCTGCTAACAACTCATTAGTTCTAACCTGAGACAATGGATAATTATTTAACACCTGAAAAGCATGCCCCACACCCGCATATGAAACTTGCTGCACGGTTTTTCCTGCCTTTTTCAATGCCTTGCAAAAATCCATACTTCTATCTCTCAATATGTCTAATTCACTCACACACACAAGCATAGGTGGCAGGTACAAGCTCTCAACCCTTGGTGAACCCTTGCCAAGTGGGTTGCACCAGGGATGGTCCCGCGTCGACCCCACCGGCAGTGCCAGTCTCCAATAGCAGTCTGACGTGGCCAGGCTCAGAGCTGATTGGGGAGGCTGTGCCAGGTTCTTCTCTGACACAGTTCGGCTTTCGCCACCAAAAAATGGTTGGATCAGTATTAGTCCTCGGATGTACATCGGGTCCATTGGCAAAACACGTGTCGCCACATGATAGGCTATTGTGGCACCAGCACTGTCACCTGCCAAGAAAATACGGTCGAAGTTCGATCGGTAAACCCAGGAATTGGCATCATGGTATCCACGGTAATTTTGGTAACTTGATTGGTGCTTCAACCACTTCATCACGGCTACACCATCGTCATATGCTGCAGGGAGACGATGCTCAGGCGCCAAACGATAATTCACTGAAACCACCACACAGTTTGCTACCGATGACAAGCGGGCCAGGAACTGGTGGTAGCAGCTCCAGGTGGCGGACCCGACACAAAATCCACCTCCATGAAAGTACACAATCACTGGCAATGATTTGTAGTTCCCTTGGACCCTTGGGGTGTATATCCTGGCCGACAAACCGGTTGCCCGATCGATTGCCACATCAGCGGCGGTGACATCAGGTCCTAGGGCCCAGCTGCAGGGCACATCTGGGACCGCTGGGAGACGATCCACGGATCCGTCCCTGTAGACACGAACGAGCCCCTGTATCTCTTCAATTACATGGCCGTTGGCTTTGCTTAAGTGGTAGTTTTGCCTTGAGTCGCTCATATGGAGAGCTCCCATTTGTTCTTATACCAAAGGTAGCAAGATTTGTAATTTCTCTGTTAAACTTTTACCGACACTATGATGGATCGGTAGATATATCCTAAACCTAAGGGGGGATTGGGATATATATATACTTGTAAAGGGCATATGTTCCTGTGGTATTGGTGTTTCTTATCAGATGCAATAGGGGGGGGGCCAAGCAAAGGTCGACAAGTGGGTGTCAGCATTTCTGCCACGTGTAACTTGGCGGAGGGAAGACTGGAAGAGGTGTGGAAAGTCTTGCAATAAGTCTTGAGTTTGGCTATATTATGTCCATGAGCAATTATTTATCTATGTTTGGTGGATTTGTAATTGATCAAAAGTTAACTATCTCAAAATTTTCTAAATATTACAACATCAAGACTTTCAATCATGAATCTTAATTAAATTGAAAGTTTATATTTTTTCCTTTGAAACCTTACATTAATTATTTTTTCATTTTAGACAATTCTCGTACATTTTTTTTATACTTATTGTGATTGAGTACATTTTTTGTCTAGTAAAAACTTTTTTTCTCACATAATCAGTTAAAGTAAATTTACAATTAATTTTACAAGAAGAATTTAGTTCGTGGCCACAGAAAACCAAATGACACTAGAAAACAAATAGACAAGTGGTGTTTGGTGGGGTCATGTTTGGAGGCCGGTATGAGCCCTGTGTTATTTTCCTTTTTGTTTTATTCAATTTCAAGTTGGTAGTCAAAATAATTGGCCTAACCTTGCCGTTGACGTCTCGCAAGCTGAGCTTATGAGCTTTCCCTCTCCGCCAATTGATCTGCGACACGTGTAACGTAGCTGTCAGATACTCTATTTTGTCCGAGCAGTGTGTTCTCGATGTCTGTTGTGATTCAAATTTTGGCGATGTGTGTAACGTGGCTGTCAGATGTTGAAATTGACAACTGCTCGGAGGAGGTGACCAAGGATCTCATTTTGGAGTGGGGATCCTGTGAGATATCTCAACTTTTGCGTGACCGACGTGTACGGTGTCTATTCGGGGACAGGTCAGGGGCTAGTATTTTTTGCCTCGAGATTAGTGCAGAACGTATTTTAACGGTTGAGATTTTTCTAAAATACACTCAAACTTTGAGTTATCTCAGAGGATGTGAATTCCTGCTCGGACAAAATAGAGGATACTCTCAATTCCTGCTGGTATTGGGTTGGATGTGCTGCAACTTTTAGGTTGAGTGGGTGTCTGTCCTTTCCATCTAGTTTTAACTTTTGTTGGTATGGAGTATGGACTATATGATAGAGGATTTTTTTTAAAAACCGTAAATAAAATAATTAAATCTACGAAACCAACATGATGACTGCAAGATTTACAAAAACCATCAAAACCGAGATGCCAATTCGGTCCCAACAAATTTTTTTTCTCCGGACCGAAATGGCAATTCGGTCTGGCGGTTTTTCACCGGTTGTAGAAAAAACGTCACAAAAAATCAAAAAACAGGCCAGACCGAACTGCCAATTCGGTCCAGAGGCTTTTTTTAGCCTGGACCGAATTGGCAATTCGGTCCAGTTTTTTTTTTTTTTTTTTTTTTTAAGATTAGAGATGAGCATAATTTGACATATATAAGCATATTCATACTAAAAGAGGAGGGATCAAGTTACAACAACCATTTTTTTTATTTTCAAAGTCCAAATCGTCGATCCAAACCGTTCAACATGATCTCCACAATAAAATGTGCTTGCAGATCAAATTTTATATTTTTTTGAATTTGTTTACTATTTATTAAGTATTTTACAAAAAATAGTCATATTCAGACCATTGAATTTTGTACCCATCTTAATAAATAGTAAAAAATTCAAAAAAATGTAACATTTGATCTGCAATCACATTTTATTTAGATGATCATGTTGAACGGTTTGGATCGACGATTTGGACTTTGAAAATGAAAAAAATGATCGTTGTAACTTTGTTGTAACTTTATTTAGATAATCACATTTTATTTCAGTGTTAGATTTGTCTCTTAAAAAAAAAAAAAAAAAAAAAAAAACTGGACCGAATTGGCAATTCGGTTCGGGCGAAATTACACGCAAGGCCACACAGGAAGTTGCTGGGAACTATGAAAAACAGCCAGACCGAATTGCCAATTCGGTCCGGAGAAAAAAAATTCGTTGGGACCGAATTGGCATCTCGGTTCTGATGGTTTTTGTAAATCTTGCAGTCATCATGTTGGTTTCGTAGATTTAATTATTTTATTTACGGTTTTTAAAAAAAATCCCATGATAGATGAATATGGTTAAAATGTATTATTAGTTTTGTTTTTTTAATTATGTTTTATATTTTTATTTCTATGATTAAAATGAATATGGTTAAAATGTATTTTTATTTCTATTTTTAAAGTTCAGTTGATCTAAACCAGTTGATATGATCTTTATATTAAAATATATTTGAAAACCAAATTTTATATTGTATTGAAGTTTCTTACTATTTATTAATATAAATATAAAATTATTGTTTTGGATGGTCCATAATTTTCTGAAAACAAAATTTTGTTTTGGATGGTCCATAATATTCATAAAGAGCGCTTAGCGGCGTATAGTATATGATGGTGTAATCAATGTATCTAATTCGTTTATAACATTAATTTTGATGTTTTATACGCTACAAGGTCTAAGAGCTGAAATCCACTTGCTAAATATAATTGGTCCACTGTCCTCTGTCCATATACCTAACATGTGATCCACCATCCAGGCATAAAATACGTGACAATTAATTTATTTCGGAATCCGGCAGTTATGTGAACGGAACCCATAACTTATCATATTGTATATACTTATAATAAAAAAAATATTAGATATACATTTTAGAAATATTGTAAGTGCTTAACTAATCACCTGCCCAAGGAACCTAGAGCGGTGGTCACCCGAAATTTTTATTAATCCCATTTAAAAAAAAAAAACCAAAACATCACTAAAATTGAAAAATTCGAAAAAACCAGGACCTCCAAGTCAATCTGCAGCCCGATTATTGGGAGGCCTCTAATTCAATATTCGGCTCCTGAAAAAACTAAATATCAATATATTATAATGTATTTTTTGGGTTTTTGGAGGGCCTCCAATTCAATCTGCTTCCCCCAAAAATGAAGCCACATATTTAATTGGAAGCCCTGGTATTTTTTAATTTAATTTGCGGCGCTTTAAAAATGAAACCGCAGATTAAATTGGAGACTTTAGTAAGAGCCACATATTGAATTAGAGGTCCTGATATTTTTCGAATGACTCGTAATTTGTAGTTTTGACAGTGGTATTGAAAAAAAATTCGGCGGTGGTCACTATTCTGACTTTCATTGTCTGGTGTGAACAGAGCATTGTGCACACATTAAACGGAACAACCAAAAAGAGATCACTACAATTCAGTCATGGAGGAATGAAGCCAATTTATTCAACTGAAAGGATTTAATGTATCTGTTGAAGATGGATCTCAGAACACTCATCATCAACCGTTAATTTAAGATCCAAGTATTTAGATTAAATATCAAAATTTGAAAGAAATAAAACGGTAACGTGTACCATCGTTACCATAAATAGCAAAATTGTACAAACAAAGTGAACGACTAATTGAACATTTGTGATTATAAATAGGAGCATGTTGTAATAGTAAAATAAAATTAAATATATAAATATTTTATTCCCTCAGATTCTTATAGCTCTCTCTTAAAGTCCCGACATTTTTATTAATATCCAAAGTTTAATACAAATTATTAATTATGCCCAGAATTCGATCCAATATCGAAAAATGCCCAAACCGGCCAGAAAATGGCCGGCTTAGGTACCAGAGTGTCTCTCTTAAAAAAAAAAAATTGAGTAAACCGGCCAGTAACACTCAATTTTTTTTTTTTTTAAAAGAGAGACACTATGAAGATCAAAATATTGAAATCTAACTCTGAAAATTTGAAATTTTTGTTTAAATTATTTGTTATATTACTTCTATTGATGTATAATTAGCATTAGTATACTAAAATACGCTAGATTACTTGAAATTATGTTGAATTACACTATATTACAATAAATTATGTTCAACTATACTAAATTACGTTAAATTACAATAACTTCGCTAATTATGCTGAAATACGGTAAATTACGCTAAACTACACAAAATTACTCTATAGTAGACTGATTTTGCTCATCTTTCATGAATCATAAAAAATAGTAAAAAAATTTCAAAAATAGTAAAAATTGGTATTCTACAAGTTCATTATGTAACTAATTTACTGAGCTATTTGGATTGAATAATAGAAATGAAAATCTTAATCGGAAACTTCCACTCAAGTTTTGAGGCTCTTCCCTTTGTTTTTTGGCGATTCTGAATTTTGAAATCCAGCATTGCTAGCACAGACGAATGCGTATTTTCGCAAGCTTTCCGAAAAGTGGTCATTTGCTAAAATCGGACACTCGAGCGCCGTTTTATGACCGTTTGAAATTTCATCGTCGTTTTTCGCCTTTTCAGTGAAGATGTCGTCCCTATTCATTTGTAATTTAGCGTAACTTACCGTATTTTAGCGTAATTTAATGTAATTTAGCGTAATTTAACATAATTTAGTGTTATTCAACATAATTTCAATTAATCTATCGTATTTTGGTATAAATATGCTAATTATACATAAAAAAAATAATATAACAAATAATTTAAACAAAAATTTCAAATTTTCAGAGTTAGATTTCAATATTTTGTCTCTCTCTCTAAAAAAAAAAAAAGAGTAAACCGGCCAGAAAATGGCCGGTTTAGGGGGGGAGTAAACCGGCCATTTTCTGGCCGGTTTGGGCATTTTTCGATATTGAACTGAATTCTGAGCATAAATATTAATTTGTATTAAACTTTGGATATTAATAAAAATGTCGGCTTAAATTCAACATTATATTATAAGATAAGTTAGAACGGTGCTCGTATCCCATGAGCGAGTCACCTTCTTATATTGTTATACTTTTTTTATATTGTTTAACTTAAATCTGACCTTTAATGGGGAAGATAAGGACAATTATTTTATTTTATTTTTCCTAAAAGAACACTGGTACCAACATAATTATTTTTGGATTGTTGAAAAATGTTGAAAATTTTCACTCTATAATATAGTTTTTTTGGGTCTTGAAAACTATTTTTTTAAATAATGATGAGAAATGTTTACCAAATTTTTATCATATTATGTCTATTAAGACTTAAATCTGACACCCCTTATATTTCAATCTAGCTAGTAGCTTATTATTACAAATATAAAATACCAAAAATAAATTGATTATGATCAAAATGTAGGACACTATTGATATGAATTGGAGTTTGATTGAAAACATTCAAATCCATTGCGAACATAGAAAAAAATTTCACGTCCAGAATTAAAATTACTGCAATGGATTGAAAAATTGTTTTCCTGTCAATTTAATTGCATATGTTTTCCTTTTTAGAGATATAAGTATTGAAAAAATGTGTTTAAATTTGTACGACTGTACATACACGCAACTTTTCAGGCTCCACTATAGCGTTTTCGAACCATAAAAGCTACAGCAGCGCAATATGACAATAACGTTGTTTTTTTAGCTATTCTCATATGACGTGATAAATATTATTTAAATCTTTAATTGGAATAATAAAAGAATCTCACAAATAAAGCTGACAACGTAATATATGAATTCGATCCTAATGCAAGTCAACACATTTGGTTTAAAGAAATGAACTTGGGCATTTGAAGAGGGAAATTAATATTGACTAGTTAAATTTAAATTGTTATACCCAAATTGGTCAAATCCAGTAGACGAAGGCGTGTTGATTTCATTTAAATAGGTAGCCGGTAGGCTATTGGTCCAAATCATCAAAATTGAACACGTTTCCCACAGTCATAATCAAAATAGTTTAAAAATGTAAAGGCTTACTTTTTGAATTTTTAAATATGTTAAAGTACTCTGATGGGCCCAACCGCGGAGATCTTCAAATAAATGGAAATTTTGATCTGAAAGTGAAAGAAAAAGAAAAAAAATGGGGTACTATATATTATATAAGTATATAACCTCTCCATTACTCTTATAGTGGATGTATCCTCCATACACAAACCGTGTTGGCATCAGCTGAAAATAGCACGCACTTATGTTGGATTGGATGGTTTTCTAGCAAAGTAAAAAATACAAGCAAAATCACCTCCTAAGGGAACAAGACAATCACATAATAATTTTGTAACAATATATCCTTCTTAATGATAAAGTGGGATTAAGGTTGTTGATTTAAAGGGAAATATAATATTCAAATTGTTTTTTTTTTATGGTCAGTGGAAAATTTCCAACTAACAAATATATTAATAAAGAAAAATATTTACAATGTTTTTTTTTTACAATAAGATCTCAACTTCTTAATCAATTTTTTTACAATAAGATCTCGACTTCTTAATCAAAGACTGCTTCAGGAACCCCTCCAGATTAATTAAATTTACATTTTGCTCATTTACTGAAAAAGCAAGCCAACAAATTGTGTTGGCCTAGCTATTAATTTGACCATATAATTGCTAAAGTTAAATCTATGTTTTAAAATGCGGTTTCTATGCGGTATGCGGAGGCCACCGCATACCGCATAAACGGTATGCGGCCGCATATGCGAATTTTTATGCGGACTTATATATGCGGGTTTTAAAATGAGAATTAATATATATAAACAAGTATTCGGTAATATGCGGTAATATGCGGTAATATGCGGTATGCGGTAATATGTAATCGAATATGCGGTAAAAATATGCGGCGAATATGCTGTCGAATATGTGGCCACATATGCGGAACCGCATATTAGACCGCATATTGATTTTCCATATGGTTGCCAACCGCATACGCATGTGCGGCCACATAAACCGTATTTTATTACACTATTTGTGATAGATCATCCGTAAAGTTAATTTATACATTGCTAAAGTTATTTCCAAATACTTTTTTTTTTATCATCTATAAACTTGTCCAGATATATCGAACAAATTTTAGACTTTGGATAACGAGGAATGTTTTATCACAAATATTCTGTATCATAAAATGCCACAGCTTTACATTTTCATTTATATTCGAAATTTGAAATCCAAACTTTTATTTCGGTCGTTTTCATGAGAATTACATCCACGTAAAATTTATCATATGAATTTTTTATACTAGATCCAAATGTTATAAATTATATTTAATTATTTATCATACTTGCATATTCGTTCATTTTCTAACCACTAGATCTACTATAATATGAACTCTATAAGCTTTTACATGAAGACATGTTTCACAAAAATGAACAAAATTAATTGTTTTATTTAATATTTGAATCTCGAATTTTAAAATATATTACGGTCCAAATTTACTCTCAGCCGAACCAAACTCAATCCCGTGCCTATTTAAAAATAGAGGGTCCACTTTAAGATTTGTGCCAAGTATAAGAGAGTAATAGAGTATAGATGGATAAAGAACTTTGGATCCGCTGTAATAGAGTATAGATGGATAAAGAACTTTGGATCCGTTGGATTAGAGTCATTGGGTGCTAGATTTGAGTGTAACTAAGTTGAATTTGGGTTCGATCCAGTTGGGAATGGATATGGCATGATTTCATGTAACTTAGTTCTTAATGAGCGAGTTGGAGTATGCTCATGCTCGGTTCATTAAGTTAACGAGCGAGTTGATAATGAGCGAGTTATTAGCGAACTTTTAGCGAGCGAGTTACGAGTTATAAGCAATTTACTCAGCCCTATTAAAGACCAAGAGGTAAAGAACTTTTGTAATAGATTGAAAATGGGGACATAAAGATATGAAAAAGATAAGAAAAACATAAAAATCGTAACAAATCCATTAACCACTACATCTTTTTAGGGGTCCTTTATCATGTTTGCTTTTAATAGTGGGCGAAATTTCACTAGTGAAGCTTGCTTACCTAATAAGAATTTAGCTTGCAAATAATACAGATAAATCTTAATTAAAGTGGATTCTGTATATGAGTATATCCCACCTCGTTGATAATTCTGTGGTAGATTTGTCAAGAAAGTTCCAGCTTTCACTTTTTGGTGCTTAAGATCTCTAACCACTATGAACTTAAAAAAAAAATACAAATTAGATATATTATGCAGTTTAGGGGTGTCAATTATACCCTTTTAACTGTTTATTCTATCTGTATCGTATTCGATAAGGTGTGTACAGGTAAGTTTTTTTTCGTTAGCTTATCGTGTACGGGTAAGGAATTTTTTTGTTAGCTAAACGGGTAAGGTACGGGTAAAGGTTATTTCGTACATGTTACCCTATAGGGTAATTATATAAAATAAAATTATATGATAATGTTTGAGCAATAATTAGCGATGGTAAAATTTATTTGTGTCATATTTCATATGATAATGTTTAAGCAATAATTAGTGATGTACTTTTGTTATTTAGTGTATGTTTTTTACTATAATTAAGAAAAATGTCAAATATAATATTTTTATTTGCATGTTTTGTTATTTAGTTAAATAATCGTTTTTGTTGAAAGAGATATTCGTGTTTTTAAATTCTCTTGCTTTATAAAAAATAATTTAGTTGGAATTGATTGCACATTTGTTTTTGTTTTTTATTAGTAATGTGATTGCATATATGTGAAATGAATGAGTTTTAACGATATATTTGTAAAATATAATAAAATTAGTTATTATATTAGTATTATTCGTCATTCACTCATTACCGTTTCGTTATCCGATAATTTTAACGGGTAAGGATAGAGTAGGATAAGATCAATTTTAAATAGGTAAGAGTAGAGTATGAATAAGATCAATTTTTAGTGGGTATCAGTATGAAAATACTTCCACTCTAGTATCCATATCGTACCCATTGACACCCCTAGTGTAGTTGATTGCATAGTGACAAATGAATAGTTCGAGTTCGGTTCCGCGGGGTCAAAAGTTCGTAATTTGGGAATAATCGAGTATAATTCGGAAATTATTTGGTACCACAAGGAAGCAAAAAAAACCCAAACCTCCCCCCCCCCCCGAATTTTTTTTTTTAAAAACAATTAAAAAATATTCGCGTTTTATTCACGAATAATTCGTGATTCGCTTTTTATACACTTTTTATTCGCAAATAAAATGTATTATACATTTTTTGCATTTTATTCGGTGTTTGACTCAAAAACGTCGAAAAAAACGAATTAAACACAAATTAATTACAAATTATGTTACTTCTATCTTTTGAAAATGTACCGGTTGGTCAGTTGAATGCCCAAGGTTTTTCATAAAAAAAATAAAAAGTTGGTCAGTTGCAGGTTTATATATGGCAACTGTACTTTTTGCAATAACCACAGAACAAAGAATATACATATTATATTACTGACAGTTACACTTGGCTTTTATTTAGAAACTTTTATTATATTTTGTAAAAATTACACTCACCTTTTTTTTTTTTAGAAAAGGTTGTTTTATTCTTTTCTTTCGTTATTCTTTATTTTTCCCTTTTATATTTCTTCATAGTTAACTCATATATGAGGAGGGTTCAAATGCACCATAATTTTTGTGCTCCAATATACTTTACATCTTTTATTTCTATTTTCAAAGTCCGAACAGTCGATCCGAACCGTTCAACATGATCTTCATAATAAAATATGTTTGAAGACCAAATTTTATATTTTTTAGAACTTTTTTACTATTTTTTAGATAGGTACAATATCACTTTATCGGATGGTCCAGAATCTCCTTAAAAAAGTAATTTTGTACCTATCTAATAAAATAGTAAAAAAATTCTAAAAAATATAAAATTTGGTATCCAAGCATATTTTATTATGAAGATCATGTTGAGCGGTTCAGATCGACTGTTCGGACTTTGAAAATAGAGATAAAGGATGTGGAACATATTGGAGCACAAAAATAATGGTGCATTTGAACCATCCTCCTCATATATATATATATATAGAGAGAGAGAGAGAGAGAGAGAGGAGGGATCAAGTTACAACAAAGTTACAACAACCTTTTTTTCATTTTCAAAGTCCAAATCGTCGATCCAAACCGTTCGACATGATTATTATGATTATCTAAATAAAATGTGCTTGCAGATCAAATTTTATATTTTTTTGAATTTTTTTACTATTTATTAAGATGAGTACAAAATTCAATGGTCTAAATATGACTATTTTTTGTAAAATAGTTAATAAATAGTAAAAAAATTCAAAAAAATGTAAAATTTGATCTGCAAGCACATTTTATTGTGGAGATCATGTTGAACGGTTTGGATCAACGATTTGGACTTTGAAAATGAAAAAAATGGTTATTGTAACTTTGTTGTAACTTGATCCCTCCTCATATATATATATATATATATATATGTATGAGTTCAGTTCGAGTTTAAACGTTTGGATATAGATCTATATCTAAACAAGTTATTTTTGCAATTTCGAAGTCCAATCAGTCGATCTGAAGTACTCCACATGTTCTCCATATTAAAATGTCCTTAGAAACTAAATTTTACATTTTTTGGAAATTTTTTGTTATTTTTTTATAATTTTTGAAAATTACCGTTTTGATGAATATTTTTTATATTTTTACCATATAAAAAAATAGTAAAAAAAATTCAAAAAATGTAAAATTTAGTTTCTAAGCACATTTTAATATGGAGAACATTTTGAGCGCTTCAAATCGACTGTTTGGACTTTGAAATCGCAAAAGTAATTTATTTGAATATAAACCTCTATCTAAACGTTTGGACGCTAGCTGGACTATATATATATATATATATATATATATATAGAGTAGAACTAGGGTGCTCCTAAGCTCACCAAGCCCTTCCGTGAGCGCGACTCTAAAACCTATCAAATTGACTTCAAACGACATTTCCAAACCGTTAGATGTTCAATCTATATTAAAATGTGCTTGGAGACCAAATTTTACATTTTTTGGAATTTTTTTACTATTTATTAAGATGGTTTGAAAATCGCTGTTTTTATTAAAATTCTGCACCATTGGAAAACAGCGATTTTCAAACCATCTTAATAAATAGTAAAAAAATTCCAAAAAATGTAAAATTTGGTCTCCAAGCACATTTTAATATAGATTGAACATCTAACGGTTTGGAAATGTCGTTTGAAGTCAATTTGATAGGTTTTTGAGTCGCGCTCACGGAAGGGCTTGGTGAGCTTAGGAGCACCCTAGTTCTACTCTATATATATATATAAATAGATAGATAGACACACGTGTGTGTGTGTGTTACGCATTCAACCAAACTGTATTGCATCATAGTCGCTTTGAAATTAAGTTTATCGGTCACCAAAGTGCTTTGTATATTGTTTGTTAATTTATTCTTACAAAAGCTCAAGAGTGAGGCTACGGTGCTATGCATAGCACGGATTGGGTCCGTACTACGGTTCAAAATTTGACTTTTTAAAATCTTGACAGTCGATCCGAACTGTTCAACATGATTATAAAATGAATATGTACTTGTAAATCAAATTTTATATTTTTTTGAATTTTTTTACTATTTTTTTAGATAGGCTGTTTTTGGATGGTCCAGAATGTTCAGATCAAGTGATTTTCGAAAAATAGTAAAAAAATTCGAAAAAATGTAAAATTTAATTTGCAAGTACATATTCATTTTATAATCATATTGAACGGTTCGGATCGACCGTTAAAATTTTAAAAAGTCAAATTTTAAGCCGTAGCACGGACCTAATTGGTGCTATGTATAGCACCGTAGCCTCACTCAAAGCTCAATCTCTATGATGCAATTAACTTTCTTAGTCTGAAAAGGTAAAACTGAATCCAGAATGTTTGTAATACACATCAGAAAGGGTTTCCAGAGGAAACAAAGTTGACAAAAAGGCATAGTTTTTTTATTAGACTACTGGGACAGAGAGTTTAGTTGTCAAGCCCACTTATTAATCCTCCGTAGGAAAGCACTAGCGTCCAGTAGCTTCATGAATTAAATTTCCGAAATAAAAAAATAAATAAAAAATTTAAAGTTTACCGGATCTGATTTTGGTTTTGTTTTGTAAATTATTATAGGAAACTTTGTATTGTGCCTTTCATCAATATACTGATCAGTTCATTTTTATTTAGTGAAATTATACATGCATTCCGTATTTACAACTTCAAAATTGTTTTTATTTTCTAAAGTGCTTACATCTGATGATGAAAAATATTTAAAACATTACATAGCAGATGAAAATAGTTTTGTAAAGACTATTATTTACGTTGAGATTGAGTAAAAGTTTCAAATTATACATATGCATGTTTAGCTTTTACATATACCAACTTTTCAAAAATATAAATATTTTTTCTGTTAAATGTAAATATTTTTAAAGGAAGTAAAAGAAAATTCTTAGTGCAAAATATTACTTTTGTTTGTGAGTAGAACTCTGGTGTTCTTAAGCTCACCAAGTTTTTAATGAGCTTAATTTTAAAATTTATCGGATTGGCTCAAACAAAGATTCAAGTTATCGAAGCTGCTCTACTTAGTGAGTAATGCGTTTACATATGAAATTTATAAATTTCAAATTAATTTAGAATAAAGTCAAACGGTACAATAATAATAATAAAATGTATTAAAATTAACTTATATTTTTTTTTAATATTTTACTGTTTGACATAATACTAAGTAAATTCAATATTTAATAAATTTGCATGAAAAATGCATCACATGTAAAGTAGATCAGTTTCAATGATTTGAATTCATCGTTTGAAATTAATCCAATAAATTTTAAAATTAAACTCACAAAAGACTTCGTGAGTTTAAAAAACATCCTAATTCTCTCTTTATTTTATTTAAATTTTTGATGGATATATAAATAGAATTTTAAATGAGATATGAGAAAACTATTTATGAATCAGATGAATATCTGATAGAGATAGACACAATATTTTAGTAATTAGAGGAAAATTCTAGATTTCACCTGTTTTTTCTCACTTCAATTCCTACTTATGTCTTCCTTTCTCTCATTAATTACCTCTTTGTCACCAACACATCTATTTATTTATCACGGGTTTTAAAATTCTAGCCGTTCAATGCTTTAATTTTTCAGAAGCGGAACACGTCTCGCGTCCGATGAACATCATACCTAAATTGGTTTGATATATGCTCAGAACCATGTAATTTGTACATCAAATCCAAATTAGTCTGATATCCGCTCAGAACCGTTCAATTTGCTTCATAATTCATACACATTTGATCCGCATTTAAAGCGTTGTGAATGGATTATGAAGTGAATCGAGTAATTCCAAACGAACATTAATAAATCCGATACTCATCAAAGATCAAACACGTCCCGCTTCCCACTTCCTCTCCTTTCAATTTCCAATTATGCCTTCATTTTTCACCTTCCGTCATGTTGAACCTTGCCTTGTCGCTTTGTCCCGTTATATATATTTTTTAAAACTTAAGTTAGTGCCATCACATCAACCTCTTCTTTCTCCGAACTCTCACGAGTGAAGTTTTGATTTGAGTTGAGACATCATTGTTGACAGCTGTCATGCAACTTTGATCAAGTCAAACTGCATTTTAACAGTTATCAACAGTTCTATTGATATTTCAAATTCCTTAAGTGCACACTCAAGTATAACACTAATATAAAGTTATTATTGTGTCAGCGCACACATGTTTATTCATTTTTTTTTTTAAATATTTAGTCAATAATTAAAGGATCTACATATGTTAGATAAGGAATGAAACCAAAAATATTTGAGCCCTGAAATGGCAATTTCGTATATAAAATTAATCTACTAACTTGCTTCAGAACTATATTAAATTGCGGCCTACACTCGTAAATCTTGATGCTATTAGTCGAGGTTAATTAATTTGTCCTTTAGTTAAGTATATGTAGAACTGAAGGCATTTTATTTTGAAAAAAAATAAAACTATATAGTCGAGGTTAATTCATTTTCCAGCCCATTTCCATTCCTTTCAATCTGCCGAACATGCTCTTATTTTAGGATGTGATGTAGTGTCGTCTTTTTCGTAAAAATAGATGGGATTTTGGTAAATGAAGGTTTAAAATTTACTTTCAAGTTTACCAAATATCTGTAGTAACGCTGGGAAAAAGAAATATAAACTCATATTCGATTTTTTTTTTTCTTTACCACCTGTTCGGCAGGGGCTTTGCCCATGGGATTTTTTTTGAAGAAAATAACTTTATGACTATTTCTACAATCTACTCATGAACTGTTCGGAAGCTGGCCGACATTTTTATTAATATCCAAAGTTTAATAGAAATTAATTATTATATTCAGAATTTCCGAATTTCGCCAAAAATGCTCAAACCGGCAATAAAATGGCAGATTTACTCTCCCTAGTAATTTACTCTTTTTTTTTTTGGAGACACTATGAAGAATAATGAAATCTAACACTGAAAATTCGAATTTTTTGTTCAAATTATTTGTTAGATTACTTCTTTTGATTTATAATTACCATATTTATACTAAAATACACTAGATTACTTGAAATTATGTTGAATTACACTATATTACAATAAATTAAGTTGAATTACACTAAATTATGTTAAATTACACTAAATTACAATAACTTTGCTAATTGATAAAAATGCGGTAAATTACGCTAAAGTAGACCAATTTTGTGCCATCTTTCATGAATCATAAAAAATAGTAAAAAAATTCTGAAAATAGTAAAAATTGGTATTCTACAAGTTCATTATATAACTAATTTACTGAGCTACTTAGATGAAATAATAGAAATGAAAATCTTAATCGGAAACTTCAACTCAAGTTTTGAGGCTCTTCCCTTAATTTTTTAGCAATTCTGAATTTTGAAATCCGGCATAGACGGCATAGTTGGCACGGACGCATGCGTATTTTGGCAAGCTTTCCGAAAAATGGTCATTTGCTGAAATCGGATACTCGAGTGCCGTTTTATGGCTATTTGAAGTTTCATCGTCGTTTTTCGCCTTTTCAGTGAAGATATTGTCCCTATTCATATGTAATTTACCGTAATTTAGCTTATTTTAGCGTAATGTAATGTAATTTAGCGTAAAACGTAATATACTGTGATACAACATAATTTCAAGTAATTTAGCGTATTTTAGTATAAATATACTAATTATACATCAAAAGAAGTAATCTAACAAATAATTTAAACAAAAAATTCAATTTTTCAGTGTTAGATTTCATTATCTTGCTCTTAAAAAAAATAGTTTTTAATTATAAATCACTATGAAGATAAAAGAGAAACAAAAAATAGTTTCTAATTATACATCACTATGAAGACACACAGTAATTTATCGGAATTTACCGTATTTTAGCGTAATTCAACATAATTTATTGTAATATAGTGTAATTCAACATAATTTCAAGTAATCTAGTGTGTTTTAGTATAAATATGGTAATTATAAATCAAACGAAGTAATCTAACAAAAAATTTAAACAAAAAAATCGAATTTAAACATAATTATTCTTCATAGTGTTTCCAAAAAAAAAAAGAGTAAACCGGCCATTTATTGGCCGGTTTGGGCATTTTTGGTGAAACCCGGGAATTCTGGGTATAATAATTAATTTCTATTAAACTTTGGATATTAATAAAAATATCGGGAAGCTGGTTATTATATTCATTTTCAATAACCTGCTGGGAATTTTTCCTTATCTCTTCTTTGTTTCTTTGTAGGAAAAAAACAATTAACTCCGAGAAGACATTAATTACTTATCCCAAAGTTCCGTTTAATATTTTACATATTTATAAAAAGGCATTAATTTGTTGTATATCTAATAGAAGACATTAATTACTTGTATGTTTAAGAGAAGACATTAATTACAACCACTTACCATGCATTAAAATACCTCAAGCATACTCAATTATATTTTGATTTTTCACAATTTTTAAAATACGGATAAATTTTAAAATAAGATTTTAACAATACAAAAATTGGTCAAACACAAGACTAAAAATAACTTAACAAGAACAATTTTTCAAAGTATTAGAAATTTTAATTAAAAAAACACACAAAAGTTTGATATTAGCACAACATCTTCTATAAAATTTTAATTGTAAATTAAAAAACCATTTTTTTAATAAGTTTCTCATGTATCTACGGATCACCTATATTTTAAAATTTTCCATGAGTTAAAAGACCTTAAAATTTATTTATCTAATTACTCAATTTGTCCTTAAAATTGCAAATAATGGTATATTTTTTCCACGTTAACAATTTTATCAATTACGTCTCAATAAATTGGATGTCATCTTCATTTATGCAATTAATTCTAATTTAATTTCATCTTTATTATGATTAATTTAGTAATTTAAAGTTTCGAATTTTTCTTCCATCATTTGCACATTAGTTTCAAGCTAATGGACATTTTAGACAAATTGTTAATATAGCAACATGAATAATTTTAACAATTAGTCCACACCCCTACAATAAAATTGCAATTATTACGTTGACATTTTATAAGTAGGATAGAGATGTTCTAAGTTCAAAGAATCATATTCATACCCATACTTAAATATTCTTGGGGGAATTTCACGTATACCCCTCAAAAACTTCAAAATTACGTATTCCCCCCACTAAACTTTAAAATTACGTATTTCGCCCTCTAAACTTCAAAAACTCACAAATTTACCCATTTTATTGTTTTTTATATTAAAACTCATTCTAAATTTATATAATACCCATTTTACCCTTTATTAAAAGCATAAAAAGTCCATCAGACTCAAATTTGAATATGAAGAGTTCATCTACCATCCAATCCACACGCATCACATTAAGATCTGTGCGTGCAGCTTCAATATATGTGTGTGTTGGCTTTAAGATTCGTGCTGGTCTAGTGCACACGAATTTTAAAGCAATTTCGATACGCTTGCATCGCATTAAGATCTGGCGTAATTTCAAATTTAAATTTGGGTGCACATATCTTAAAGCAGTTCAAATTTAAATTTCGATACGCATACATCGCATTAAGATATGGCTTTAAGATTCGTACTGATCTAGCGTGCACATATCTTAAAGCAGTTCAGACAGTAGAGGAACCCTTCAGATTTAAATTTGAGTATGATGGACATTTTATGCTTTTAATAAAGGGTAAAATGGGTATTTTATAAATTTAGAATGAGTTTTAATATAAAAGACAATTAAATGGGTAAATTTGTGAGTATTTGAAGTTTAGAGGGAAAATACGTAATTTCAAATTTTGGAGGGGGAAATACGTAATTTTGAAGTTTTTGAGGGGTATTGAAATTCCCCAATTAATAAAATATGCTTAGCCTTCAATCTGAGGACTCCCTATACCCTATTAGACATTTAATAAAATATGTGCATTAAAATATTAAATTCAAACTTTTTTCTATACTTTTTCAGATTTTAAATCTTTGTCGGGCTATCCACAAAAACACAAAACAAAAACAAAAAGTATCATTCGCTAAGGCACTAACTGTGCAAACATTGGTGCAACGGGCAGAAAAACAATAATTTCATCTTTCTACACAGAAGTTTGCACTCCCATTTTTCTCAACTCTGCAAGCACATGTGTGACATGTGTCGTGTGGCGACAGGTGAGATGTGGGCAAACTTGAGCAAATAGAAAATGATGCAGACTTCGTCCGATCAGGCCCTCCGATGGTCATCGGATCAAATCTCGTCCAAGAAACAACTCTACCGTCTGATATATTATCATTCGTGATCTAATCAATCGGCGGTTAAGACTTCTTAAATCAAATAAGTACATTAAATACATATGCTATAGGATTCAGGCATCAAGTGACACAACAAATGGGATTATGGGGGTCACCGTTTCTCCATGATCTCCTTTCACAAAATGATTCTAAAATCATTTTACTCAAACACTCTATCGTTTCCTTGCACTGAAAACAAAATAAAAAAGACATTCAATTATCTCTTTAATTTTTATATATTTCAAAGTTTAAAATTCAATCTCAATTGAGGATGAAAATTTAATGTACTGCAATTGTTGAAACTAAAAGCTTTTTTTTTTGTGAGTAAAGTTTGAGATCAAACCACTCAATTGTTTTTAATATTCACAAGAATCCTCCATTTGAATTTTGAACCTGTGATCTCCTACATGAAGAGCAATGTCTTTGCCACTACACCGGGAATTAAAAGTTAATGGATTGCAAGGTGCCCCCCCCCCTCCACCCCGAATTCAGATCCCCCAGGTACATGAAGTGCAATAATCAAATTTGGACCGTTCTTTTAACCTTACACGAATCTCAAAATGGCTCCCCTATAATTTTCATAGCCACCGGATTATGTTTGGCCCGACTGAGATTAATCTGAGTAGTCGTTTTATATATATTGCACCTAGGTGCCTGAGTGTGCGGATCCGGATCCCCTAAAATAACCCAATTTTTTAATTTAGATTTGAACTGTCCGATTCGAATATGAGCCAATCAGGTACGAGATGGAGCGCACGGAACCCCTTTAATCTGATGGTCCGAATCTAAACTCAAAAATTGGGTTACTTTAGGAGATCCGAACTCAATGCCGGGGGATACAGAGCCCCCCACCCATTTCTACACGGGGTGAGAATCTGCTGTGATTCTAAGGGATCGCAGGACCCTGCAATTTTAATCCCAACCATTCAAACGATGAAATCCAGAATTCTTTGGAGAAGTCAGTTTTTGTGCACGAATCTCAAAACATGTGAACGGTTGGGATTGGAATCGCAGGAACCCTGCGATCCCAGAGGATCGCAGCAGATTTATTTCCTTCTACACGTGATTCACTGTAACACATGGGATGATGTTTAAAGAGAGAACAAATCATTTTTAACCCGTCCTACCGGAAGGAAAATAATTTGTCGAAAAATCTGAAAAAAAAAATAGAAAAGGTTTGGAGAGAAGAGAGCGTGTTAAAGAGATAACATGTTGACTCCAGATTCTTGTTTATATTTCAGATTGTTAACCATGTTGCATGGAATATATAGCTTATCAAATGATGCATGGGTCGAACTTATCTACATACTTTTTGGAAAGCTTTTTTAGATTTCGGATTGGGACTTTAATTTGAGTTTTCCTATTCCTTAAACCATTCATTTTTTTTTCCTATAGTAAGAAACTTTTAGGGCCTGTTCGGATGTCATGGGATTGTGCGGGATGGAATTTGACGGGTTCGGGAACTCACTTTTTTATTTGCGGGATCCCAAACTCATAAGTATGCACGGGAATAATTATGGGAATGTACTGAATGAGTGTTCGGTTACACTGTGGGAATAGTTGTGAAAAAATATATTTTCTTTCTAAAATATATACTTGATATCAATAAAATAATTATTAATTAAATTAAATTAAATTAAATTAAATCAATTAAATAATAACATAATAATATTTATCAATTATTATTTTATAACGAGCATTTTGCATGTGGTGATTAATACAAAATTAATGCAATAAAATAATGATTAATTCTAATCACCGAAAAAATATTTAAAATTAAATTAACAAATTGATCGTGATTAACACACTATTTCCATTTGCTTATTTTTTTGAAATTAGTTTATTAATAAAATTATAACAATGCAATTCAATAAAATTGATTAAATAATAATATAAATAGATGAAACATTTCTAATAAAAAAATATTATTAAAATGGGTACAAATAAAATGAGAAAATATGTAAATGTTGATAAAAAAATAAGAAAACAACATTTAAAACATTTATAAAACAAATAAACATTTAAAAACAATTAAAAAAATAAACATTTATAAACAAATAAACATTTAAAATATATAATTACAAAAATAAGAAAACAAACAAACATTAAAAATATATAATTAAAAATATGAAAACAACAATTAAAATCATTTAAAAAAATAAACATTTACCAAACAAAGTTTCTAACAGTTTGTGATTTATTTTAAAAACAATTTATAAATCCAGCAGTTGTAAAAAAAAAAAAATTGGTTCCACAATTAGCTTAGTCCCACAATCAATTTTGAACAAAAAGAGACATCATTTATATATACCCCTCCCATACACACGATGGAAAAAGGAGATACAGGAGAGAGCCAAAAATTCATGTGTCACGTGGAGAAAGAAAATTTTTAATTGGGGTCCAGTGGTGTCAGCGGAGAGAGAGAGTAGTTGGGAACAAAAAAATGAGCTCTGAGGTCGGGAATTTTGAGGCCCAAAAATGCATTGAAATGGAAAGAGTGGGTTATTCCCACGGAAATAATTTGGGTAAAAAAATGGTCTGCCGAACACCCTGAAATGGAAATAACGGGGAACAGCCCAAACCCATGAAATTTCCAGTAGGAATTTAACAAACGAACAGGCCCTTAATGAACTTCATACTCAAAACCTTCAACTGCATTGTTATATGTGACTATAAAAGTCCAAAGTAGGTAGTGTTATTGAAAGAAAAAAGGAATTCAAATAGTGGTACACAATAGGTACCACCTTTTTAAAATAAGAAACACATTGTTTTTCTTTTTCTTTTTTTGAAATCTTGGCAGAGGCAACACACTATTTTTCAATCACCAAAAATGATTAGAACCCTACTGACAAGTGACAACCCCCTAACCAGAATACTGAATAAAACAAAACAATAATCTCAGCATTATCATAGTCCCTCATTGACCTAACTATCTCCTTTTTCATACCCACCTCAGCCTACAAAGCGGAGAACAGAAATGCACCGGTCTCGGTTCAAAGTTATACAATCATTGGCCTAGAAATTTTCATACCTCGCCTAGATCTGAACAAATTCAAAACCTGCAGCAGTAACCCAGAAAAATATATATAGGCCTCTTATTATAAAGTCAAATAAAGAATAACAAGAAGCAACAAAAGATAAATTTTGCTTTTTGTACACAACAGCTCTCTAACTTTTTCAAGCACTCCAAGTCACCAACTGATCCAGCAGGACCGGTACCACCTGTACCGTTAATAATTTAATGTTGCTCCTTCTCAGTATTACTTGGTCCCACCGGCTGCAAGTGAAACCATCCACTTCATCTGGTACAAGGGTATGAATCAACTGCGTTCAATTAGGCCCTAAACCAGCAATCTAGAAATGTATTAGTAATATAATAATATAAGATTTTCTGCTAATTATTTTCCTGACTTGGAGTTAGAGGAATGAAAACAAAACTTCATTTCTTTCTAACCAAAGGCACACAACATAGCACAGAAAATTTACTCATAAAATCTATTAACAACCGCCCCCCCCCCCCCCCCCCCCCCATAATTAAATAATAGACGCGTAATCAAATAATAGACGTAATCAATGAAACTAAAAGACCAACACACATTTTTTAAAGGCTGCTACTATTTTAAAATCTGTTGCGCATAGATACAAACTTACAAATGATTTACTCTTCAGACCCACAGAACATGCAGGCTTTACAGCCAATCCAACCTCATTGAAACAAGATTTCTCTGGTAAGAATTTCTTCTTAAAGTACCATTCAACAGAAGGCTCTAACTTTCAATGGAATTTTAGGTTTTCATAGCTTATCAAGGTTTGTATCTCTAAACTCCCAAAATTTAACCAAAATTAACAAAAAAACAACCATTTGGTCTCATCTCCATTCAAGCAAATCATGATTCTCCGATTAGAAACCAAATTCAGTAATCAACGACAATTGATGCAGTTCGTACAGTTCCTTTGTTAGCCATCCATTATTTCTTAGGATTAAACTAAATTAGGTAATCTATATTGCAGCATTTGGGAAAAACTGACAAGTTAATCCGTTCAAAGAGGAAAAATTTTAACGAGAAAAAAATGCAAGGGGTCAAATCTTGAGATGCAAGGAAGGAACAATAGCATATTGAAAGAATAAAGATAAGATTTAAGTTCTTTACTTTTCATTGGCTTTTTGAAAGAAAAATGACATACTTTATTCTTAATTCTCCTTTTCTATACATAATAAGCACTGTACCCATGAATATTTTTGTCTTTGACTTGACTCGTTAAAGCTTAGTGTGGTACGTTCGTTTTCATGCATGGTGGATGGATTGATGTGATACATTGCCATGATGCCAAATATAAGTCTTAATCTTGACCGAGCATGAGAGTACGAGACTAAACAGATGCAATGCAAATTGGCCGAATAATTGGGATTCTATATGCTTTTGTCATCTGTATACTAATTACAGAGAGAACCCATCCTTTGGAAACAGGTGGTTGAACCGTATGATTGGTCAAATAGAGGCCAGTGTGCAAAAGGAAAAAAAGTATGAAGATAAATTAATTTCCTCTTAGCAGTGATGATGTACAACAGATTTTCAAAATAACACGGGCGCATTTATTAAACTGAAAAGATGGTTTCAAAACTGTCAGGATTATCTAAGCACAAGTTTACAATAACAAGTATCAAGTGGCAAAATGAAATCTATGTTAATTTTTACGATTTGGACTTCTCCTTGCTTTCTTGCTCAAGCACGTAGCTCTTCTTCATCTCTTCCAAAACACTGTCATTTGTGCTGAAAAAATAAATGTTATTCTCATTTCAGTAACTTCTCCATAGAACCAGAACTTGTTTTACTACTTAGTTTCTGTATCACCTTAAACTTCTTTACTTGTATTGGTTTTTTTAACACAACAAATTAAAAAAGAAAGAAATAAACAAGTAAATATATGGCAGGGAACCATAAAAACTGGTTCATACAAGCAACACAAAATAATAAGTTTGGTATAATGAAATGTTGAAAAAAGACAGAGTTTTGTAGCAGCCAGTGGCAGCTATAGCATCTGAACATGATTTAAGTATCTGGTATAAGTGAAATCGTTGTTAGTGAACGGTACGTGAAAATGCCCACTGTTTTCTCTGCACAGTGAGGGTAACACAGTTTTGGACAAAAAGGAGATTATCAGCTTTCTGTAACAAAAGGCCACAGATTTGGAATTTTGAAGCAGAAACTCTTCAAGTTCACAGAACCAACACAAAAAAAATTAAATAGGTAAAAGGAGGAAGAAAGAAAGGACATACTACTGGTGAAGGCATTCATTCAAGTCATTTGCCTCCTTACGACACCGCCATATGACCGAAATCGTTCTCCCATATGCACATTGTGCATACTTCTCACAGAGGACGTCACACTCTTTCAACGCCTTTGCTTTCATCTTGCTACGCAAAGCTACAGGAAGAACTTAGGCTCGTCAATTTAGCACATACATGCTGTTTAACAATTATAATTATACCCTCGCTTAATATTATCATTTTCACTCCAAAAAACTTAACCTAGCATCCTTTAGTCTTTTTTTTTATTGAAAGAATATATTTAGTCAGTTGCAATATTACTTGAACCAACCAATGCAAAATCGAATTGTTGTTCATAGAAAAGAAAAGGGGCAGATCAGGAAAGTATGTGGAGTGATATACTTCGAAGAAGGTAGGGGAAAATTGTACTTGTTTTCCCAATAGTCAAGTTAATGCTGAACTTAACTTCAAAAGCTAATCGACATCTTAACCCATTTGATTTTGCAAGCTTGGAGGAATCTAATTGATATCAGAAGCATTGTATGGAGGGTATAGGAGAATTTACAAAAATTAAAAAATTGAAACTCAAACGAATAAATATCAACCAGAAGTAACAACTGACACTATAATATGCAAAATTGCAATACTAAGTTTATAAGTGTATTGTAGGGCTGAATTCCGAATTCTGTGTTTGCATTTCAATGTATCCCTTGAAATTTGCATTTTCCTAAATTCACATTTGCATTAAACATTTCATATGCAAGAACAAAATGAAATACAACACCCATTTCATGATTTGCCTCATAAATCTAAAGCAGCATACTCTTATTGACAGTAAACCCTCTTGCAGCATGTGACACTTCTTACATCATAAATTCGAGGAGAGCAAAAATAGAAAAAATTCAGAACAGAAGGAAAATACAGCATACCTTTCTGTTTAAATACCCCTGCCAAAATGCCAGTAATTTTATATGTATATACTTCAGGGTAATTTTTCTTTTTCTGATGTAGAGAACTAAGACATCATTAGAACTAAATTTTGACAACAACAAACCAAAGATGCTCAATTGTAAGCATAACGCCACCCGGCATAGGTGATGTGTAATAAAAGAATATTGGAAGTAGCTCATCTAACAATTCAATATAGTTGACCAAAACTACAGTATGCAAAATACATCACATTTGAAACAGAGGCGAGAAATCACCTTCTTCGACTTTCTTCTTGACATGATTCTGTCTAGCCTCTTCCAAGTATCCCATCGGACGGCAACAGCTGATTCACTGTGGAAGAACCCTACCGGTGAGAGAGAACACGGTCGGAGAGTTGAGATCTTGGTAGTAATTGGGCTGAGATTGTAACCATTAGGGTTTTTCTTAGAAGTTGCCGGGGCTTGTTAGGAAAAAATCAGCTCTGAACAATTGACAGTTGGGCTACTTGTCGCCGAAGTGGTTGCGATAATTGGGTTCCAAGTAATTTCGTTTCAATACAAGTTCTATAGTTGGGCTGAAATGGAGCATTTGAAATGTGTTAGAAGATGTAGTCAATCACTTGAGAGTAGGTCCGATGGGCATCGGACAATCACCATTGATTTGCTTTAAGATTCGTGCAAAAAGCTTTAAACTTCGTATGTGTCTGTTTTAATTTTCGTGTGTACAAATCTTAAATTAGATCGGACGGTCATCATGCTCGTTGAACTTAAAAGTAGGTCCGATGGGCATCGGAACTACTCCGTTCTCGTAGTCAATGGACTTAAATTGATTGCTCGTTCGCTTGAAGGAGGGGGTGGCCCCCGGAGTCCGGTATTTTCGGAGAGAGAAAATCTTAGTTTGTAATTGTTTTCCTCCGAAAATGTTGAGAAATGTCAACATGCAAATTTAAAAAATAAAATCTCATAACCGGCCATTAAAAGTCCATTTGATTAATTTTAGAGTAGAAATAATTTAAGTGATTAACTTATCAAAATTGACCGTTATGCTTCAAACAATATCTTAACTTGCATAAATTGTTATCCAAACAATTTCAGAAAAATATATCATTTTTTACGAAAAATGATTGTACTATTGTATTTAGTGCAAATTGAATGAATATTAGATGTTTTTGATTAATTTTGAACAATCAAGCGATTAAATCATCAAAATTAAAAGTCCTAAAGTTGGGCAATATTTTTTTTAGAAATGTTGTAAAATTAAATAAAGTTACAACAAAAATAAAGTAAATAACAAAAGAGATAGAGAGAGCAATAACATAATTTTATTCTCTACTTTTGTGTGTCTTTTCTTTGTTTACAGAGACTTTATTTATAGGCTGAAAAATGTACATGAAAAGTCATTACAATAATAAATGAGATAATGAATGTCAATAGCAAGTGGAGTAGTAAATTGAAGATTAATATTGAAAGCATAATGAACATCTACATAATAAATTCTGTGTAATTTGATTTATAACAGGTAATGATTTGATTTTTTTGTAATTATTGGTAGAGGCTACCAAAGTTCGGAACTCGGAGCATTTAAAGCTCCATGCAAAAAAAATGCAAACACAAAGCAATACAAGTGAAGAGAAGCCGCACGGCCGCGCGTATACCCACCCGAGACAGAAGCCAAATGCTTCTCTTTGCAAATGGACTTGAAATTTAATTTTCATATTTCATGGAGGTATTTTATTAAACATATAATGCTAAGAATGAAAAATTAGATAACATGTTTTTGAGTAAAGGTTGAATGTCAAACTATCAAATTATTTAATATTTATAAATAATTGTTACTTCTAAATAAATTTTTCACACATATAACATTGTCTTTGTCACTAGATCAAAAACTAATTCTCAATTAAATAACATGTTGGATCTATAAAAAATAAAACATATCCACCGGATTGTATGTCATTTTTTTAGAGGATTTCTTGCTTTGTTTAGATAGTTTATAAAAAAAAAATTATTTAGATTCAGATTGTTCGATCATAATTCGCACAAATATTAAATGATCTTGTGCATTCCACCGGATTGATGCACTGCTCGTGACGAACTTTTTTTTAACTAATAAACAAAAAAAAAATTAGAATTACATCATTTAATAAATATTAACCAAAATTCAAAAAGATTGAAATTTGAAATATCGATCCGTATATAATTTCAGTTAAAAAGGAATAACCTAGGGCCGAGGGCTACAATTTGAAGTTATGATGTTTCAAAAATTGTGATTTTAAAAAAAAACCAGCCATCAGTGGCAAAAGCAAAAGTGTGATATAAAAGGGCCAATCTCTTTCAAACAAAAAAGTTTATGATATGAAAATTCGGTCCTCTGAAGATGCGATATGAAAGTCCAATTGTTATTTTTTGTAATTTAAAAAAAAAAAAATCAAGTTTAGAATAAGATCTGTAAATCCGGTCAATCTTATTGAAAAAATAATTTTCCTTTTCATTTGCATAGGAAAAAATAGAGTGGAAATTTAAAATAATAAATCATGTATTTAATTTTTTTTGGTTTAATTTTAAATTTCATATTTATTACATGAAAAAAATAGTTGCTCGGGGTTTTAGTTTTCATAAAATTTTCCTTTGCCCTCATTTACTGAATTCACCTCAGAGCTCGACATCTACTGGATCGCCAAGATGACGCCACGTCATCAATTCATGAAAACAACAGCGCAGAACCGTCTCTCGGATAGTGGGTCCGATATTTCGGAGGTCGTAGCACTAATTTGGCGCGCGTATTTTTGGTACGTGTACTATTTGCTAAATACGCGCGGGGGAGAGAGAATAACGGAGAGAGAAAGAGAGGCGTGAGAGCACGAACGCACGAACGATAAAAAAAATAGCTCCAGCAACAACAGCAAAAGATATCCTAAAGAGAAAAGAGAAAGAGGAAGGGAACAATAGATTGAACAATGCCTTTTTAATACCTCCGCATTTTGATCCAGGTAGCTATTTCTTTTGCATTTTTTTTAATTTTTATTATTTAGTATTTGATTTTGAGATGATACTGTAAAGGGGCTATTTGATTCAATTCTATTAATTTTCATGACATTTCAATAAGTACCTGATTTGTTGAAATATCTTTATCAAAGAAAGTTAGGTCTGGAGCTAGTATTTATGGCATAATTTATGTCGTAATGTCATGTAAAACGAAATAATTGCTAGTCCCAATTTGATTTCAGCTGCAATTTGGATAATGCTTTATTTTTTTTATTAGCGATTTTTTGTTTTTATTAGTCGGATGACTTATACTATCTTAATTTTTTTTGATAAAACTAAGGTTCCTTTATTAGGTTCAAAATAAAGCAATAGTTTGATCTTACATTCTGGAGGGACTACAAATCATAAAGTTATAGTTGCAACCTTTTATATAGTGCCTTCTTTGATTGATTTCTCATTGTGTTTCCTGGGGATTTCACTAATGAATGTATTCTGAGTCGAATAAAAAGCAGCCCTTTATAAGTATGAATTATCTCTCTAACCAGCTGTAGTTCTTCTCTTGTAGAATAATGAAATTGTAGCTTCTACATACCAATACTTGAATAAGGTGGCTTAAATCAGGTACTTATGCTTGTTACAAATTGCCAACATGTACCTGCATTAATGAGCTGCTAATATGTATTACATAGGTACTATCATACCAGTATATAAATGCAGGCACTTTACCTGGCCATAATCTTAGTTCACAATAAGATGAAATAGAACACAAAATAATACTTTGCCTTTAAGTTCACAAATCTTAGTTCCGTTTTTTGTGATTTATTTTTTTTGGGATGAAATAGAACAAGGACCTTCATTCTTGTTTTCTAATCCTCTTCTTCTGGTACAGATGGCCTCTTGTCAGAATGGAGAAAATGGAACTCAAAATAAGACATGCCGGTGTGGGGAAGGAGACCCAAATGTATGGATCAATAGAGCTTCTGACAACTCCGATAAGCAATCCCCTGACTGTCCAAATTGCCAGGTCGATTTAATTTTTCTTCTTAACAGCTTGTGCCGAGCAAATCAGTCCTAATTGAGGCATAATTGCATAACTTAGGGCTTTAGTTGCACAAGTGAAATGTAATATTAGCTCTGGGTTGTTGTCAATCAGGGATTCACCGAGTGCTGCTGGTCCACCAAAACCTGATTTAAAGGGTCATATTCTTTAAGCCAAAGAAGGTCATATTTCCTGCAAAATTATTTTGAAACTGAGCGATGTAGCATTGCATAAGTATTTAAAATAAACATAACTTAAACTTTTTGAGCTAATTAGGTTTTACATAAACCATGCTTGATTACAGATTATGAAAAGTGGGCATCTATTAGTCTCATCAAAAGGTAACCGTCTTTTTTTTTTATATATATTTTTGTGCTAATTGTAAAATAATAGGATATGAGACAAAATCGATAGAATTATATTAAATAAACAATTAGAAATGAACAATATTTTCATATAAATTGAAACTTCAATATTACCTCATTAATATTCCAGGACTAGCCTGGCCTTCATGGAAAAGGCGCTGGTTTGTTCTCACTCGAACTTCATTAATCTTCTTCAGACATGACCCAGTAAGAACCACCTGTCTCCCCTTTAGTTTACATTTCAGTTAGTATCTTTGAAGATCACACTCAATACTTACATAGCTACTTTACAAACAACACCTATATTATTTGTCATTTGCAAATAATGCATTACTCTTAGTTTGCAAATAGCTTTGTCTTCAGTTTGTAAAATTGCCATTTTTGGTGATATATATACCTTTTCATCACACTAATCTGTAGAATTGTTGGACGTAAGTTGCAACTGTGAGGAACTTGGGTGTCATTGGTATAATAAATATTACCCTTATAAGTTACTTGCTAATTCAGCAGAAGCCACAATTAATAAATTATCGATTATATCATCACTTGCAAATATGAGGAGCATCTAGTGTTTGTAAAAATCCTGGTATTGGTCTTTGAATTTCCCCAGAAAAGACCAAATTGGTCCTTCAACTTTCAAGAAAGAGCTCAGTTGGACCCTTTTTGTCATTATAATTGACTAACTACATCACTTTTGCAAATCATCCTTTTTTTCATGAAGCCCCTGCAATGAACTTAACATATTGGTCCCATAATAGTTATACTTGGTGCATTTTACTTTTTATCTTTTCTTCGTTGCTCGTTTTATCTTTTATAGTACAGTTCTTTCTGTTTTAGTTCTTATAGTGTGGCTGTTGTCGTCACCATCATGATCCCTATTTATTATAGTTATTGTTTTTTTATGATTTTGATGTTATTTTTCCCAGAATGCCCCCCCAATAAGAGGAAGTGAACCTAATGCTACTCTAGGTGGTATTGACCTGAATAGCTCAGGAAGGTTAGCATATAAAGCTCAAAACACTGTTTAGCTTATGTGGGTGACAAGACTTTAGTCTGTGCTAGAATGGTCAGCACGGAGCCCTTAACAGTTGACCCTCCTCACTTTGCAATTATTGTTTCATTGTTTTAGTGTTTGTAGGATTACTAGTTATTCATGGCTCTAGTAAGTCTCTTTAAAATTAGTACTCTGGCCAAAGTACTAGTGAAATGTAGGTGATCATAATTGTAAATTTCTAAATTGATATCGGTTCTTTTAACACAACCCAACAACTATCTTTGTGAAGTGTAAGCTAACATAGGTTGTTTATGCTTCTGTTTCAGTGTGGTTGTGAAAGCAGAAAAGAAATTATTGACTGTGCTTTTTCCTGATGGTCGTGATGGTCGCACTTTTACTCTCAAAGTACCACACTAAGATGAAAACTTCATAACTTCTTTTTGGTTTTCTTTGAAATACATGATAATTCTTCTTTTATATTTTTACTGTTTTCTTCCACAGGCTGATACCTTAGAGGACCTTAATGAATGGAAAAATGCATTGGAGAATGCTTTGGTGCATGCCCCCAGTACGTCCCACACTCTGGGACAGAATGGAATATTCAGGAATGATTCTGCCAATCAACCAGTGGAGCTTCCTCCAGAACAGAGTATGTTACCACCTAAAATGTGGTTATTTTTCTTGCTTGTGTGCTCTAGGAATTTCACAAACCATACTTAACACATGAATTTATATTCAGTGACCACAACTGTTATTAAAACTTAAGCTAATATAAAAGAGCATCATTGGCATCTACATACTCCCCTCAAGTATAGTAATATATTAATTGAATAAAATTAATGAAAGTAGGGAGTCTGGTGGATATTAACCTGGTACTAATTGCTCTGGTGGCTACTTGATTAACTGCTATAGAAGCTTAAGCTAATAGAGAAAGGAACTTACTAGTATCTTGTATCATAATAAAACTCACACAGATATTTGCAAATGCTATCGAACTTTGTGTAGTATGGTCAAAGAATTTATTGTAATTTCATTCCAGAGTCTGTAAACCAAGTAACTATCAACAGATGACATGTTTGGTTTTACTGGTTGGTATCTTGAATACGTCAGTGAATAATTTGTTTCCGTTTTGTTAAGCTTCTTTTTCTTGTTAATGGTAACTTGATATTAGATAAGAACTCCGCAAGGATGAGAACAGATAGCTATACCTAGAAAACCTGTCTAACATTGCCCTTTTCTGGTTAAGCTGACAACATAAAACCATTTCTATTGCAATTTTTTATGAGATGTAACAAGATTATTGTGCTAATTATTAAGCAGAGGAGAAGGCACCTGAGAAATCACTGGTTCAGGCTCCTGTGATGTTTGCACTTGAAGACCCAGAGGGCAACCCATCCTTTTTAGAGAAGGCCCTTTGCTTCATCGAAGATTATGGTAATGCATTATCTATTAATGCCTGAGCACTTATCCTACCTTAAATCATACTCTACTGTTGTGTTCCCTATATGGGAGAGTGCCAACCACAAATTAATTTTTTTCTTATATCACCAAAGGCTGATCTTTACTATTACCTTATTTATCTGTTTATTTATTCTTAATTTTAGGAATTAAGGTTGAAGGAATCTTAAGGCAATCAGCTGATGTAGAAGAGGTCAAGCGGAGAGTGCAGGACTATGAGCAAGGTGCACAGGACTTACTTTTTTTTTTTTCGAAACTATGTTCTTTACTTTTTTTTTTCTATATATTTTTGTTTTGTAAATTTTCCAATGCCATGGTCTCTTACTAAATAAGGTTATATTTAATTTCAGGGAAAGACGAATTTTCACCAGATGAGGATGCCCATGTAATTGGTGATTGTATCAAGGTTTGTTTATTTAAGCTTAAATGGAATGTTGTAATATCAACTGTTATGTCTCCTTGGATTGATTGTAATGGTGATTGACCTGACCAGTATTATGCCATAAACTGTCGCAGAGATAGAATCTTTGTCCACAGTGTTCTCACTAGG
The DNA here is from genome assembly GCA_028015225.1 of Carex myosuroides. Lineage (NCBI taxonomy): Eukaryota > Viridiplantae > Streptophyta > Magnoliopsida > Poales > Cyperaceae > Carex > Carex myosuroides. Next base: position 4,786,224 of record CM051474.1, on the reverse strand, counting down.
TTAAGAACAATAATAACATAAGATCAAAGCAAAATGATATGTAGTTACACCACTATAAAATTTAGGAAATTCAACTGAAGTAAAACCTAGCCTGCCTAAAATTCCATTACTTGCTCGTTGCGCTGTAATTGCTGGTCTTGGGATTCCTGGTACTAAATTTTCAAAACCCCAGCAAGGGTGTGTGTGTGTGTTAGTTGGGCTAATGTACTTCATGATGTAAAAGCCATGTTTTACTTCACGTCCATATCTCAGTTTCCGAAGTCCATACCGTTCAACATGATTTCCATATTAAAATGTGCTTGGAGACCAAATTTTACATTTTTTAGAATATTTTTACTATTTCATAAGATAGGTAGGAAATCCATTGATTCATGAGATTCTAGACCATCAAAAAGCAGTGATTTTCTACCTATCTTAAAAAATAGTAAAAGTAAAAAAAATGTAAAATTTGGTCTCCAAGCACATTTAAAAATAAAGATCATGTTGAATGGTTCGGATCGACGTCTTGGACTTTATAAACGGAGATAGGGACGTGAAGTAAAACATGGTCTTTACATCATGTAGCACATTAGCCCAAGTACACACACACACACACACACACACACACACACCCCTTGACCCTACTGATATAGGTATTGCTCTGCCTCTGGTCAAGAACCCTAAAAATGAGTTTCTTGGCTTTAAAAATCTGTATGATAAAACCCATTTCCCTACAATGTTTTTGGAATATAAGAGTGAATCTGAAACTAATTGACCGAGCATGAACAAGTAAACAAGAAAAAAGGTGTAACATTAAACAGAAAACAACTCATTATGGGCATTCTGGCATGTTCTTGGCAAGTTGGACATTTTTTATTTGTAAAAGCTCGAGAATGACTTAAATGATTAGAAAGAGCAAAATGCCGTGTCTATCAATAATATTGTAGATTTTCCTATCTTTGTTTTTATTTCTTTTTTCTAGCTCGTGCTTAGAGAGATGCCAGAATATCCTGTTCCAGCCGAGTGTTGTACTGCATTAGTTGATGCTTACAGTAAGAATTTGCCTTTAGACTTTTGTTTCCTTTGTTCTCATCGATAGATCCTCCACTTTAATGTAATTGTGCCATTTTAAAATTTTCAGTGTAAATTGTATTACAGGAGCAAAAGTTAATGACAGAATAGACGCAATCAGGGACACTATATATGAAACCTTTCCAGAGCCAAACCGCCATTTATTGCAAAGGTATCTTTCCCACTCCCCCAAAGAAAAAGAGAGAATAAAAGAGGCAGTCCTTTTATTTGGGTACAAAATTACAGAGTGCATGTTGCTTATTCTGATTGAAGTTTAATTTACTTGATGCCTTTTCCCCTCTCTTCTATTGAAATGCTTAATTGTTGCAAACTTTCCCTCTTGCTTGCTCAATCAATGGTTTGACGACTTAATTGATGCAAACTTCCGCTCTTGCTTGCTCAATCGATGGTTCAACGATTAGATGTGCAAAGATAACTAAAGGATATCCTGACTGCTTCTGTATTATACTAGTGCTGTTTGGTTAATTTCTGGACCAACATTTCCAATACTACAAGCCATTTTATTAACGTATTCAATATTTGTGAACCATAACAACTGTCTCCTGCCTTGTTTTTGTTATTTTCCCCGCTCTATCTACAACCATGTACTGATTTTGTTTCCAGAAAATTCCTGTAAGCTGCCTGACTGGCCATACTGAAAATCCCATGAAGACATTTATGAACTTGATGCCTTTGTATATCATGTACTTCTTGGCTAAATTTGTTTTACAGGATATTGAGGATGATGCTGGAGGTGGCGGCACACAAGGCAGAGAACAGGATGTCACTGCAAGCCCTGGCAGCATGCATGGCGCCTCTGCTGCTACGGCCACTGGTAGGAGGGCCTCTGGTGGGTGGCCGTGTTGATGGCGATTTCAATAGCTCCTCAGGTGGACCGGGGGATTCCTTCCAGCTCCTTCAGGCAGCCGCTGCAGCCAACAGTGCCCAAAATATTGTTATCATCTTCCTTGAGGAATTCGATCACATTTTTGATGTTAGTCCCTCCACCTTCTCACTTCTCTTTTTCATAATCTTACTTTATCACCCAACTACTTTCTACATTTGCAACATTGCGGGTAATTTGTGTAAAACAAAACTTGTGGTACTTGCACATGACATCACTTGCTTACATTGAAGTTGGCGTTCCTACTGCTAAGAATCACTAATGTTCCCTTTTTTTTTTCCAATATGGCATTAGAACTAGTTTAATTTTTTGATATACCACTGTACCGGCCATTCCTTCTTTCATCAAAAGCACCATTCTGCCTGTGACAGTTGACGTTGCTTTTAGTTTCGATTCATTATATCTCATATATAAATAACAGAAGCTCATCACTTAAAGATTTCAAGCTAAGAGTAAAAGAAAAGGATTTCATCCATATATAGTTTCGTGAGGATAACTGTTTCGTTTAAGTTTGTATATTTTTTATAAGCATAGGATATTAATTTTTTGTTTGTAGGAAGATGGATATTCATCAGAGGTTTATACAGAATCTGAGGGTGATGAGTACCATGAAGAATCGACAGATAACGAGATCTCAGACATGCCAAGAGATTCCCTTGACGGTTATGATGAGGATGAGGACGAGGATGAGGATGAGAACACAGAGCATGATGATGGTGGCTATGACCACGATGATCATCATGAACATGAATTGCGGGTAGGTGATCAGACAGCGAAACTGTACGAAGTCAACAAGAGTGGGAGCAACAGCGAGGCTGAGAGCAACTTGTCTCATGACAGAGTAATTTTCTTCCCATTCTTTTTCTATATTTTTTCTGAGGAAAAAGGATCTGCCGGGGTGACAATCTTGACTTTTGATACTGTTTTGGTAGGTCACAGCTCTTTTTCTTTTCGGTCCTTTTCCCTCTCGAATTGTTCAATACTTCAATTACTTGATTAAGACTATTTGACAGTTCCATTGAGGCATAAATATTAAGGAAAGAACAAATGACTCAGTATAATAGAAAAATTTACACTGTAAGGGTCCTGTTATTGACCATTCAAAATTGCTGTCATTAGTATCAATCAGTGATATAAACCTGCTCAAATCATTTCGATGGCCCAAGGAAAACCTCAAAACAATGTAACCTTAAATTCAAATACTAAACTTGTCCAATGTACCAATCATCCAGTAAATTTTGGACATTCCTGGTTATAAGTTCCCCAAGTATGCTATCATGCAACAATTTTTGGGTATCCCTGGTTTTTTATGATCATTGTCATGCTGTTACTGCTACTGTAACAATACATATTACTTACTAACCGGTGTATAATCCATGATTTAACCTATATTTATCATTTAATTATGAAAACTTGCATGTATTACTTGTGTTGATCTCCTATAGGTGCACAGCTCTAAATTTTAGTCATCTAATGCAGGATAATGAAAATAGCAATTCACGGGCCATACAGCATCCAAAGGCCGATACCATGGAACACAAAGTGGTGAGTGTTCCGAATCCCTCTTCTTCGTCTACCTCCACATCAGTTCTACCTGAGGGTACCATTGCAAAGAAAGATATTTCACAGGGCCGGAGCAAGAAACATCCAGCTCCAGTGGAAGAACGAGATGATAGTCAAATTCAACAGTCAACAGCTTCTTCAGCTTCTCATGTACCACTCTCCAGAGCCATTAAACTCTCTGACAGAACCAGTGAGATGACACCTAGTGTGAACCGTGCCTCCATGTGGGGTCGTACTTCTGTATGTATACTCTGCTTGTTTTACACTATAATATTTCTTAATATAAGAAGTCTTAGCACAGTCACCACAGGTTCACTTATATTTTTATCAAATGAGTGTTTAGTCAAGACAATGCAATTTGCTTCTAATAAAAATGGAAAAATGAAATAGTTCGAGTCCAACCTGGCTGTGTTTCAGAGGTAAGAAGATGGTCCCTACATCCAGGGGTGGCGCCAATTTTTTTTTTTAAATAGGGTCAAGTATCATATGAATGTTGATATTAATATAATTGATAACATCAAAACTATAATTTTAATTATGGGAGTCAATAATACAACAATTATTTTTTATGGGGTTCAGATATGAATTTTCTTTATTAAAATACGTGCCTAACACCTAAAATACAACATATAAAATATATGATTGCTGAAAAAAATAAGGGACATTGAACCCAATACTTCGAATGTAATCTGCCTATGCCATACTAATCCTGATCGATACCAAATAGTTACACGCTGTTAGGAACTTTTTCGTTAGATTACTGATTCCTTTCTCTTCTTTCAGGCAAGGAAGAATCTTTCAATGGAATCAACGGAGACAAATAGTGATGATGAGTAAGTGATCAGCTGTGGTTTGCTAAATGTTCGATTAACTTAATTTAGATGTAGACTAGGTGCATATTGGGTGTTGTTCTCCTTGTGCTTTAATGGATAAAAATGTTTTTTCAAATAAGAGAATTTGTAAGGTTATATCTTCACTTTTGTACCCTTCTCTCTCTTTCTCAGAGACCAGGCCATGGTTCAGAAACTTGAGAGCACTAAGATGCAACTCCAGACTAAACTCGTTAAGGAGGTAAGTATGGAGTAGAAGTAGGTGCAGGCTTTATTATAATGGATGTTATTTGTGTTGTTATGCCCCTGCAAATGAGAACTTCTCTAATTCAAAATAAAAGAAACATTATTTATATGCTTTACAAAACATGAAATATATTCTTCACCCCTCTTCCATCATTGGAAAAAGCTATAGTACCTTCTACATTCTTTGTTTATGACTTAAGAGTTCGGATAGTCTTATGCTCTATGATGGTATCTGCGATTTTATATTTGCTGGTTTAACATGAGATATTATTACAAATTATTCATATACTTCAAATTTGTTTTTTTTTTCTTTTAGAAGAAAGAAAATGCAGTTTTGCTAGCTAGCTTAGAGAGACGGAGGGATGGTCTACAGGAGCAACGGTTACAACTGGAGAAAGATGTAAGTGCTTCCTCCTGTCTAGTATTTACATAATATTCCAATAGTTCCAGTCTTGCTGCAAATGGACATTACATAAGGGAATATTTCCCTTCAATCTTGTTAGTTAAAATATACCTTTTGATTGGTAGTCTTGTTCCCTTCCTCATAATAGAAGCCTTGGGGTTTTTGGTGCCATACCAACAAGGTTTTACTACACTGGCACAAACTTGCAAATACTTGACATCTTTGAAACAGAACAGGTTGAAAAGCTGCGAGAGCAGTTGAAGCAGGAGAAGCAACTGAGAACCTTTTTGGAGGCTGGGCTCTCACAAGAAGGGCAATCTTCTTCTAGTCCTACCGAAGTTGACAGCAAGGTTCTATTTTCTTTTATCCTTTTTTTATAGCTTTATTTATAGTCTGTTTCATTTTGTTTTTGGTGGGATATACTCGTATAGCAACAAAAATGTGCAATGAAAATTGAAGTTTCGGTCAGCACATACCAATATGGCATGGCATTTTTTTGGGTTTCTGGCTCCATGTTGGGCTCATCCCAATTTAATATCATATTTTTACATTTCTGGTCCTTTATTTTTGTTTGAGTGTTTTATTCTGAGCTCTACTGATGCTTAAAATGCTCGAACAGCGCTGATACAGTACTGGCCCCCCTCAACCAGAAATTTGAAATTTGGTCTAGAATTGTAATTTGACTCACGTAGCCAAAAGGTACCAGTCTGGTTTTAATTTTAATTTTATTATGGGTAAAAGGTATGGGCAGATCTGAAGGCAGTTGCAGTGGAAGAGCAGGAGATATCAACCTTAAAGCATAAGGTTTTGGACCTGCGTGGTGAATACAATCGCAAGCTCGAAAAAAACTATGCTTCCTTGCGTGATTTTTGCAATAATAAACTCAGCAAAAGTACTGATCTCAAGTAAGATCTCAGCTTCAAAGTGTGTTTGCTAAAATCTTTAAGGCAAGTGTCTCACATATAGAGCTGGCAATTGTTGATCTCACCTGTCCTGACCAGGTGAAGGCTGACCCGACAGGTTTGGTTCACACATGAACCAATTTGTTCTCAATTTTAAGTTTTTATACTAAATGCATCAACTTCTAGTTAATCCGTTATTATTTAGTATTTAGTGTATTACAAAGGGAAGCCCATCCACCACAAAACAAATTTGAGCCAACTTATTTAGCAGAGTAAGTCAGGTCAAGGTAAATAGTCCATAAGCTGCTTCTATGTCTACTCCACATTATACTCCAGTAGTGTGGATTTGAAAATATTTGGAATTTAATTAAATCATATTTGGATCATTTTTCTTTTCAAAACAGGAACTGCCCAACACTGGAGGATGACAGGGATAAAATCTTTGCGGTATGATTTTAAACTTTATTTCATAATTATGTAACTGTTTATGCCTCCCTTAAGCAAACTAGGGAACTGATTTGGCCCACCCAAGGAAATATACCCAATGCTTGCTCATCATAGAGGCCCAAGACCTATCTCTTCAGGCATTCTTTTCTGTTAAGTTTATTCATATAATGTAGTTGCGAGTTACATTAAGGTTGACAGTTGAAATCTATAGGTTAGCAGAACCCAGCTTCTGCTGGGGTTTATGCCACAAAAAAAAAAATAGCCTGAGCCTTTTACTGAAAAAAGAAGGAAAAGTGAAACTATTGATCAGTACTTTGTTCATTCAGTAATTGACAAATTTAGTGCTGAAGTTAAGCACTTATGTAGCTCTTGGTGCATGCTAAATATAATAACATTCACGCTTCATCCAAATTAACATTTTATATGGCTAGGGTTGACTATGGTGTTTAATTGGTATGGCCAGGGCTGGCTGACACTTAACATAACAGGTCAACACTTATTTTTTCTTGGGTAGACACTTCAATTACCACTATGTTCGACGACTAGTTGGTAGAGTGGGGTGTGTGTGTGTGGGGGGGGGGGGGGGGGAGGGGTGTGTTAGGACACCACTGCCTACTGGTGGCAAGCCCTGGGCACTTTTTTTTCCTGGATAATCAGGAGCACACCTCAATTAACCATTAAAATATTTATTATTAATCATCATGAAAGCAATGTTTGTAAAACCATGTTTTACAGAATAATTTTTGTACCTCCATATAAATAAGGCTGAAAGGATATCCTAACGGTTGATATCATCACTATGTTATCCATACAATATGCATAGCCATTGTAATTATTGCTTATTTTTTTGAACCAGGATTTTCTAGATAAACATGGTCCTCCTTGTTCTCCAGAGATACAGGGAGCAGAATTGACCAACCAAAACAATAACAGCTCTGTTAGTGGTGAGCAAGTGAAGAATGGACCTACTTTAAAATTTAAGAAGGTTTCCTCAGAGCACGAGGTCTGCAATAGCATTTTCTATTCCCTTCCTGTGTTAGAGCTGCTTCAAGTACCAGTGAAATTAGATAATTAAGTATATGGGCAAAATAAGTCAACTGGAGCGCGTTCTCTCAATATATGTTTAATGAAGTCGGTTTTTTTATACACAAAAGAAATGATAAGAACATTAAGTGCAAGGATACTGATTGGCAAGCCTGTCAAGAGCTAACTCCAGTACCTTTTCCATTCCTGAAATCTACCTCTAGATTGCAGTCCCTACTAGTAAGCAATTGTGATGGGAACCTATACCAACTTCTGAAATTTAACAGTATTTGACACCATTCTAAACACATTTTTAAATTTATCACTTATTTTCTCACCATTTCTGATTTTCACTAAAAGAAAATGACTTATGTTTGACCCTACAGAGTGTCAAAAGTCATGTATACCCTTGTAAAATGATAAATATCTCATAGTAAATGACGATGTGAGAGTTGTAAAGGCTATTATTTTCTCGTTTAGAAGGGATGTAGCTGATATTACTTATAGTCTGTAGGAGTACGTACATTTCATGTTTTTCAGGCATATTTTTTCACACTTCTGTAGTAATATACATTAAACTGCTACTAATGAAAATTTTTAACCTCAGAAGAGGCATCTTCCACCAAAAAGTACCAAAGGAGGTCAGAGCAGTACCAATAGTTCCTGTGGTGAAGATCCCAGTGCCATGCTCAGTACGCCTCCTGAGAAGCAAGCAACTGCTCAGAAGCCATATTCTCTAAGAAGCTATTCCCAAGGTGATAATTTGAAGAGGGAGACCCCTTTTGCATTGGACTCAATGCCGAAAAGTTGGTCCCAGAAGCACCCAGAAGATTCATTAGATGGACTTGTGGAAGCTACCTCTTCAAAGAAGAGCTCTTCTTCTAGCTCAACCGTAAGTCATTAACTCATTATGCTTGGATTTGGAATCTTAGTGTGGTGACATGTGGAACAACTGAACTAAAAGTTATATACAGTTTTGGCAACCTCCTATTTTCAAAAGGTAGTGTGGTCTACGAGGAATTGATAGTCTATATATAGCACTGCAGAAAAAGTGCTGTCGAGAAGCCAGACTCATCAGACTTACCTATTTCATACAATACTTCTTGCACCTCTAACCACTGAAAAAGTATCGACGACCCTATCCTTAAAGTGCGAATAAGTCTAAATCAAGCCCAGTTAAGACTCAGCTTTAGCCAACATGCACTTAGCCTGAGCCATGTCTTATGTCATAAAAATGATTTAATAAATGTGCCCTCAAATGTCCCTTGTGAAGATGATTAAGACCAAGGTAGTCTGGCTGGTCTTCTAATGAATCAATTTCATTTGTTATTTTTTTCATTATAGGATGCAGGGTCTCTTTCACCAGCTGCTAAGGCAAAGCTGACAAAGAGGCTCCAATTTCTTAAGGAGCGGCTGGCCCAACGAGCAGGTGAAAACAGTGGTCCCGCACTGCCTCCTCTCCCTGCAAATTTACCATGAATTGTAGAAATCTTTAACTGAATTTGAAGATTGCTTAATGCTGACCTTAAAAAGATTGCTTAATGCCGTGAGATATGGGGAAGATTGGCAAAATGATAGATTATTAATGTCTAGCCAGGTTGCATTAAACAAAGATGAGTGATTGATTTTTTTTTTTTTGCTTGTATGAGTTTGTATACGGAAGTTATTGATGGATGCATATTGATTTAGGCATTGACTAAAGGATCTTACACATACACACTTAAGATTCTTTGTCAGACTCTTATAGAGTACATACATGTATTATATCTTTGCCAAAGCAAAATAAATATTTCTTCTGTTAGTTCGCAATAGTATGTATGCAATTAACTTTGTCAGATTCTTGCTCGCTTTAATCAGTCCATACTAGTTAATAGGTGAGCCTCATATTGTTTCAAAATAGCTCCACAGTGCTTAACATTTTTATTCTTCAGAATAACTGGTAGAGAGAGATAATTCTCTAGTATTTTTTTTTTCAGTTTAAAATGGCAGCTTTCTCGATAACCAAGTAGTAATAAGTAATAACAAGCGAAAAGCAAAAGAACCTAATTTTTCAAATTATTGAATTTTATTACTTTCTAGATGTCTGCTAGTAGAGTGGGAAAAATGGCACCCCGGAGCCGGCTCCGTCACGGAACGGCATGGTAACGGCACGGAACGGCACGGCACGCGTGTCATTCGCGTGCCGTGACTCGCGTGTCCCGTGCCGTGACCATTTGCGTGCCGTGACCATCTTTTGAAACTTTGGCACGGCACGGCACGGCACGTGAAAAATTTAGTCACGGCACGGCACGACACGTAATCACGCGAGTCACGTGTAATTAGGACCATTAGATATTGATTTAATGGTGAATCTTGAATAAATTAATTTAAAGTATGAATAAATGGCCACGCGAGTCACGCGGGTCACGGCACGTTTAGGCACGGCGTGACTCACGTGGCGTGATCATTCGCGTGCCGTGACCACCCCTTGACATTTTAGTCACGGCACGGCACGTGAAAAATTAACTTGGTCACGGCACGGCACGGCACGAGACCAAAGTCACGGCGTGTTAGTCACGGCACGGCACGGCACGTTTTTCCCTCTCTATCTGCTAGTCATCATCTGCTCTGGATTACACTTAGTCACTGTCAGAAATGCGCCTTTCCATTCGACCCTCCATTTCTGCCTTTTCTCTGCTTCAACGGTATATCCGTTTGGTTCACCAAACTTGAGCCGATAGCACTGACTTGGCTCCAATTTCGGAGGTTTGCAAAATATAACTCAATTCAGCCTCGTTTAATATGAAATTAAAGCCTAGGATAACCAATGAAAACATGAGTTTGACTCAAATTTTATCCCTTTTCTCTAAACCCCCCCCCCCCCCCCCCCCCCCCCCCCCCCCACACACACACACACACACACACACACACGCACGCACCCACCCAGAGTCGAGAAAGAGAATGGAAGGTGAAGGGACAACTCGTGTTCGGAAACAATTTTAAGCATAAGGTTGGTGCTGCAAATTTAGAAAATAAAAGTTCGAAGTAATTTAGAAAATAAATAAACAGTAGTATTTTGTTTTCTCGTAAATTTTATACCCGATAGGCCCACTATTGCTCTAGGCCTGGTTTGGGCCTTAACCCAAGTAAGATTCAGCCCGAATTAATCCGCGTATTTTTCTCCCAAGATGAGACAGAGCCTGGAATCCGTCTCCTCCCAGGTACCTGACTCAAGCTAATTACAAATGGACGGTCCAGATTAAACCAACTGGGCCAAAGTCAATCCGGTGCCTATAGAAACTATATGGGGTCCATTTCGAGATTCGTGCCAGGTTAAAAGAACGGTCCTGGGCCGTTCGTTTGTAATTCCTTTTAGTCAGGTACCTGGTGTGACCCGAATTGGCAGAACCTGACTGAGATATAGCGCCACTACTTTATCCACTGCTTATCGTCTATCGTGCCACTGGACTCCGCCATGGCTTCTCTCCTATCCCTTTCTCTTACCTCCACCCCCACTCAAGCCAAATTTGTCAGACACCTTCTTTCGACCTCATTTACGGTAATCTCTCTCCTCCAAGGCTCCGACCTGCTGTCCGTTTCTCTTTCTTTTAACTTGTAACTTATCCGTCGTTATTGCACAGGGAAATGCAGTAGCCATCTCGCGTTCTCTTCGACCCCTAAGGAAAAGCAGTAACACGCCATCACTAATTGTGCATGCATGGGTTACGCGGGAGCAAAAAGCAGCAACTAGAGCGAGGGATGACTCGGGGAGGTTGAGGCTGGATAACTTAAGGCCACAGGTGGGGTCGAGGAAGAAACCCAAGAGAAAGGGAAGGGGTACTGCTGCTGGTCAAGGCAACAGCTGTGGTTTTGGTATGCCTAATAATCAACTATTAAAGTTTAAATCTTCGTTCTAACTGCCAAATTGACCTTATGCCCATATTATTTCTAATTATGTGCTTTGCAACGATGAGGGTAAATTCAATGTCCCTTGTAGCAGAAATGAACATTTTAGAGTGAGGTAAGGGCATTTATCAAGGATTCTCTCATATTATAGCTTAATTGCACAATTTAGGTGTTGAATGAGTCTTAACTAGGGAAAAGGATTAACCTCCAGGCAACAAGCCACAATCAGCACGGTGCTTCTTATGTTTTCCATTGTAACCTTTCATAAGTTGAAAAAATTTACCCTTATATTTCTTATTTACAGTGGAATAATGGATTAAAGGTTCAGCATCTATTTATGAGCTATAAATAATATAAAGTAATGGGCTGATAATAATAATCTCTCATGAAAAGTAGCAAAACAATATTGAAGATTGATATCGTACACAAGAATGTTGTGAACCCTGCAAACTGGAATATTAATAGAAAATATCGGTTTGTTAATGTAAACAATTTTTGTTAAACAAGTAGTATACTTTATTCAATAATCAATAATTACTGATGATCTTTCCTTTACGGTGTTGATCAAATCATTACTTAAATATTTGTTTGTTGTCATTTGGTTTGTATCCTTAATAGGTATGCGAGGCCAGAAATCACGGTCCGGTCCAGGTGTCAGAAAGGGATTTGAAGGAGGGCAGATGCCTCTGTACCGCCGTCTCCCCAAGCTTCGTGGTATTGCTGGAGGTACTGTTATTCTTCCTAGAAGTGGAGATATTTTGAAATAATTTGATAATAGTTCAGTAATTTACTATATCGGTGATGCTTTTTGGGCTACCATTGTAAACTATACCTAAATTGAATGTGTGAAAGCATACCAAGGTGCAAGATTCTGCAGCGCTTTCTTGTCATCATTTGACCTATTTTTTCTAGGATTGTTTTTGTGCTCAGTATACAAATTTGGCAACATTCCATTAGATTGAGGTTTAGTCGGTCCACTTTGGGCTAAATAAGCTTTGTTCCTGTTGAGGGGTAACTGAGGGTCAATTTTGAATTATAAATATGGGCCCTTTTCGGGAGCAATATCATGCCCGCAGATCTGGCACCATATCTTACTCAAACCTGAAGTAACCAGAACACCATTTGACTGGACCAGTGACCCATATTTCTTAAACCAATCCCAATTAGAAACCAACCTGATTTGAGCCTTCTTGGCCTGACTTATTTGCCCCTCTTGGAGCAGGAGACAACCTGAACTCAAATGATAACAATAAGCAATGCATTGCATTATTGCAGGATTGAGGTTTCACTATTTTCTTACTTTAACTATGCATATAAACAAACCACATTTCGATGGATGATATAACAGTCTAAGCTTATATATTTCTAGGGATGAAGGTTGGTTTACCAAAGTATGTGGCTGTAAATCTTAAAGATATAGCTGATCTTGGGTTCAGGGATGGAGATGAGGTCTGTCTCGAGACTCTGAAGGCAATAGGCCTGATCAACCCATCTGGTAGAGAGAGAAGGCTTCCATTGAAGGTACATAATTCAACTGATGTGTACTAGTATTTTAGCACGAGTCAGGTATGATAAGTGTCAAAACTTCAATTCGGGTGGTAATGTAAAGCTCAGGCATGTTCATACTGGTTTATCTATTGATGTCTGCCGAAATCATACTTATTATGGTACTGCTTTTGGGTAGCATATATTTTCTTCCCTCTTAAGCAGACATGTCTTCTCCCACAGGAGGTACTATTGTCTGATAAATGTTAACTTTTGTTTGCATTTTTGGCTAGTAAATCATATTTTAGGGTAGTCCTGTCCTGCAGTTATACAATAACATGGAAAGAGTAAAAAGCTATACTTCTGTAGAACCTCAGAAGTCTCATATCTTGGATGCTTGTCAACTCCACCATTATTACCCATGTGGGTTCACATTTTAAAGTAATGAGGGTCCCTTTGACCCCTGTAACAATGCAAATAAGATTTAAGTAAATTACAATAGTATTCATATTTCAACTCTTTCCAAAGAGACATATTCTTTTAAAAAAAAAAAAAAGAGGGGGGGTCGATATTTGGACAAAAGGTCACAATTATCTTTCCCAAAGAAAATAACATAATGCATAATTGTGGAAGTGAGAGCATCTTTTTGGTCATTCTGCACAGTATAATGGTACTTCTACATTTTTGCTAATTATACATGATATTTGATGTTTTGCATTGATATGCTGCTAAGCTTAAACATCATTTTCTTTATTCTTTTAATGGTTAATTTGCTAGTCCTTCCACACTTTTGTGAATGCAGATAAATAATCATTTTTAACGTGTGCCATATTGTTTCTTGCAAATCTTTTACTGTATACCAGCTTTATACAGAGTGTATTTGTTAATTTGTATTGAAGGATTTGCTCATGCTACATTGCTGTTCTTGTACTATTTCACTCGTGTAAAAATACATTTCAAGGTTATGTTATTCTACTGTGTATTCATCATCTCGTTTGTGTATTGTTTTTTGTTTGCTAAAATTAGATATTAGGGGATGGGGAGTTGAAAGTGAAATTGCACTTCAAGGCAAGGGCATTTTCGTCTTCTGCAAAAGAGAAACTGGAGGCAGCAGGGTGTACCCTGACTGAGTTACCTGGACGCAAAAAATGGCTCAAACCATCAGTTGTGAAGAACATCGCCCGTGCTGAAAAGTATTTTGCTGCCAAAAAAGCATCTGTAACCAAGGAGGTAGAGGATTCAGCGTAGATTTCTCCATCCTTGTAGAGTTTTCGTTATCTTTTTAAGTGCAGCTTTTTTGTTATATGAAGAATCATTTTTTTCTGTTTTGATAAATATCTTCTTGTGCAATATGTTTTTTTGTCATTAAGATAGTTCGTTCTTCCATTTCATAATATGTCAAATCTAGTCTTAAAAAAAAATATCAAAGATGCCCATAAATGGAAAATTTGGCCTATAGCAAAATTATTCTGCTTCAAAAGGTTCAGCAATCTGACTCGGAGATTGTTCCTCATTGAATTCTGTATTCATTATTGTTTCTCCTTCGCTTTTTAACTTTAAATTTCTTTCTTATATGAAGAATTAGTTTACTAATTTTACATGGATGTCGACATTATTGCACCAGTTTTGAATGCCTTGTACCTAAGCGGTTCTAGACCAACACGTGGCATTAGAAAGTCAGCAAGCGAATCAGTTTGCATGAAATACGTCTCTCCTCCTCCACACTATTTTTACTTGTCATTATAATTCAATGTTCTTCTGCAACTAAACATTCTACTAATATAGCACAGGATCATATCAACCGATAATTGAGGGTAAAAAAAGAAGACAAATATCCCTATTGCTGCTGTTTGGTGTGCGTTCTTTTAACAATTCTCAGCAACAGAAAGCACAGTAAAATAAAAATCTAAAAAAGGAAACAAAAGAAAAAAAAAAACTAAAGTAAACTCTAATCACGTGTGCAGGGGCGGATCCAGAATTTTCGTCAGGGGGGTAAAAAAATATCGAATCGGATTTAAATTTATTAATTAATTGGGTACTCGATAAAAAAATAATGCTTTAACTTATACTTTCCAATGATTTGAATTGTGATTTCGGATACTCTAACTTATAATTCTAATTATCAATCAAAATTCAACAAATTTATTTCAATTTTAACCCTAAATTTAATCCGAATTACAAATCAAACATCCAGAGGGAGGTAAAAAAAATTTCAGAGAGAACAAAATCGGTCAGGACCGATCAATTTCCACTAAAACTCAAAATTCAGGAGGGATAGTTGCCGCCGGACTACCTGGGTCCGCCCTGCACGTGTGCTAGTATGCCTGGATATAAAAAATAAAGATTTTTTTTCTTGCATCATGTTGTGTAAAGTTGGAAAACAGAAGAGACAAACTAGGCCTCGCTGCGTGGTTTGACACTACGGTATGACCAGCTTTAAAAGACATGTCGAAATGCACCAAAAGAAGGGTGAGGTTCCAAGTGAAAATGTTGGACCGAGACAAATCCAAATCCTTATAAACCCGGATGGTACCAGAACCAACCCAAAATACGATGAATCAAGAATGCTTAGTGAATTGGCCCGGTACATTACCCACAAAGAACAACCAATAAGCATGGGTGGTTGCATGAGTTTTGCCCGGTTAGTCATTCGGGGGTGTGCTCAACCAATGTACAAGAGGATCCATCATAGAAAGATGGTTGGTGATATTAAAAACCAGTTTACCAGAACAAAAGATGAGCTCCGAGCTATATTTGCATACCAACAAAATAATGTGTCAATTACCTCCGATATATGGACTGCCGGTAAACATGACCTTGGGTACTCTTGTGTTACCGGCCATTGGATCGATGATCAGTGGGTATTACAAAAAAGGATATTAAGTTTTCGTGTGTCAGATTCCCCGCACTCAGCACATGTAATTTTCAAATCCATTATTGAGGTGTTACAAGAGTATAATCTTAAGAGAGATAGGGATAACAAGATTTTTTCTATTTCATTCGATAATGCTAGTAACAATGTAGCTTCCATTGAGATTTTTAAACGGTCACTAAATCCGATTATGAATGGTGCAATGTTTCACCAAAAGTGTGCTTGCCACATACTTAACCTCGTCGTGAAGGCGGGCCTTAAAACAGAAGCCGTAAGAGATTTGATCAATAAATTAAATGATTGTCTGTCCCATATTGTTTCAAACCAAGAAAGAAAACAACGGTTTGGTTTGATGTGCGTCAACTATGGATTGAGCAAGTTGAAAGTTCCTTGGGATATAGATACCCGTTGGAACTCTACCTATAGGTTTCTGAACCGATGCCTTCCTTACAAAGCCATCATAGGAGAGTTTTTGAGAGGCTCTACCCTCGAGGGAATGGCATTGGAGCCCAGCCTCGACGAATGGGAGCAACTACAAACCCTGAGTAATTTCTTAGGAACCTTTTTTAATGCAACCGTCAAATTATCCTGCTCGTACTCACCGACGGCATTTGAGTTGATCAGACATCTCTATAGCATCTCCAAGGTGTACCGTGAATTGTAACAAGCTGAAAGCAAGTACTCCACTCTCACACCGATCGTAGATGCCATGAAAGGAAAATTTCTAAAATATTGGGACGATGTACCCCTCCTGGCCATTATCGCAAGCTGCCTCAACCCAGCATACAAGAAGTATTTCACGGTCAAAATAGTTGCAGCGTACAAAGAGAATCTACATTTAGACAACACCAGGGTGGAGGCATTCGTGACTTCGAAGTTCGATGAGATGTTTAACATATACCACTCAAGAATGGGTGACAACCAAAACCCGTCTTCGTCCCGTGCCGGCCCTAGGTAACAATTTAAATATCTACATTATTTTAATCTTTATTATTTATAATATCTACATTATTTGTCCACTAATTTTTTTAATTTTTTAATAGTTTGATCAGAGTCAA
The DNA here is from genome assembly GCA_028015225.1 of Carex myosuroides. Taxonomy (NCBI): domain Eukaryota; kingdom Viridiplantae; phylum Streptophyta; class Magnoliopsida; order Poales; family Cyperaceae; genus Carex; species Carex myosuroides. The sequence goes on along the minus strand of CM051474.1, from coordinate 4,769,556 downwards.
AATAATAATGATTTACGTAGGGTTTTGGCTTAAGTTTTGCATATTTTCTCGCACTTATGTTTAATTAATTAGAGAAAAAGACTACTGTCACCCTTCTTTATGTTTTATTGCAGAAAACAGGTTTTGGGACTATTTTACGCTAAATGGAGCTAGAATTAGGTCAAGCGGATCAGCGATGCAATCAACTAAGTCTTTGTTACGGTCCGTATTGCCTAATACGGACCAAGCTTAGCACAGACCAGAAGATAGCGCTGAAAGCATTAAACCCTAACCGTCAAGGTCCTAATACGGACCGTATCCAAAGGCGTCTCTTGGGGAATAACTGCCGAAAGCTGTTTCCAGATCAGTTTCTTAGCCCCTACTAAATCTCTACACGTCCCTCCACTCCTATATAAGGCCCCTGGGCAGAAGGAATAGTCATCTTTGTAATTAGGGTTAGATTTGATTAAAGTGAGAAGAGAGGAGTGCTTGTAACCATGCTGTTCCGCGGCTAAGTTCATTTTCTTAGGGCTAGGCAGTAAACCTTGTTACTCTTGATGTTTTGATATATATATTTCTGTTGATTATGATTTCTTGTTGTTGAAACAAAATGCTTTTGTGATTTACTATCTCTTCATCTAATTTCAATGATCTAGTTTGAGTCCGTTAGGGTAGTGACAGTACTTTAATGGTAAGAGAAACTATTTGTATGAATTAGCCTTGTTGAGATTTATTAGGTTTATGTGAAGAAAACCTTAGCGGGGAAACCATAAACCAGACCAACAAAACGCGTACCAAATTCCATCACTTGCGTAAAGTAAATCGCAGTGATCTTTGTAGTAATTTGGGGTATTTGAGAGATCAGACATTTGCGTAAGGTAAATCGCAGTGTCCTATGTAGAATCTCAGTGAAAGATCTGTCATTCTTGCGTAACATAAATCGCAGTGACCTATGTGGTGTCTTTCATTAAACAACAACAGGAAATCAGACGCAACAAGAATATATTGTCAAGGCGGATTGAGTGGCAATGGTGTGCCGAAACCCTAGGAATTCTCATCTCTATCTTTATTTTAATTACTTTTAATTGCTTCCTAATTTACATTGATCAAAACAACATCTCTCAATTTACATATTTCGTTTAGTCTTTCGAAAGATTGTGATTCGATCGCTCAAAGCATTGAACCAATATTCCCTGTGGATCGACCTCGAATATACTACTCGATAGGATTGTGCGCTTGCAGTCCGAACCGATAGCATTTCCGAGTTTATAAATATTAAAAGAAACATTGCTCTCTTTTGAGTGATCATAGTTTCACTTCCAGGAGCACTAGCAGCGGTGGATTGTTAGCAGATTTTCAATCGGAGATCCAATCGCACACATCCACAAACGAGTTAGTGAGCTATTTTGCGGGGGTAAACGAAAAAGAAGATGAATTTGACATCATGACGTGGTGGAAGAGGAATCAAATAAACTATCCAACACTGGCGATGATGGCCCACGACGTATTTGCCGTACCCGTGTCAACCGTCCCTTTCGAAAGTTGTTTTAGTTCGGCGAACAGGATCCTCTCCGACAAACGCAGTAAGTTGGGTGCACATGTTTTTGAGAGACTTGTGTGCTTGAAAGATTGGATTGATGCTGATGAGCGCAACCAACATCGAGATCATCAAGAATCATCATCCGGAGTCGACACTGAAGAAAGCGGTACCGAGCCGGGGCCCGTGGCTAATTCGGATTCAGACGGTGCGGAAGAGAGCGAACAATGGTATATGAATCCAAACTACTAGATAGGTAGTGTCGGTATACATTTCTAACCTCTTTTAATCTCTATGGTTATTTTTTAAATTATAATTTCTAAACGTTTCAATTAGTTCTTAAATTATTCATTTTAAAGAAGAATTACTAACAAAAAAAAAGTTAGAACTCCGCCTATGTTATTTTACATAGCCGGTCTCAAGCCCGGAATAAAGGAGGAGGGTAACTTTTATTTTTTAATCTATTGTTTTAAAATAATTCATATTTATTTTTAAAGTAATTGATTTAAGAAATTTTTTGAATAGGTTTTATTGTTTTAAAGTAATTGATTTAAGATATTTTTGATTTATATTTTATTTAACCTATTAAAAATAAATGAACGTTTAGAAAATATATTATCAATTTAAATTGAACGTTTACAAAATATATTATCAATTTAAAATGTAAACTACAAATTTCGAGATATAAATAAATTATGAAACTATATAATTAGAATGAGAGTTTGAAAATACAATAAAATTACTCGTGTAAAGAAATAAATAATTAGACTTGTACTTAGCCGAATAAATATACAAATTTTCGCACAAATAAATTTTATATATAAGTTACAAATTTTATTTATTTACGAATTATAAAGATGTGACTTGATAATTTTATGTATATATATATATATATACAATATTTGATATTGAACTATTCAGATTTTAAAAGTCGAATTATAAACACGTGACGTAATAATATTCGTACGACACTGTAAAAAAAATAAGAAAAAACAAAACAGAAAACAAAACAGAAATTTTTGGCAGAAACAGAAGAAAAAAAAAACGTCTACCTGTCTACCCGAGACGGGCACGGGTTTTGAAACGGGCAGGGCGGACTTTTAAAAAAAAAAAACCCGTCTATCCGTGCCCGTTGTACCCGAGTACCCGTTGTACCCGTGCCTGTTGTGCCCGCTACCCGTCCCGGGTTTTGCCCTGCCCGGCCCGAGGTACCCGAGAGCAAATGACTAGCCTCGCATAGGTAATAGTGTAGTTAATTAATTTGGTCGCCGTGTCTCTTTCGAAGTTAATGTTCCAGTGATTGACAAGTAAAGCTAAAACTAACTAGCTGTAAAGCATGGAGCACTAGCGACAATTAATAGTATGGTATAATTAGTTAACAAGCACATCTTCATAATGAGATTTAATTTGGAGACGGTTGTGACTTTACGAGTATGTGTTTCTGTGAGAGCAACACGTTGCCACCTTAATTGGGATATATACAACAGTGTGTAACTGTACAGATATGCATTTATCAGAAGTCATTGTTAGTACACAGAAAGATATGAAGGAAAGGTATAAAACTACTAATAATTTCGTTATTTAATTTCTGGTACATTTTAGTTGGAACATAATATAGAATTAGCGTAATCCACAAAACATAGATCTCTCATTTTGAAATCTGAAAGAGGCAATCAAACCCAAACTGTGCGCTGCTGCTACTATTATATGGCAGTGAACATGTTAAATGGAAGAAGAATGAGATGAATTATGAATTATGGTCAAAGCATAGAAGATATCTCCGTATTTTATATATATGCATGTGCAAGATATACTCAATTTTCAGGAATATATATAAAGATGTGATGTGATATATATTATTGAATTTGTGATTTCAATTTATATGTAGAAGAAACGCGAATTTTTTTTTTTATTTCGCTACAGTATTGTGTCCACATCGATACGTAGCATGAACATGAGAACTAATTAATTTGTATCCCAATCAATCATTTTCTACTATGTTTTCTCAAGGACAGAGCACCAGGTAATATTTGCAATAATACTTCATATTTGCTTCTACGCCTTCATAAAAGAAAATATTGCTCAAGGTGAACACTAGTTGTTACCGGTTCTTGATGACATCTCAATTGCTTAAGATGAACTAGTATCGTGCCTATACGTCGCAACAAGAACATATTATAAGAGAACAAAAAACTCATACAAAATAACATATTTTTATAAAAAATATTTAGACTAAATGATAAATAATATTTTTAAAATAACATCTACAAATAAATAACAACATATTAAATGACATATATTTTTTTTTATCTTTTTGATATATTTTTATAAAAAATTTCAAACAAAATACTATATTAAATGACAAATAACCCTTAAATGATATAAAAAATAGAAAGAAATGAAGACATGACCAATCAATTCAAAAGTTTCCTAAATGGCATTTAAAAAATAGAAAGAAATCATGATCAATCCGAAATACGATATAATTTACATGTGAAGAGTACGTGTCTAAATAAATTTATACTTCTACACGTAAAAATACATAAAAAAAGTATAAAATCATAATATTTGATCGGAGAGTTGATATTCAATCCGAAATCTTTTAATCAAAATCTTTGACGGATCAGAACATCTACATGCTTAATATAAGAATGGAGATAGAATATTGCATCTTTTGATGCTTTAATTTCACATTTGTTTAAGCACAAGAGAGTCAAAATCTCACAATTCACTCCCATACATACACTGAATTTAAAACATATTATAATTACCTCCTACACGAAGAGCAATAATTTAATCACTCGTATTTTTTATTTTGCATAAGTTTTTTTTGTAATTGTTTCTCGAGTAAATGAGCATGGTTAAGTTCATCATTAATTCCTAACGACAAATGATCCACTATGCCAATTGCAAAGTGGTAAGATAATATTTTTCACGAGGCCATTGATTAGTTCCATAAAACTAAATTAATGTCTGGACTATGTCACTGCGTCGTGCTTTCCATTGATTGACCAAAAATTCCATCTTTTTAGAACGTCCAAAATACTTGAAAGACTTGAGTTCCCGATTTTTTTAAATACCCTCAAAAAATAAAAAATAACAAAAATACTCTCAATTTTCAAAAATTTCAAAAAATGCCCTGACCACCCCACAGTGGGGCGGTTTGCTATGAATTATTTTTTAGAGATATTTAGTGTGTATAGAATTAATATTTTATAATTTGGTCTCACTGCTTTTATAATTTTTTTCTTTTTTTTCTCTCTTTTTAGATACTCATATTCTTTGATTTAGTAAATAGAATATATGACAAATAAAATATATATGTGTGAAACTAGAGCTGAACCTAGATATTGTATAGAACTCATGTACTAAGAAAATGTACTATTGTTCTCTTTCATAAAATATTGGCAATTTTCTTTTATTTTTAAGTCATTTTGTGTCATCTTTCATAAAAAATAAAAAATAGTAAAAAAATTTCAAATATAATAAAAATTGGTATTCTACAAGTTCATTATATAACCAATTTACTGAGCTACTTAAATCGAAGTTTGAAGTTTATACGATAGGTTTTTGACTTACCGTTATTTTTCATAAACTTCAATTGCAGTTTTGAGGACCTAAACGATATTTTTTTGAAATTCTGAGTGCGCGGGACATTTTGTAAGGTAAGCCTTAGTTTATCTTCAAAATTCATATCTACTCCTCCCAAGCTTTCCGAAAAGTCGTCAAACGCTCAAAACGGAGTTTCCTACATAAATTATGGTCGGTCAAAGTTCGGCCAAAGTTAGTCCCCTCTCAGTTTGAGCTATTTTAGACAGATCCATTCGGATTTCAAATTGAATGTACGTGATACATTTAGCTTTGAAATAACTCAAATAATATTTATTTATTTACTTATTAATGGATTTTGGATTCAGATTGTATCAGATTTACTGTGAGACCAATATAGACCAAAATCAAACAACAAGAGTATCCAATAAGAGAGAAAAAAAGAATAGAAATTATAGAAGCAGTGACATCGAAATCATTCTATATATACTAAACAATTTCTCTAAAAAAAAATCATAACCAACTTACCCAAAGTGGGGCAGTCGGACAAAAAAATTAAAAAAAAAAATTCAAAGCAAACCGCCCCCACTGTGGGGCGGTCAGGTTTGGAAGCAAACCGCTCCACAGTGGGGCGGTTAGGGCATTTTTCGAAATATTTGAAAACCAAGGGCAATTCTAGTAATTTTTTTGGATATTAATAAAAAAATCGGCTTGAGTTCATGCTTCATATTATTATTATTATTATTATTATTATTGTTGTTGTTGTTGTTGTTATTATTATTATTATTATTATTATTTTAGAAAGATGGGAGGTCTTGTATTTGATCAAATTAATTTCAATAACTATGGAAGACTACACATTCAGATTTCAGATATGCGATCTTTCACATGAAAATTAATTCTTGTCTTTTACCAACTAGTTCAAATGCAGGATTTTCTTTAAAAACAGTAATTAAAATAATTAATGTTAAAGAACCAACATGATTACCGAGTTTTTTACAAAAACAGCAAAAACCGAAATGCCTATTCGGTTAAGGTTTTTTTTTTTTTTGCTTCATCAAATAGCCTATTCGGTTTACCATCTTTTCACAAAAAACACATCCCAAACTATGTAACCTTTCGTGTAAATCCCCCTAAACTGAGATGGCAATTCGGTTTAGGGGTTTTTTAGCCTAAATCGAATTGCCATTTCGGTTTAGGTTTTTTTATTTTTTATTTTTTTTTAGACCAAGAAGATCAAAATAAAGAAATCTAACACTGAAAATTTGAATTTTTTGTTTAAATTATTTGTTAGATTACTTCTTTTGATTTATAATTAGCAGAAAAAATAAAAAAAACACACTAAATACTTGAAATTATGTTGAATTACACTAAATTACGCTAAATTACAATAACTCCGCTAATTATGCTGAAATACCAAAAATTACGCTAAAATAGACCGATTTTGTGCCATCTTTCATGAATCATAAAAAATAGTAAAAAAATTCCGAAAATAGTAAAAACTGGTATTCTACAAGCTCATTATGTAACTAATTTACTGAGCTACTTGAATTGAATAATAGCAACGAAAATCTTAATCAGAAATTTCAACTCAAGTTTTGAGGCTCTTCCCTTTGTTTTTTGGTGATTCTAAATTTTGGAATCTGGCATCATTAGCACGGACGCATGCGTATTTTCGCAAGCTTTCCGAAAAGTGGTCATTTACTGAAATCGGACACTCGAGCGTCGTTTTATGACCGTTTGAAGTTTCGCCGTCGTTTTTCGCCTTTTCAGTGAAGATATCGTCCCTATTCATATGTAATTTAGCGTAATTAACCGTATTTTAGCGTAATGTAATGTAATTTAGTGTAATTTAACTTAATATAGTGTAATTCAATATAATTTCAAGTAATTTAACATATTTTAGTATAAATATGCTAATTATATATCAAAAGAAGTCAAATAATTTAAATAAAAAATTCAAATTTTCAGTATTAGATTTCTTTATTTTGCTCTTCTTAGTCTAAAAAAAAAAAAAAACCTAAACCGAAATGCCAATTCAGTTTAGGCTAAAAAAGCACTTAAACCGAATAGGCTATTCAGATTTTATGTGGTGCGGTGGCGGAAATGCTGTGAAAAGATGGTAAACCAAATAGGCTATTCGGTGAAGCAAAAAAAAAAAACCTTGACCGAATAGTAAAAGAATTCCAAAAAAATGTAAAATTTGGTCTCCAAGTAGATTTTAATATAGATTGAACATCTAACAGTTTGAATTTGTTGTTTGAACATCAAATACTAAGATATGCCTCCGTAAGCACCTCGTCCGAAATACTTCCGGAAGCAAATTAGCCATACTCTATATATATATATATAGTGCTTGGCTATTCTACTTCCATAAGCATATGCCTACATATGCTTATAACTCATTTTTGTGTTTCCAATGTTCAAATGGTCGATCCGAACCGTTCATCTTGTTCTCCATATTAATATGTGCTTGGAGACCAAATTTTATATTTTTCTGAATTTTTTTACTATTTATTAAGCCACTTTGAAAATTGTTAATCATATCGTCCATAATTTTGTTGCACTGTTTTTACTGTTCACCCGGATCAGCAATTTTATATTGATTTTCATAGTGATATGCTGCAGGCATATATGCAGCAAATGAGATCTTATATTGATTTTCATGCATGGGCAGCGCTGGATATGATATTAAATTAATCTTAATTAACAACTATTATATACAACATGGATTGGCATTCGTGCTATGTTTTCGTTAATTTCGCCTAATTAATTTCTCTTAATTATAGTTACGGATGGCAGCAAATGCATGGTAGACTTGATGGAGAAGCTTGCTTTACCAGGTCAAATTTAGCTAAGGCCTAAGGTGAAGTTTTCATCCAACTTGAAGTGTGCGTAAGAACTTTAATTAATCGACTTTTCAACATTTTCTTCTCTCAAATAACTCTGTGTAGGCAAGAGCGCTCTTTCAAACGTGATTCCCAGGCGATTCCAATTTTTTTAGATCTCATTCCCGACAGAGTAATATTCTCTCTCTCAGCTCTACCTTCTCGAACAAAGAGAACAATGAATGAGGACCGAAGCTAAGAATAGAGCTCGGAGCAAGGGTGGAACTAGAAAATTTAAATAGAAGGGCTAAACTATAAAATACATAATAATGTGAAAAGACAAAAAATAAAATGTAGTCACTGGAAATTGAATCCAAGACCTCATAAACACTAAATAGAATTCTAACCATTAAATTACAAGCAAACATTTTTTATTTTCTGAGAGAGCTAAACTCTATAAAAATATTAAACAAACAAAAATTTAATTAATTTCAATATATATAATTAAAATTTTAAAATTATTGGGGTGGCTTAGTCACCCTTGGTTAAGCTTTAGATTCGCCCCCTTGACTCGGAACGTAGAATAGTCATTTAAAACCACTAACTTTAAAGAAAATCTTTAATTAATCTAAGAAAATTAATATTGTAGTATATTTTTTGTCTTATATTTTCGTTGGATCATTTAACTGCTAATTAAAAGAGGCAATTAAAAGAGGCTCGCTACTGAGAAATTGTATTCATATATAGCTTATTATCATATTGAATATATATAATATAGTTGCGTGTGGAGGCTCACTTTTAAGTAGATCAATCCATAATTTGTTAAAACTGGAGAGATAAAAACTCATTTTTTTTAATTTTTTTTATTATTTTTTTATTAGAAAGAAAATAAATAAAAGAGATGTGAAAATTCAAACGCGGCCTTTTGAGAAGATTTCGCTGGAGCAAACCACCTAACTATCAGCTGTCTAGAGATATCCAAGTTGCTGCTCTTTGTTGCCAAGTGTTCCCTTAAATTGAATCAAGTCAACGATATCTATATCAGCAAATAATCTTTACTGTATACCTAATCTAATATAAATGATAAATCTAATAGTTAAAAGAAAAAAAATAAACTTCTAATCATCCATTTTATATCTAACTAAAATAACATCTCCAACAATTCAGTGTCTGCATCGGTACAAGCAAACTAATGAATTTCAATTATCAGAAAATCTCTAAGTTACACTAATGATTTTTCATTTTTTAGTAAATGTTGGAGTTCAAGCCACCCAACTATTTAATATCCACCGATGATTGATGCTGCCGGGTTTCGAACATGCGACCTCCCACATATAGTGACAAGATTTGCGAATTATTCGTGAATAATTTGTTTTTGTGGTGTCAGCAAACCGAACAACGTATTATTTGATTGACTGAATTTTTACCGAATAATTCGCGATTTTTTCTTAAATTTTATGAATTATTCGACGATTTTTTTTTGCTCCTTGTGGGACTGAGATATCCGGTCCCGACTCAATGTATAATTATGAATTATTTCTGAATTATAACTGCATTATTTCCGAATCACGAACTTTTGACCCCGCCAAACTGAACCGAATAATTTATTTGTCACTATGCTCCCATACAGAAAATATTATTTTTGTCACTAGACCAAAGACCGATTCTCAGACCTTTCATTTTTAAGAGTAGTAACTATCATATTATTATGAATGACACCAAGTACATACATCCAATCAACGGTTAAGTAATTGATGTTTTCTCCTTCAATTGATCTGTAGGTTTAAAGGCTTGATGCTATCTAGTGGATCAAAATTTCTCTGCATTTGTAATGAAGATTAAAAATACTATAGTGACAACAACCACAATAAATCCAGGATAAATCAGCTCAACTAACAACTGTCCCTGGAATTTATTAGTGTCCCAACGCTATGATGTCGAGCGTATGTAATGTATACTAAAAAATAAATAAGATAAAATTACTCTCCGTGCACGTCTGGTTCTTTCTCCATAGTTCTGATTCTCTCAAGTTTTCAGAAATGGAGAGACCAGTAATTTTCCAATTCTATGTATACTATCAAAATTAAATTGTGTGGTCATGTGGTTATGCATACATCTAATTTGTGAAATCTGAATTTCCAGCAACTGACAAAATTAAGATATTTGCAATTTGGATTTTCCGATTTTAATATGTGATGGTTTCATCATGTCATACAACTGTTAAACACGTCCATTTTGGTGGTAACTGGAGAGGGAAGAGTCCGATGTTCTTTCGACCTTCTGGAAGACGGGAAAAAAAAGCAGCAGAGTCGATCAGTTTTGAATCTGTATCCCAGCCGCCGAAATTTTGATATATAGCATTTTTTCAAAAAATAAATCAAAACATTTCTTTTTCTTGAGTTTTTCTAATTCTAGACGCTCTGGTGTTCTACGGCCTCAAATACAGGGGTCCGCGCAGTGCCAATGCGGCCCCAGCCTAGGGACCGCACAATGCCCCTACGCCCCCCCCCCCCTTAGCAGAAATGTATTTTATTTGTTTTGGTTTTTGTTTTTAAAATTGTTTTATTTGTTTTGATTTTTGTTTTAAATGTCGTTTATTTTGAAAATATTTTTCGTTTGTAGGATCAAATATTTTGAAAATGCCGTTCGTTTGGAATATCAATTGTGTACGAAGAAATAATGATATAATGAACAAAATAAATAAATAACAAAACAACAAATAAAATAAACAACAAAAAAAAAAATAAGTGACGGTATCTAACAAATAAGTTCCAATATCTAACAAAACATCTAACAAACTACAAATTAAAACCTACGGGTCAGGACTAAATACCGTCTTCTGCTTCTTCTTCATGAACCCCCGACCCCGCTTGGACAGTGACGTCTTGACAGTATCTAATGAGTCTGGAGAGTCGTCGTCCTCTACCTGGACATCCTTTGGCTGAACCGGCTCGTCATGAACCTCCTCAATCTCGGATGTCAGTTGGACTCCAGGACCAAAAACCGTAGTCTGTCCAGACTCACCCTGCGTGAATAAAAATGCCTGTCTGGCTATGGGGTCATCATCGAGCGAAGGGTACGATGCATGTTGTGTGGAGGACCCAGGAAACTACGAGAAGGACTCTGTATGAACATACCCTGGCTGATAGGCAGGCGGCTCTATCTGGGTCAGACTGTAATCCTGAGAATACAGTCCATCTCTCTCTGTGCCAAATCTGTGGAGATATTGAACTCTAGCGGCTCCTCCTCCTCACCCTACAGTAACTTACAAATTAGTTAATCAAGATTTTTTTTTTAAAATCACAGTTATGTATTTTAATTACAATTATACCTCGACATCTTGAGTAGGCATGGCCTGATCTGCATCTCGGCGCAATGCCTCCATACCTCGGTCGAATGACTGACCGACGGTCTCAGCGTCCTAGACAGGTGCAAACAACACCTCGTCACCAGCGTACCGGACGTAGATATTAGGCTCATCGGATATGTCATCTATTGCATTACACCCGCCCAATCCAGCGCACCTGAGTAGAGAGTCGAGGCGGGTCATGTACCCATATTGGCACACCGCGGGTACATTGTGCTTGAGAATGACTTTCCCGAGCCTCTTCCAGCCTCTCATTGTGGCCATCGTTGCCGCTATGACGCAACTCTTCACCAGATATAAGGCCTGCAAAAAAAATTATATAAATGTTGTACAAATGTAAATATTTTTAGTTTTTAATTTGAAATTTAAAATTAAACATACCCAGTGGCAGCCTCTAGAATCTGGTGCTCCGCATTCCACAAAAAGTCGTTGACTCTGTCAGTGTGACTCCGGATATCCGGAACATCTACCAAAGTGCCGTCGATGTACTGTGACATCTCGTACGGAGTGGCTACTACCTCTACTGGAAGATGGTACATCCCTACTGGATGGCGGTATATTTCTACTATATGCCATGTTGTATTTGATAATCTTTTGCTATTAGTGTTGGTACCAATTTTGGTCAAATATGAGGATTTTGATAAAATAACCTTACTTACATTTTGGAATTGGTCTAATTTAAATTTGGTGCTCAAACAATTAATTTTGGTTAAATAAACCTAATTATATTTTGGTATTGGTCTAATTTAATTTTAGTGCTTAAAATATGAGAATTTTGGTAAAATAACCCTAATTACATTTTGGTATTGGTCTAATTTAATTTTGGTGCTCAAACAATTAATTTTGGTAAAATAAATCTAATTACATTTTGGTATTGGTATAGTTTAATTTTGGTGCTCAAACAATAAATTTTGGTCATATTCTAATTAAAGTTTGCTACTATTCTATTTAAATTTTGGTTCTAAATTAATATTTAATTCTAAACCCTAAATCTTAATTCTTAAACTTAAATCTTTAACCTAAATCCTAAATCTAATTACTACCCTAAACTAAAAATTAAAACTATAAAAGAAGAAGAAAACTTACCCAAGCTCAAATGGATTGAAAACTTCTTTGAATGGATATTAAATTTGAAACCAGTGGCCCCTTTATATAGCCAGGGGGCTGCAGGGGCATTGTGCGGCCCCTGGGGCCGTAGCGGCATTGAGCGACCCCTAGGCTGGGGCCGCATCGGCATTGTGCGGATTCTAGTATTTGAAGTCGCAGAACACCGGAGCAGCCTGAGTAGAAGTAGAAAAAAACGAAAACATGAGTGTTTTGGTTTAATTTTTTTTTTGAGAAAATGGTAAAAATAAAAATTTCGGTTCCAGCCGTATCGTACTCCCGCAATTAGAAAGGAACAATCTGGTTTTAGTCCGGATTAAAAAGAAATTTGATGTCCGAATTCAGTAATTTTATCTTCTGATATTTGAGGGGATTTGAATTCATCAATTTTCGAGATCGATGACGACTGTAGTAGAAAAAATTCTATAAGATTAAAAAAATGGGTTTACAATATAAATATTTACAACTCGTCAAGAAATTAAAAATCGTTTGTCTAATAATATATAGTATAACTAAAAAAGTTTAGTATCTTATTATTTATACATATTTCTATTACAAAAACTTATTAATTCAAAATATCAAAATAAGATTGTTATATTATTTTTTATGCATACATATATAAAATATTATGACATTTTGTCTTTGTTTTGATTGACAATAAGAACATCGTCATCCCACTTGCGAATAAGTTGCAAAAACAATTTTAATCGTAAGAATGTGGAATAATTGCTCATTTAGCAATCTACTCAAAGTGACATAGTTGCTTTCTTTTTTCTTTTTTTTTGAAAACTTGGTAGTTGCTTTCAATTACTAATTTTAGAGATGCAAAAAATTATAAACTTGTAAAAAGTACATCAAATGTTCAATATTTCTCATATATTGAAATTAGAATGTATTATATGATGGAGATAGTTTGAAGTGATTGAAAGAATCATTGCTTAAGATATATGTGACAGAAAAAATTATATTTTCAAATTGTAAGGATAGAGATTCTATGAGAATTTGTCAAAATTTAATAATTTGGATAATATTCGAGCATTAACTTTATAAGTTCTTAATTCCTATCAAAATAAAATTGAAAGCTGCAGATAGAGTGGGAAAAACGTGCCGTGCCGTAACTAACACGCCGTGACTTTGGTCTCGTGCCGTGCCGTGCCGTGAGCAAGTTAATTTTTCAAGTAACGTGCCGTGACCAAAATGTCAATGGGTGTCACGGCACGCGAATGGTCACGCCACGTGAGTCACGCCGTGCCTAAACGTGCCGTGACCATACGTGACTCGCGTGAATCACGTGACCATTTAATCAAAATTTAAGTTAGTTTATTCAAGATTTATCATTAAATCAATATCTAATGGTCCTAATTACACGTGACTCGCGTGACTACGTGTCGTGCCGTGCCGTGCCGTGCCATGCCGTGCCGTGTCGTGTCAAAGTTTCAAAAGATGAGCACAGCACGCGAATGGTCACGGCACAGAACACGCGAGTCACGGCACGTAACTGACACGCGTGTCGTGCCGTTCCGTGACGAAGCCGGCTCCGCCGTGCCATTTTTCCCACTCTAGCTGCAGAGCTACACCTACAGATTTTATTTGTAATTTAGGTTATTTATTTATTTTTTATTATTATTATTATTATTATTTGCTAAGAATTGAATAGATAGAGATATGACGGAGGCATGAAAAAGTAAAATATCACAATTCTATATATTATGTTATAACTGATTATTAGTTACATTATCGTCTTATCTCTTATAGAATGGTTTAATAGTCTATTTATTACGTTATTTTTATAGGTAAATATTTCTCATTAATTTGAAACATTTACTAGGTAACACAATAAATAAATAAATCATCCACTAAATTGAAATTAATCCTAGTAAATATTCGTTAAAAATACATGAGCAATTTAAATATAATAGGAATTAATAATTCATAAAGTGAACAAATAGATAACACTAATTCCAAGAAGGAAGCTCCCTTAATTTCTATTACATACATAAAAATAGTAAACAGACAAGCTTAATTATGATACAAGAGTCGGTGAGCTAATTACTGTTAATCAGCATCAGCTACTTCTTCTTAAAATTACATGAATACTTTACTACCATTAGTAGAAAGATTCTTGTGTCATTTAATTAAGTAGTAACTTATCCAAGCAAAATTAAATGCACATCTTACATATCTGTAATGTGTCGATTGTCAAATACTCGAATAATATTGCTTACATTTCGGTTTTTTTATTCATTAAATATATTTATTTTTTCCAAGTAAGAAATTAAACTACAGGATTTTGAACATACTTGTGAACAAAAATAAAAATATTTGACGTACAATAACATAAACTTATACATTCAAAAGTATATTACTAACTGTACACACATACATTCATCACTAATTAAATAGAGATGAAGTTATCAAATATTTAAAAACAAAAATATTATTTTTATTAATTTAAAAAAAATCCCGGATAAACAAAAAAAAGTTCCAAAATTAAGAGTTAAGTTTGTAATCGCAATAAATAAGAGATCCCATCAGTTTTTTCTCTTTTTGTGAAACTATTTATGAGGTCTCACTTCTCACTTGCAGCCACCACCAGCTAGCTAGCTAGTTTTGTTGATCGATCCACCGCCGTATAGGGTCTTCCTATACAGTATAATATGTCTTGCAAGTTGCAAACTTACCGACGTTTTGTATTCTATACCACAAAATAATATAATGTATGTTGTTTTTTTTCCTTTTTTTGAATAAAAGGCTTGAAAGCCAATATGTATTAAACTATGTTGCTAATAGAAAACCCCTGTATGTTATTTCCTTGGGTTTATTATAAGACTCTGGAGGGGTCTACGCTCGGTTACTCGCTAACATTGATAAAATCAGAAGGGAAGCAGACAGAAGTAGAAGGGAGCGGAGGTGAAATTGTTGTATAATTTCTGCGATTTTTGTCACTGATTTTCACACTAAATCAGAGTGTAGAGGAGTTAGACTTCTTTACCTATCCTCTGATCCTCTCTGCTGTGCTGCACCTTCCTTTTCATTCCTTTCTATTAATAATAATATGTGTATTATTGTTTTATTAAATAGCCTGACTTTTAATAATCGTTCGTAAAACTTAATAAATTTTATGAATGAAATGCAATTTGACGTTATTTAAAGAATTAATAAATATTTTAGTATATTATTTTGCATTTTGAAAACAACTTATCTCTAAATTACCTCTGGATGGTATCCATGTCAGAATTAGTCTAATTGAACTTCTTATCAAATACCATGAACAGTGATGAGTTTTTTTTTTCCTTTGACCAATTAATTAATAGTGTGTATATATCATTGCTCTCACGTCCAGTACGTCACCCTAGCTAGATGTTCAAGCTAATTAAAAAATAGAAGACTTTTGCTTATCTCATATATGATATACCTAATTTACCGACATTTTTATTAATATCCAAAGTTAATTAGAAATTAATATTTATGTCCAGAATTCTCCAGTTTCGCCAAAAATATCCAAACCGGCCATTTTTTTTTTTAGACACTGTGAAGAGCAAGATAATGAAATCTAACACTGAAAATTCAATTTTTTTGTTTAAATTATTTGTTAGATTACTTCTTTTGATTTATAATTAGCTTATTTATAATAAAATACACTATATTACTTGAAATTATGTTGAATTACACTATATTACAATAAATTATGTTGAATTACACTAAATTATGTTAAATTACAGTAAATTACAATAACTTCGCTAATTGATAAAAATGCGGTAAATTACGCTAAACTACGCAAAATTACGCTAAAGTAGACCGATTTTGTGCCATCTTTCATGAATCATAAAAAATAGTAAATTTTTTTACGAAAATAGTAAAAATTGGTATTCTACAAGTTCATTATGTAACTAATTTACTGAGCTACTTGGATTGAATAATAGAAATGAAAATCTTAATCGGAAACTTCAACTCAAGTTTTGAGGCTCTTCTCTTTGTTTTTCGGTAATTCTGAATTTTGAAATCCAGTATTGCTAGCATGGACGCATGCGTATTTTCGCAAGCTTTCCGAAAAGTGGTCATTTGCTGAAATCGGACACTCGAGCGCCATTTTATGGCCGTTTGAAGTTTCGTCGTCGTTTTCCACCTTTTCAGTGAAGATATCGTCCATGTTCATATGTAATTTAGCGTATTTTAGCGTAATGTAATGTAATATAGTATAATTCAACATAATTTCAAGTAATTTAGCGTATTTTAGTATAAATATGCTAATTATACAACAAAAGAAATAATCTAACAAATAATTTAAACACAAAATTCAATTTTTCAGTGTTAGATTTCATTATCTTGCTCTTCATAGTGTCTCTAAAAAAAAAATAGTTTCTAATTATAAATCACTATGAAGATAAAAGAGAAACAAAAAATAGTTTCTAATTATACATCACTATGAAGACACAGTAATTTATAATACTGTATTTTAGCGTAATTTAACATAATTTAGTGTAATTTAATGTAATATAGTGTAATTCAACATAATTTCAAGTAATCTAGTGTATTTTAGTATAAATATGGTAATTATAAATCAAAAGGAGTAATCTAACAAATAATTTAAACAAAAAATTCGAATTTTTAGTGTTAGATTTCATTATTCTTCATAGTGACTCTAAAAAAAAAAGAGGAAACCGGCCATAAATCTTGGGAGAGGAAACCGGCTATTTAATGACCAGTTTGGACATTTTTGGCGAAACTAGAGAATTCTGGGCATAAATATTAATTTCTAATTAACTTTGGATATTAATAAAAATGTCAGCCTAATTTATATGCTTATCCAAATGTTAATTTGTTCACGAATTACCCTTTGGTCATATAACAAAGAAATGTACATAATAAAGATAGACGTAGTACGTATACAGCCTAATTTTGAAGAGAAATTTGCAATGGATCTTCGAAACTAGTAATAACATAACTAATTAATTAATATATGCGAAAATATACTGAACCAGTCCAAAGATTACTGTTTCCAAAATTTGTCATTATGATTTTTAAGAAATTTAAAGTACCATCCAACAATGATCAAGTAATTCTGTCCATAATTGCTTGGGAGCACTCTCAGTCCGATGCTCTGAGCCCCGCTTTTGGATCTGACAAACTTGCCAGCATTCCAATTATCGAACTTAATTAACAGTGTCTGATATAGGAGCACATCAGACATTCTGTTCCTTCAAAAATTGAATGACCGCCTGAGCCAAACAACAACCATAATTGCTCTCACAGTTAACATGAAAATTTGCCGAGAGAAACAAATCACATGCAAGTGTGGAGCTTCCTCATAGTAAATAGTATTTGCTCGCGAGAAAGGAGTACAAGAATGCACCTGGCCAGTTGCCGCTGACAATATTTGTTGTTGTATCTTTATCTAATGGAGAATTTATCCAGTGCCGTTTCTTATCCAGATTGTGCTTTGTTTTCTTCCTCTCTTTCCTTTGCTATTCATAAAATGCATTCTGTATTTACCCAATAAGTTATTGATCTTTGTCAAATATACTGTTTTTATTTTCATATCTGTTTGTCTCGAGTACAACAGATCGATGTACACTATAATTAATATTGCTATAGTATTTGCTTATTGCATATATAAACGGTCAGATCTTGACCAATGAAATTGTCACCAATTGCTCTGTGTCATTTGACAAGCATTAATATTTAATTGTGTATAAAGTTCCACTCAATTACATTACAAATGAACAAGTACTGTCCATTTTATCCCTTGTTCTCTCCCCTATTTGGTCACAACTTTAATTAACAAATACATTTAATATTTTTCAAAAAAAAAAATAATAGCTAAACATGAACATGAACATCTGACGGTTCTCCTCTGAAAACTTAGAGCTTAACTATCTCCGGGATGTCAACTGGGTAACGATCTACGCATTCTTCCCAGGGCCCATCAACCGGTGTCTTCACTGTGCTCAGACACTTCCATACTGCACTGTTGCACTTGAACCCGCTTCCGAACCCGATTTGCCATACACGGTTTCCACGCCTCATCCGACCCTTCGACTCAATGTAGTTTAGCTCATACCTGTAGACAAAACCAAATAAAATTGACACATCGATCAGTCTCCATAGTTTTGTTAAGCTAGGTCTTTTATCGGCATGCATATATATGTAAATTTATTAATTATTTGATTAAGTACCAGAGAGAGCTGCTAGAAGTATTGCCAAAGCGATGTAGAGTCATGCGGGAGGCCTCGACGTGCTCAGCAGACAATTGGAGGCTCTTCTGTAGCTCATCAATGACAGCACGGCCACCGGCATGAATACAGAAATGCTCAAATGCTTGCTTGAAGTCTGGTATATACGGTCTCAAATTCGGGTTTATTAGCTTGCGGCCAACAAGAGTGAAGAAAAAGAGTAATTGCTCTGACATAGGGAGCACAAGGGGCCCGATGGTGGTGATATTGGATTTCAGTGCATCTCCGGCAATTGCCATGAGGTCCTTTGATAGAGAGATACCGCAGTGGCCGTCAGAATCCTCCTCCTCGTACACGCAACGATATGCACGGTCGTCTGCACCTTTATGTGTCCTTACCAGATGCAAAAGGCGGTATTTGGCTCGTGAGGCATCGCGGCGGCGATTTGACAGCAGTACGGCAGCCGCACCCATGCGAAATAGGCAGTTTGGAAGTAACATGTCACGACGGTTGCCTTTGTAGAAGTTTGGCGTGATGATTTCGGTAGATATGACCAGAGCATTTGACCCTGGATGCACCTGTAAAAAAGGTAAAAATTGTTACTGAGGTCATTCTCTATCAACTTGAGTAGTTGCAAAATTCATTAAATATGTTCCTGGGTTAACAAGTTTTCTTGGCAGCAAATCGCTTAAGTCGTTACTAGAAGTAGTTTAAGCTTCATTTATTGTATTATCTGTAGCATTAAATTAAATGCTATATTCCTGTCTCTTTGCTTCTGTTGGCAAGGACCGCAATCCAGCAAAGACAGTTG
The DNA here is from genome assembly GCA_028015225.1 of Carex myosuroides. Classification (NCBI taxonomy): domain Eukaryota; kingdom Viridiplantae; phylum Streptophyta; class Magnoliopsida; order Poales; family Cyperaceae; genus Carex; species Carex myosuroides. The sequence goes on along the minus strand of CM051474.1, from coordinate 4,750,208 downwards.
TTCTTTTAAATAGAATGAACTTCTGATAGAAGCTCCATGGACCATGGATCATAATTTTACAACAGTTCCCTTAGAAATCTAATTAAATAACTTGCACGCGCTCATGGAAAGGACCTTCAAATGGTGCCCTTAAAGGCTATTCTCCTGGATATCCTGAATCCCAAAAAGTAGCTTGAGATGCTTTGCAATATAGTAAACAATTATAAGAAAGGACGATTTGAAAAGGATATTAGGAAAACCAACCTGGAGGAGGTCTCTAGCGAGGTCAATGGAGAGTAGCCCAGCACTGCACCCCATGCCTGACAGATTAAAGCTCTTAATATTGCTTCTCAATTTGTACTTGTTCACAATCATGGCGGAAACAGAAGGTGTCGGCGAGAAAAGACTGCAATTCACAACCAATATATCGATGTGTTTTGGCTGGAGCCCCGTCTTCTTGATCAAGTCGTCAATGGCTGAGAAAATGACAAGCTGAGCCTCCGCACGTGCTGCCTCCATTGTGGGGTTAGGCGGTATGTAGTGATTTGCGGGAGGCAAGCATGTCTCCTCACCAAGGCCTGATCGTTCTAGTATCCTCGTCTGGAATTGCACCGACTTTGGGTCATCACAAATCATGCTAGTGTGCTCCATGAAGGTGGCGAAGGGGACACGACATGATGGAGAAGGTTTGAAACATGCATAGTCAACCAAGTACACGGGACGGGGGCGGGACATAAAGTACACAGTCAGGACAAAAATTATTACAAAGACAGAGAAGATTATGTGGAGTACATCGAGCTCGATTGAATTGTAGAGGGTGGCAATCTCCTCAGGACCCCGATGGAACAACTCGAGAGCAATTGTAGAGATCATGGGGATGAGAAGAAGGGTTAAGAAATGGTTCACCAGGTACTGGTAACCGAGCTTGACATATTTTAGCTTCACCGAGGTAGAAAAATCCGGCGACGGCTGTCTCGGCATGATGCTTTGCTTTGTGTGTGTTTCTTTGTGCAGTTCTAGCTAGCTCCTTTTTGCCTTATGTTATAAGGCAATTGGCTTTGGGATTTCTATCTTTTTTTTTTTTTATTTGTTTCCCCTTTTAAAGGGTTGATAGGAAAAGAGAAAAGAAAGGGATGTATACTGATTACCTGTATTGTATTTAGTGGGGAAAAAAAGAGAGAGGGAGGGGGGAATTTAAATGGGGTTTGGAACAGAGGGGGGGAGGAGTAATGAGGGCAGATGGGGTAGTTTAAATGAGAGCCTACCGCCACCAACCGGCTAGTGGGAATACAGCCTACGCTGCTTGCTCTCTCTCTCTCACTATTCGGTTGTGTGGTATGTGTTCTTTTGAGTTTGGTAAAGCTAGTTACACTTGCCTCTTACAAGCTGCTTCAATAGTTGAGACTTCAATGTTGTATATTTTATTTGAAAGCTTAAAAAGTGTTATTCTAATCAAATTTATAATTGTGGTTATGTTCTTTTTTAAAATTTGTATGTACACTAAATTTGAATGATGATTTGAAAGATATATAGTTAAGTTTCCAACAAACAATTTAAATTTTCTAAGAGTGAAGTTATAATAATTTTTTAATGAATGAGCAATTATAATTATCCCTTTTTTAAAATATTAAGTGGATGTATTATGTGCGCTAAAATTATCCCTTTTTATAATTTTATGTATCGGAAAGAAAATAGTTGGTTCCTTGGTCAACGGCATTGAGTTGCTTTGAAATCTGATCATATCAGAAAACAGGGGAAGATAACTCAGTCTCCTCTAGTCCATACCCTTCAACCGTTTCATAATTTTTAAAATTATGGTTCATGTATATGCATCTTCTTACGATTTTTTTTTTTTTTGTATCATACTCAAATCAAATCGTCATGCCTTATGTTTTCATGTTTGTACTTTCTCTGCTCTTCTAGCGGCGAAGAAGAGAAATCCAAATAAATAACGGCCCTCATAATGACAAAATGTGTGAACTGGTGAAATCATATCAACTTTGCAAGCCTGTCAATTATGAATCCAAATGTAATCCATTTTCATGTATCACAAAGTCCAGTAATCTTGAATCCACATGTAATATTGTTTTGCATGAATATTAGTAACATAATTTGACCAAAAAGAGACATCATTGCTATGAAAAATCAATAAATTGTCTAAAAAAACATTAGGATTTAGGACCTCAATTAAGGACCCACTCATATGCGCCTCCGGATTGGTGTCATGTTCTTTTTTTTTTATGCTTTCAGCTTAGATTTGGTTTAACAACTGAAACGGCCAGTCTATAATTTATATATGATAAGTTAATTAGGAGGATAGATGACATACCATTTGGACAAGATTTGTTAATTTTATAAATTAAGCTAAAGCAAATATCTAAGTCACATATTGCACAGATAGATTCTCTTAGTTATCTGAGGGAGGATGAATCCATTATGTGTGAACTTGTACTACTCTCTAATTTCCTAAGACGCAGGGGTTATCTTCTCAGCTACAAAGGAGTTCCTTTTATATTAATTGTTTTGCAGCTTCCTACAAGAAATTAAGTAGGTCTTTAAAGGCATTTAAAAATGCCACAAGAACTCAAAAAAAGTGCCACTATAAACCAATCGCAGCTTCGGTTCCTGCGATTGCAATTAGAGTCGCTTGTAAAAACAGATATCCATATTTTGGATACTTTTTTAAAGAAGGGATTTTCATGGGTATATTTGGAGGATAATTTTAATTAATTTTATTCTCACATGATTTTTTTTTAAGGTTAGATGGCAATAAGCCACTAACAATATATTGATAAGAAAAGTTATTTACAAAGTCTACTTAAGTGCAGTGCGTAATTTATGCTCACATGATTAATCAATACTTAATAAAGTATTGCCAATTAATTAATATCTATTAATCGGACACATATGTTATGCTTTGTGCCGTCGTTCTGTGTGTAACCTTAAACTAATTTCTCCGATCAAGACCGATTAACCGGTTCATCGAGAGAGGTAATACTATCAGATCATATTGACATGCGAATGATTATCGAGTTCAAGATCGTACATCTATATTAATTATTTCTATATTTTGAATCATCTCGGTTCAAATTTCAGCCGTATGACATCAGGTCATTTTCGAATTTTGAGGCGTCTTAGATTGGATCTAGAATTGCCTGGTTGTTTCGGATAATTTCGGTTTTGATGAATTCGTATCACTTAAGGTAACAGAATATTTCTATTTGAATCTGGACCGTCCAATCAGAATTCACACGACTATTAAAGCGACTCCGTGCGTTTCATCTCGGGCTAGATCAACCTCATAATCGAAAATCGTCAAGTTCATATTTCTTAATTAGTAAGTCAATTTTTCATAGCCCTCGCGCTATCAGCAATCTATATAGTATATATGTTGTCTTAATTTTTGTGCCGTTGATCTTTTCTACTTAAATTGAGATCATGCTTATGTCATAATCTTTAAACTTAAGTTAAGTACCGGATGCATATGTGTCCGAAATTTTTATTAATACCCTAAAAAAAACAAATTATCAAATCTGCCCTCACTTCAAAATTATTTTTAAAACTACTCCAACCGCCCGCCTGCTGGGCGGTCTAGTTTCCATAGCTGACCGCCTACTGGCTGGGCGGTTCACTACCCATAGCTGACCGCCCAGCAGTTGGGCGGTCCGCTATAAAACCCCTATAAAAGGGGTTTTTCTCTCTCCTGAGCAGCACAGTATTCATTCTAACAATTTCAGAACCGAAAGAGAAAGAAAGAGAGGCGATTTTGAACAACAATTATCAAACAGAAATATGTTGGTTGCATTGTATGTGGGCGGGAAGTTTACCCGGAGTGCGGAGAGAGCACAGTACACTAAGGAAGCAGCCTACGGCTTCGAGGTAAATGAAAATACCTCATTTGTTGAACTGAAGGGAATAATGTATGAAAAGATCGGTGTGAACCCCAACCGGTATGATATAGATTTAGCTACTCGGATTAACATAGTAAGTGGTGGTAGACCTTACTATACCAGGTATCCAATAACAGATGAGTCGTTATGGAGGAGTGTTTACAACACTTTTGAGTCACAGGGGTAATGGTAATGGACTTATATTCCAGGAGAGTTGCGCGTGAACCCGAGGTTGGAACATCTAGAGAAAATAGAGGTTATGATCACTCGGGTTATGACAACCCGCGTCACTCGAGTTATGACAGCTTGAGTTATGAGCACTTGGGTTATGACAACTCGGATCATGAGCACTCGGGGTATGACAACCCCCGCCACTATAGTTATGACAACCCCCGTCTCTCGAGTTATGACAACCCCCGCCACTCGAGTTATGAACCGCCCGTATCACCCGTTTATGAGAATTATGTACCTGATTTTACCACCGTTCTACCACCACCACCACCACCACCTCTTCCTGAAACCCCAATCCAACCCAGATTTCCATCTGTACCACCATCAATACCTATAGTGGCACCCGTTGTTACCCTTAGAGACCTTGACCTTGATGCTGAGATCGATGCCATACCACTAAGAGATTTGGAAACGGGTGACGAATGGGAAGGAATTGGGATTCTGATCACCTGTCAGAAGGTGATGGAGATTATTTACCTAAGGAAGACAGATTTCCGATTAGAGGTCGGACAGATAGGCATCCGTGCCCCACATTCAATGATACCACTGCTTTTGAAGAGGCAGACATCTCATTTTTTGGGCCGCGTGTCAGGTACAATCAAGAGTTTGCTCCGCAGCAGGTTTACACCAACTTAGATGAACTTGTGAAAAAAATAAATGAGGTTCATGTTCACGGCAACTGGGAGTGCAAACTGAAAAAAGGGACCGAAAAAGGTTATTAATTGTTTGTAAAGACAAAGCGCATTGGCACTTCCGTCTCTATGCCACTCATGTGGGTAAGGGCGAGACATGAATTATTAAGAAGTGTGAACCACCTCACACCTGCAAGTCTGCGTCATCAAGGACAGACCATGCACAGCTTACGGCTTCACTTCTTGCCGATGTAATTGAGCGTGACGTTAAGGAAGACCCATCGATGAGCCTTAAGGAGGTCGTTAGACATGTCAGACGCATTTACAAGCATGTCATCCCAAAATACAACAGGTTGTGGAGAGGGCGTGAACTTGCAATATTCTATAGCTGGCACGGTTCATACAACTTGCTTGCACCATTGCTCCAGGCCATAGAAAGTACAAATCCCAGCACTAGGTATGAATGTTGGAATCTAAGCGCAGAGGATGTCGACAACGCATTGCAATTCAAAGCCATAGCATGGGCTTTCGGTCATGTATTCAAGCTGTGCCATACATTATACCGGTCATCAGTGTAGATGCATGCTTCCTGTCTGGCCGTTACGAGGGGAGACAGATGATAGCATGTGCATATGATGCTGAAAACCAGTTGTTGCCTTTGGCCTTTGCAATTGTTGAGAATGAGGACGGGGAAAACTGGGGATTTTTCATGCGTTTCTTACGAAGACAACTGGTTGGTGACCGGTTCTTTTGTGTCATATCAGACCAGCACAAAGGAATCAAATATGTTTTTTATCTCCCAGATTTCGGGTGGTCGACAGCGAACGGCGATTGTGTGCACAGGCTGTGTATGCAACATGTTGCCGACAACCTACACAAGAACTGCGGATCTGAAAAATGGGTTGCAGATACATTCAAAATTGGCTGGAGGAAGAAACCGAGAAGGGTGGAAGAGATGTTCGGAGATTTTGCCAAGGTATGTATATTTTTATTTGTTGACTTATATTTTCTGAATTATTTACTTAAATTTTCTCATCTAAAATTATTTTTTTTGCAGTACTGTCCAAAGGCAAATGCGTACTTACTCAAGGTGGGAAAAAATAATCCCACTGATCTTGCTGAGCCACCCGCATATGACAAGATATTGCAAGCCCGTGATGGAGGTTTCCGATGGAGAATTATGACCACAAATGGGTCTGAGTCTTTGAATGCCGTTTTCAAGCAGAGCCGGATGTTGCCCGTGGCAGCAATTGTAGAGGACACCTTCTACAAGTTAAATGCATGGTTTGTTGCATGGCGTGTTAAAGCCCTCGAATTACTGTCCAGGAATCAAACGTTTTCAACAAGGGTGGAGGGGAAACTCAGGAAACATAGGGAGAAAGGTGCAGTTATGAAAGTTATCCCGTACGGGGAGAAACAATTAGAATTCGAAGTGCACTGTCCAAATGAGTTTGCTCCAACCGACCGTAGACCGGATGGGACTATGGAGTTTGTGAAAAAGATGTTCAAGTATGTTGTTATTTTTGGACTTGACAATACTGTAACATGCATTTGCCAAGGAATCCAATTGGCCCACCTACTTTATTCTCATGTTATGGCGGTATGCCGAGAGAGAAACTTCTCTGAGGATGATTATGTCGCACACATGTACTGTACCGATTACCTTGCGAGTACTTGGGGTGCATCTTTCCATCCTTATCCCAACCAGTATCAGTGATCAGCCTATGTTGGGGATAGAATCATGCCCGCAAGCGAGTGGATCAGAAAAAGGAAGAAGACCCCACAAGCGTCAAGTAATGACCATGGACGAGATGGAAGGTAGGCGAATGGGACATCAGGCCCTCCGTTCAACAACTGGCAGGTAGCGAGCAGGTACAGTTGATTTTATTTATTTACTTATATTTTATTTTGATTTTATTTCAACTGGAATGCAATGCAGATGCCATTAACGAAGCCAACGAAAGAGAAAATGCTAGAGTTGTTGCTGAGGCAACCGGTAGTAGCCACCGCACTCATGAAAGCCCAGGAACCGGTAGTAGCCATGGAGAGACATTCGGTAGTGTCGCACAACCAGCTGCACCCAAACCCAGACGTTGTATTTTGAGTTTGTTCGGCCGTCGTCACTGATTACCAAGTTTTGTTAAATTATGTTATGAACTATTTTAGATGTATATTGTGAACTATTCTAGTTGGTAGTTTGTGAACTATGCAATTTTTTATTTGCCTCGATTATTTATATGCTTCATTTTTGTTATTTTTAATACTTAATTACATATACAGAAACTAACAACATAAAATATAAATAAAAACACAAAATTGATGAAATAAAGTCTACAATATAAATTCCTAAAAAGGCTACAACATAAATTTCTAAAAAGTCTACTTCTTACAACGAGCCTTGAAAGTGCATGGAACAAAGTCATCATCAGAGTTTGCCTGATCTGGATCAGTCACAGTCGACGAAGTGGTAGCCTTACCAGTACACGGAACAAACTTATCGTCCGATGCTGGAGGCTCTGGATCAACTTTCTTCTTTTTCAAACCAAAGCCGTAGGGGTTTTCCACAAAGTCATTGTCTGAAATTTCATACCGAATAGGCCGTTTAATCCATTCCTTCATCGTACATACATAACAGTTACCGGGATTACGGCATACTTGACAGTTGTTCTTTTTTTCCTCTTTTTTTCCTCTTTTTTACCTCGATCTCGGTTGCTCTCTTTCTTACCTCGATTGTTATTGTCCATACCTCTACTAGCATCAAAATCACCTCAAAATCGCTTCAAAATTGCCTCTCTTTCTTTCTCTGAATTTCTGGGGTTGTTAGAATGATACTGTTCAGGCCAGGAGAGAGAAAAACTTCTTTTATAGGGGTTTTATAGAGGACCGCCCAGCCACTGGGCGGTCTGATATGCAGAGTGGACCGCCCAACCGTGGGGCGGTCAGGTGACCAAAGTGGACCGCCCAGCAGGGAGGTGGTTGGGGTAGTTTTAAAAATAATTTTGAGGTGAGGGCAGATTTGATAATTTGTTTTTTTAGGGTATTAATAAAAATATCGGCATATCAAGTTATCAACATCAGAAGCTTCTAGTTTTTGCTTGGTAAAAACATTGGACTTGCAAGCTGCAAACTTGGCGCAGCTATATATAAATGAGGAGGGTTCAAATGCATCATAATTTTTGTGTTCCAATATGCTCCACATCCTTTATCTCTATTTTTAAAGTCCGAACAGTCGATCCGAACCGTTCAACATGATCTTCGTAATAAAATATGTTTGGAGATCAAATTTTATATTTTTTAGAATTTTTTTACTATATTTTTAGATAGGTACAATATCACTTTATCGGATGGTTCCAAATCTCCTTAAAAATGTGATTTTGTACCTATCTAAAAAGATAGTAAAAAAATTCTAAAAAATATAAAATTTGGTATCCAAGAATATTTTATTATGAAGATCATGTTGAGCGGTTCAGATCGACTGTTCGGACTTTGAAAATGAAGATAGAGGATGTGGAGCATATTGGAGCACAAAAATAATGGTGCATTTGAACCCTCCTCATATAATATATTTAACAAAGAAGGCAGCTATATAGGGGTGCAAATGGGTCAGATTTTATCCGACTGTATCCGTATTCGTATCCGAAAATTAGATACGGATATCCGATATCTGAATATCCGTGTAGATACAGATACTGATATGATTTTGAATTTTAGTTATCTGTATCCGAATAGTATATAAATATCATATAGTTTAATATATATATATATATAGAATCTGGCTAATATGCTACGCGTATATAAGGGCCTCTCCGTGCTACGGCTCACTTTTTGAGTTTTCAAAATCCTAACGGTCGATCCGAACCGTTCAACATGATCTCCATATGAATATGTACTTGCAAACCAAATTTTACATTTTTTAGAATTTTTTTACTATTTATTAAGCCACTTTGAAAATTGCTGATCCAATGGTCCAGCAGATTTTACTGTTGTGTACAAATTAGTGTTTTTTCAAAGTGGCTTAATAAATATTAAAAAAATTCTAAAAAATGTAAAATTTGGTTTGCAAGTACATATTCATATGGAGATCATGTTGAACGGTTTGGATCGACCGTTAGGATTTTGAAAACTCAAAAAGTGAGCCGTAGCACGGAGGGCTCTATGCTACGGTGCTACGCATATATAAGGGCCCTCCGTGCTACGGCATACTTTTTGAGTTTTCAAAATCCTAACGGTCGATCCGAACCATTTAACATGATCTCCATATGAATAAGAAAAGCAATAAAGATACAAGATAAAATCTAGATCAACTAAGTAAGATAAAACCTAACTAAGCAATTGGTTACCGTCCCCGGCAACGGCGCCAAAAACTTGTTCGCAGCAAAGCGCAACGCAAGTTTCGGCACGCTTGAAAGCGTACCTTTTAAACCTCGTTAACACTCCACGAGTAAAGGATGCAAGTGCACAACCTCTGCCGTGTAGTATAATCGGGTATCGATCCTCAGAGACGGCTAATCACTCGGTTAAGTTCTATCTAAACTTGATTGAAAACTAGAAGTTGAAAAGGTTTTGTTTGGTATTTAATTTCCTAAGGTATCAAATCAAACTGTTCAGACAATTGAAGAAGATGTAACAAAATGTTTAGAACAAATGTAAATTGTGTTTTGATTATGGATAAAAGGTGTTTCCAGGGTTTAAGACTTCATCTCTGATCTGCCTCTAGTGGTACGGCCCGTACTAAGTAGGTACGGCTAGGCCGTACCTCACTTGGTAAGGCTAGGCCGTACCACTCTGGTAAGACCCGTACCGGCTTCCCAGAACAGAACCTACCAGTTCGAGTAAATGCATTTCCTTGCTGGTACCTTGTGCTAAACTCTTTAGAAAGGTTCAATTGACCATACCTAAGGTTCCTAACCCTCAACCGTCGTTTGTTGGATCAAGATCTAGGTTGGAATGCGATTGAGAGCCTTTTAGGGTTTCTACACCTCAACCATCGTATGTTGGTACAGATCTACCCTAGCTGATTGATTAGATGTCTAAGGCACCCTCTAATCTGTCGATTAGAGGAGAATTCAACCTTTCGGCTTCAATTCGAACTATTCTACCCTATGTACTTGAATTGGATGAGAGATTGAGATGATCACATGACCTTGATAGGTTCGATCTAAACCTAAAGGGACATCATACAACAATCACAGCAAGCAAAGCAAGATATAACAATGAAAATCACAATCAATCAAACTAAAGAGTTCATACAAAGTAAAAGTCAAAGAAAGTCAAAACAAATCAAGATTCGATCTCTAACCCTAGAAACTAAAATGATCTACTCACAGCACATAGCAATGTCTAAAAATACAATAAGAGGAAGAGAGATAGCCATGGATTGAAGGGAGATGGAGGAGGAAGCTAGATCCGTCGAGTTTCGCCTCTTCCTCTTCTTTCCTTCTTGCTTTCAGCTCCTTAGCCTTCTTTCTCTCTCCTCCTGAGCTCTCAGATCTATCTGGAATGAATTGGATACCAAATCTGGAGAGTTCCCCGCCTTAAATAGCCTCTGCCCAAATTTGAATCTGTCAGGACGCCTTCATGTACGGCCCGTACCAATTTGGTACGGCCTGGCCGTACCAGGCGTGAAGAGCTGAAAACGGCTAAGTATGGTCCGACCCGTACCAAGCCTGGTAAGGGTCGTACCTCATCATGTGAATCGCCATTTCTTCGTGTGTTTTGCTCCAAACCTGCAGAAAACAAACAAACACTCAGCAGTACCAAATTCTAAAGATATAACAATGAGATGCACATGATTCTGGTGAATTATGGCACGAATCTGGTACTAAAACAGGCCTAAAATAGACTAAATATGCGAGGTATCAAATTCCCCCAAGCTGAACCTTTGCTTGTCCTCAAGCAAAAAGTTTCAAACTCGGGTGAAAGTGCTGGAAAACTAAATCTAAATGCAGATACAAGTCTAAATGTGAAAACCTACGTGAATTTGCTATAGTCAAGAATTTCTAGAATCGATTCGGTTGTAATTCAAATATTCCTTTGTAAACCTTGATTCACTCCAACAATTAGTCAATTGAACTTCTTATTTTGAGATGCTTCTAACAATGGAAAGACTAATTACCTAGGTTTGATCGAAACAATTCCATTCTTTTTCCGAATTATTGCTTTTATTCAAAGTGATTTTTCTTTGCATTTGCCCTCCCCCAAGCTTGAATCAAGCTTAAGGGTAAGAAAGTTGCGAACGAAGTGTGTTGGTATGAGCAAAATTTTCTTTCTTTATTTCTAATTGGGAGACGAGCTCAAAGGCGCCCATTCGAGGCTTATTGCCAGTACTCTTATTTTCTCCATCTTTTCTCTTTTGTTTTCTCTTTTTCTTTTTCTCATTTTTTTATTTTTTTCTTTTTCTTTTCTTTTTTTGGTTTGCTCACACTATGAATACACACATCCATTGGTATTCATTCATACCAATGGATATTCCAAACTTTCTTAATTTGAAAATCTCAATTCCTAAAGGCACAATTCAGTTTTTTCGAATAATCTCGTTCGATTCAATTCTAAGTTTGTTTCATCTTTTCCATTATTAAAAACATCTCAACCTAAGTAGTTCAATAACCAATCATGGGTTAGTTCCAATTCACTCAGGTCTATCCTAATCACCACCAAATTGTTTCAAAGTTATTCTCAATTCTAGCAATTCACGCAAATTTTTCACCTAACAATGCAAGAGAAAAGTAAAAATGACCTAAGTGCAATCAAAATAAATCCTAAAACACAAAAGTAAATCCTAAGATACAAAAGTCGTCTTCCCCCCCCCAAGCTTAGCCTGAGCATTGTCCTCAATGCTTCAAGACTGAAAGATAAAGAGATATAGAAGCAAAAGGGAAAGAGAAAACATACCCGCTCAGTCATCGGTGGGAGGTGGATCAGGTGGCACTGGTGGGAGCACCCACTTCTGAGGTACACGGCCCATGCGATCACACTCTTGCATCAGAAGAATCCGCAAGATTCCCATCAAGTTCTTGATCGAGCGCCCGATCGCGCTTTTGTGCGCTTCCAATTTCTCCAAGAGTGTAGCAGTCCGATCGGGTTCAAGATCTGCGCTTATGATTACATGACGACATCTATCTGGGTCTAGAAACTCGTACCTGAGGTGAGCTGCTGGAGGCTTGAGCTCAGGAGTCAGCCGCTCTGTCTGGGTCTTGACGCGGGTCGCATCAGGTGGAATGGCATCGCATGCTGACCAATCCCAATCGCTTCCTTTGGTCTCCAGGTCATCAGACCACGGCATGCGGGTCGCATCAGGTGGCGTGCGGGTCTCGTCTACATGCTCTTCAGGTGGAGATGCAGGTCGACTTGGCTCGATGCAACCTGGGTCCACATGTTCTTCCTTGGGTGATGCGGGTCGTGTCTCAATGATGCGGGTCGCGTCAAGTGCGGTCTGGTCTGTTGGCTGGGCTGGTCCTTCGCATTCTGGCTGAGCTGGCAGCTTTGCAGGTTGAGATTGGCGTGAGATGATGATGTGACTCAATTGCTCCAGCAACTTGTTTTGGGCAGCCATTTGATTTTGTTGAGCGGCCATCTGTGTGGACATGTTTTGCAACTGTTCCCACAGCATCTGGTTCACCTTCCCTTGCTCGTGTATGAATTCGATCTCAGCGGGATCAATGTACGGCTCGGGTGGATCGGGTTGGAATGCGCAATTGTTCGAGTCATCGAATGGTGCAGGGTCGTAGAAATTGCAATTGTTGTTGCTGATATAGCCATCCTGCTCCGGTTCCTCACTCCAATCAGCCAGTGGGCAATACTCATAAGAGTGTCTCCTGTCCCCACACATGGCACATGGCTGTGGTTTCTGGTTTCTGGCTGCCCTCATGCTCATTCTGATTGAATAACTCTCCATGGCCTCCTCTAGCTCGGCAGCTCTAGCATATAGAGCTGCGATTATGGCTTCCTCTAGCTTGGCAGCTCTAGCATATAGAGCTGTGATCTGATCAGCTTCGGATCGGCCACCTCCTCCAGCTTGAAAATTGTCGCGGCCATACCAATGTCGGTCTGTCACCATGTACATCTTGAGCTCCTCAGATGGTACGGGTCGGACCAGATTGGTGCGGCCTGGTCGTGCCTGAATTGGTACGGGTCGGACCAGATTGGTGCGGCCTGGCCGTGCCTGAGTTGGTACGGGTCGTACCAGGGGGTGGCTGAGCAGTCTCGGATGAGTCTGGAGGAGTTTGATCGAACAGTGGGCCCTTGCTTCTCAGATGATATTTCAACCTGTATTGGCCTGCAGGGGGGGTGTTCAAAAGCCAGTTTTTAGTATTTTTTTTTTTTTTTTTTTTTTTTGAATAAGAAAAGCAATAAAGATACAAGATAAAATCTAGATCAACTAAGTAAGATAAAACCTAACTAAGCAATTGGTTACCGTCCCCGGCAACGGCGCCAAAAACTTGTTCGCAGCAAAGCGCAACGCAAGTTTCGGCACGCTTGAAAGCGTACCTTTTAAACCTCGTTAACACTCCACGAGTAAAGGATGCAAGTGCACAACCTCTGCCGTGTAGTATAATCGGGTATCGATCCTCAGAGACGGCTAATCACTCGGTTAAGTTCTATCTAAACTTGATTGAAAACTAGAAGTTGAAAAGGTTTTGTTTGGTATTTAATTTCCTAAGGTATCAAATCAAACTGTTCAGACAATTGAAGAAGATGTAACAAAATGTTTAGAACAAATGTAAATTGTGTTTTGATTATGGATAAAAGGTGTTTCCAGGGTTTAAGACTTCATCTCTGATCTGCCTCTAGTGGTACGGCCCGTACTAAGTAGGTACGGCTAGGCCGTACCTCACTTGGTAAGGCTAGGCCGTACCACTCTGGTAAGACCCGTACCGGCTTCCCAGAACAGAACCTACCAGTTCGAGTAAATGCATTTCCTTGCTGGTACCTTGTGCTAAACTCTTTAGAAAGGTTCAATTGACCATACCTAAGGTTCCTAACCCTCAACCGTCGTTTGTTGGATCAAGATCTAGGTTGGAATGCGATTGAGAGCCTTTTAGGGTTTCTACACCTCAACCATCGTATGTTGGTACAGATCTACCCTAGCTGATTGATTAGATGTCTAAGGCACCCTCTAATCTGTCGATTAGAGGAGAATTCAACCTTTCGGCTTCAATTCGAACTATTCTACCCTATGTACTTGAATTGGATGAGAGATTGAGATGATCACATGACCTTGATAGGTTCGATCTAAACCTAAAGGGACATCATACAACAATCACAGCAAGCAAAGCAAGATATAACAATGAAAATCACAATCAATCAAACTAAAGAGTTCATACAAAGTAAAAGTCAAAGAAAGTCAAAACAAATCAAGATTCGATCTCTAACCCTAGAAACTAAAATGATCTACTCACAGCACATAGCAATGTCTAAAAATACAATAAGAGGAAGAGAGATAGCCATGGATTGAAGGGAGATGGAGGAGGAAGCTAGATCCGTCGAGTTTCGCCTCTTCCTCTTCTTTCCTTCTTGCTTTCAGCTCCTTAGCCTTCTTTCTCTCTCCTCCTGAGCTCTCAGATCTATCTGGAATGAATTGGATACCAAATCTGGAGAGTTCCCCGCCTTAAATAGCCTCTGCCCAAATTTGAATCTGTCAGGACGCCTTCATGTACGGCCCGTACCAATTTGGTACGGCCTGGCCGTACCAGGCGTGAAGAGCTGAAAACGGCTAAGTATGGTCCGACCCGTACCAAGCCTGGTAAGGGTCGTACCTCATCATGTGAATCGCCATTTCTTCGTGTGTTTTGCTCCAAACCTGCAGAAAACAAACAAACACTCAGCAGTACCAAATTCTAAAGATATAACAATGAGATGCACATGATTCTGGTGAATTATGGCACGAATCTGGTACTAAAACAGGCCTAAAATAGACTAAATATGCGAGGTATCAATCTCCATATGAATATGTACTTGCAAACCAAATTTTATATTTTTTAGAATTTTTTTACTATTTATTAAGCCACTTTGAAAAAACACTAATTTGTACACAACAGTAAACTTTTCTGGACCATTAGATCAGCGATTTTCAAAGTGGCTTAATAAATAGTAAAAAAATTCTAAAAAAATGTAAAATTTGGTTTGCAAGTACATATTCATATGGAGATCATGTTGAACGGTTCGGATTGACCGTTAGGATTTTGAAAACTCAAAAAGTGAGCCGTAGCACGGAGGGGTCCTTATATATGCGTAGCATATTAGCCAGATTCTATATATATATATATATATATATATAGAGAGAGAGAGAGAGAGATAGGCTATGGTGAGTTGCGAAGTAAAACGTCGTTTTACTTCACACCATATTTTCATTTTGAAAATCCAAACACCCGATCCGAACCGTTCAACTTTTTCTAAATATTGAAATGTGCTTGGAGACTAAATTTTACATTTTTTGGAATTTTTTTACTATTTATTAAGCCATTTTGAAAATCGCTGATCCACTGTGAACAGTAAAAAACAGTAAAATTTTCTGGACCACCGGATCAGCGATTTTCAAAGTGGCTTAATAAATAGTAAAAAATTCCAAAAAATGTAAAATTTAGTCTGCAAGCACATTTCAATATTTAGAACATGTTGAACGGTTCGGATCAGTTGTTTGAATTTTCAAAAATAAAAATATGACCCGAAGTAAACCTCCCATTTACTTTGCAAAGCACAATAGCCCATCTCTCTCTCTCTCTCTCTCTCTCTATATATATATATATATATATATATATATATATATATAGAGTAAGGCTACGGTGCTTTGCAAAGCATAGAGGCCTCCGTGCTTCGGGGCTACTTTTTGGATTTTGAAAATCCAAACAACCCATCCGAACCGTTCAACATGTTCTAAATATTGAAATGTGCTTGGAGACCAAATTGTACATTTTTTGGAATTTTTTTACTATTTATTAAGCCACTTTGAAAATCCCAAAATCCAACGGTAAACAGTACAAAAATTTGGACCACCGGATTTGAAATTTTGAAAGTGGCTTAATAAATAGTAAAAAAATTCCAAAAAATGTAAAATTTGGTCTCCAAGCACATTTCAATATTTAGAACATGTTGAACGGTTCGGATGGGTTGTTTGAATTTTCAAAATCCAAAAAGTAGCCCCGAAGCATGGAGGCCTCTATGCTTTGCAAAGCACCGTAGCCTTACTCTATATATATATATATATATATATATATATATATATATTATAAAAATATTTATGTATATATACGGATATCCGATATCCGATCCGTATTCGAAAATTAAAAGCAAATCGGATATGGTTTTACCATTATCCGATCAGTTTGCACCCCTACAGCTATACATATATAGCTGAACAATTAGCTAGTTGGGTTATCTACTTTAGACTAAATAAAAACCAATGAAGATTGAAACTTGCTCTAATAATTTATTATAATGAGACTCATCACTTATGTCAATGCTTAAACAACCAACGGTGCTCAGCACATCCATAATTTAATAATTACCTTTTATGCGTGTCAGTGTGTGTGTGTGTGTCAGTGTAAGCATTGCTTTTCAAAGAGGTCCTTCGTTTTCTTTTGGTAGGAGGGGAAACCGGGAATTGGTGGATTGCGGACAACAAATTCGAAAAGCTCAAATTTGTTATCAACATGCAGCTATAGGGAACTGAGTGACATGCATGATCAGATATATAATAAGATTGTTCATACACATTGTAAAATATTATAAGTTTTTTACTTATAAAGTGAGGATGATTAATATGCAGTCAATTTTTGACGAGTAACGGTTTTTAGATTACAATGGTGTGCCTTTTTTTTTCAAAAAGATGAATATTATTTGCATACATCTAACGTTTTATATACATTTTTAAATTTGTATATAAAGGCTAAATTATAGAGATAAACAAAGAAAAAAAAATTATTCAGAAAAGTGTATATTTAATCCATATGCTTGTATGGAGATCATAAATATGTGATACAAAATTTCCTTTCGTAAAAGATAATTAATTTAATCTAGTATTAAATATTACTTTTCTATTTTATAAAAAAATATTATTCTAAATATACCCTTAAGATTGAATATATTGTTTGGGTAAAAATATACATTAATTGTAAGAGTAAAAATGCTTAATAACCTCAGTATCTTCGTGGATATTATCATCGGTAATAGTGAAACTCTTGAAAATAATAATTTATGTCAGCTTACCCTCGTCAATAGTCATTTTTTACTATCGTGAAAACTCACAAATTCTTGTAGTATATATCTTTCTCGGCCCGCTAACCATGAGAAAGAGATAGATGAGGATACCACACCCAATGAAGAGGAATTGATTTTTTTTTGGATAAAGATTAAATCTTTAAAATTTTAATATTCATAAAAAAAATCTCTTTTTTTTTAAAGGCTTGTTCATAAAAAAAAAGTTCTCAATCGATGCAATGTAGTCATTGAGATTTTTCAATTTTTCAATTTTATTAAATCTTTAAAATTTTGTTAGTTTCTTAATTAAATTGATCATTTGGTTGGGTCCAATTAATCAACTCCTTATTCTATTGATATGTTTTTAAATAAAATCTAGGAGCATCTTTTTTTTTTTTAAAGTCTTTTTCTGTCTGTTTCATAGGTCTCTACTCGATCTCTAGTAGTAGCGGGCGAATTCGTATCCACTGCATTAACTCAAATTTTGAGTTAAGATCTGAACCGTCCTATTGAGATCCGCACTAATATTAAAGTACACGTGCGTTATATGAGTGGACAGGATTGGTCCGAGTTCTGATCGTACGGTTCATAAATTAACTCAAACGGTGCGTTAATGCAGAGGATACGTATTCGTAGCGGGCTAGCGTCTATGATATAAGAACAAAAACAATGCATGCGTAAGTGGAGAATACGGTAACATGCATGAGTTGAATTTGTAATTGGAGGATATCGTCTTAATTTGTTTCTCCATAAAATGATCTTTCCGCTTACACAATTCCAACAGCCACCGCTTTAGCTGGTCAAAGACTAGGGACGGATTACATCACCCTTTTGGTTCCCTCGGCTGAGCCGCTGAGGCTCCAAATAGTCACTCGATGGCTGACTTGCCTTGGAACGCTGTACTGTCATTTCGTTCCTTAGTCTCTTCTTTTTCCATATTTGACTGCACAAATAAGTGCAAATGGGAAAACAGAAACAAAATAAGTCGTCTCTCGTGCGTGCATCACTGTTAATTTATCTCAACAATTATTGCGGCTTGCGCCTTTTTGTTTTTGTATCAGGAAGGGCCAAGGGAATTCTGAACATGGATGAATGCATTATAAATAAATAATTTCAGTATATAATGATTTCTTTTATGGTACATTCAACTATATACAACAATAACAGCAACTATATTTATAAAACATTATTCAAATTAAACATTAAAATTATATATGTTTTTTCAATTAATGATGTGTATTAAATTTGAACAATTTAAAATTTGATTGGGGGCAAGAACGTAGAGCTTAGATCTTTGACTCCTACGATTAGATATTTTATTGGACATTCAACATTAAGTCATTAAAACTCTACCACTAAAACACCGTTAATTGATTGGTCGTTTTGAATGCTACTGTTTATAACATTCCAGATTCTTTTTTCGTGACGCTTATGTTAATATCCTAGTATTTGTTTACTGTAAACATGTCTAGTTTGTCAAAAAAAAAAATAATTTAAATTCAGAAATATTTAATTTTAAATTTGACATTTTTTCAAATTAGAAGATGAATTATTTGTCAATAATATTTTTTACCCCAACTTGTTTGGGACTAAAGACTTGGTTGTTAACTTGTTATTGTTGTTGTTGTTGTTGTTTTATTGGACATTCAACATTAAGTCGTTAAAACTCTACCACTAAAACACTGTTAATTGATTGGTCGTTTCGAACGCTACTGTTTATAACATCCCAGCTTCTTTTTTTCGTGATGCTTATGTTAATATCACTAGTATTTGTATACTGTCAAAAAAATATAAATTTAAATTCAGAAATATTTAATTTTAAATTTGACATTTTTTTCAAATTCGAAGATGAATTATTTGTCAATAATATTATTTACCGGAATAATTATTTTTTGAAATTCAGAAATAATCATTTTCAAATCAAATATTATATGCAAATAACATTAAAATTTCTGTGACTATTTAACTTCAAAAAAATATAATAAAAGAAACAATTTAAAAAATATTTCCTGTGGCTATTAATATTGAGGCCTGTGAAAATTAAATTTTATACTGCACAAGAATGAATTGAAATGGAGATAGAGTTGTTCAGAGACTTGCCATACGGGGTGTATATATCCTCACCCGCCGCAGAGGAAATGATCTTGGCAATATTAATTTACGTTAAAAGTACAAATAATCTGTTGGAGATGTGCCAACACACAACAGTTGGTAATTGGTACTGCTTTAGTCAACCAAAAAAATAAAGCTTGACGGTGAGATGGTAATCCGTGATGATTTTGATGGGGCGTCTTGTATCTTTCTGAAGGTTCGGGGTTGGGAGTTGGGATGGTTACAAGTTACAACTTGCAACTCACAAGCTCAGCTGACTGCTTGACAAAGGTCAAGCAAAAATTAAAAACACTTTTATATAGTCTGTCCTTTGTATTGAATGTTACGCGTCTACGGTTTCGTGTACCCTCTTACCACCTACAGTACTATATATAAGGCAGGTCCGCAGCATATTTCTAATACTGGATAACTGTAGAAGGGATGCATTGTAAAATTATTTTATGCATCGGACGAGGTGGTTGTATAGTTTTAATTACTTTTTTATTTCAATTTGACACAGACACACAGTATCTATTTCGGCCTTTCGGGATCTCATTGACTTGATTAATTTGGATTAAGTGAATGTGTAAGTTCACACGTGACAATAGTACATCTTTTAGGTGCTACCTCATGTATGGAACTTAGGGCCTGTTCGGCTCATTACTGTGCGCGTGAAAAAAAAAATTCACTCAGATTTTGCAAATTTTGTCCCACGCGCACAGTAATCATCCAGTTCAAAAATTTCAAAACCCGTTCCCATATCTCTGCCGAACAGGCATATATTGTCAACACTATAGTGATTTTCTTAACAAAAATAATTATATACATAAGAATTATCACATATACGGGTGCAATTTGAAAAATAATGGGGGACACTGAATTCCATTTTACATATTTAGATCCGTCTATGGCTTCAGTACATAATATTTTATGAGAAAAAAATTAATAATTAATTTTGATTATCCGGTCAAACAAAGATAAAAAAATGTTTACTTTTTTTCTAAGACTAGTTCATAATTTCTAGTGAGAAAATATTCACTAATAAGTATGAATTATAATAAAATTAATTTTATATTACTGCAATTTGATTTTAGAAAATTTCAGTGATATAGCATTTTGTGAGTGAAAATACACTTAAAAAAACTGTAGTTACTGAGCCGGTGGTGGGCCATGTGTGAAAATACACTTAAAAAAACTGTAACTAGAATTTATTTCGAAGGGTCCGTTTCACTAGCCATTAATATTCTTTCATTTAAATTAGCTGCCCCCTACATATATAGTAGAACATGCATGAAAAACTATCAGTACTGTTTGGATCTTACCATTGATCAGGGAAGATTGAGAATATTGGCAATTATGAACCAAGAGATATGTATAAATAAATAGTCGGCACTGAAAGCAAGACATAGGTGAGCCTAGTTAAGTAGATATCCTCTGTTTGTCTCTTTCGAATTATGCTACCGACGAAAACTTTTTAAGTAAACAGAGAAAGAGATACATATCCATGATTCCATGCACTAGCACAGAATTGTCTATCTACAGATTAGATGCACAACAAGGTATACTGTACAGTTAGAAATTAAACTGTCTGCAAATTGGCATTGCATGATTTGGCTACCAAATTTTTTTTGCATAATAATTGAACTGAGAATTACTATTATGTCATTTTATATGTATTAGCAATAGTCATTTATCGAAATTCAAGAAGCTTCATTAGAAGAATATACTGACATCAATACATTTACCAATTTTTGCCTTTATTATAAGACCAACTGTCTTGATCAAATCAAATATTTCGGATCTAATTGTAAGTTTCTGGAGTCTAGAAAGTTTAGGAATTAAAATTAATTAGCTAGGGAAAATTAAAATTTGCACAGATATATGAGATTTCTCAAAAAGAGACTCGTAAACTCACTTTTTTTTACCAGTAAATGTACAATTTAGTTTCGGTTATCCATTTGGATATAACTTTTTAAGAGTTTAGGGTTTAGCTTCTGTCATCTAAATATACTTTGGAGAGATTGGTGTACCCTTTTGTACTTGTCAGACTTCTGAATATCAGTTCCAGGAAAGCCTCCTAAGTGCTAAATACAGTTAGGCAGATGTCACAGATCAGTGGGCTGTGACTCATCATTTATGAAGCAGTTTATATCATACGCTCTCCACCAAGCAATGGATCAAATAAATGATTCTTTCAACTGAGTTGTATCTTCATTGTCCAAAATATATCACAAAAATCTACTTTGATCTCAAACAAGAAATGAAAGAGGAAGGTTCCCATTCAAATCCCAGGGCAGGTGAAACTGGAAGGGCCAACTCAAAGTTCTCTTCTAATAAATCCGACATGAAGTCACCCTTTATAAAGCACAGCATCAAGCACTAACTATTAATCACACATCATTTTCATCTGTAGGGTCAATCAGAAGATACTGGCATAGTGCCATTGTTAAAAAAAAAGACCTAAGATTGCCCTGAAATTGTATATCAACTGAGAAGTTGTATTCACTACTAGTACTGCTAGAGAGCAAGTTACAAGTACAGAAAGCTGACTGTTTATTTGAAAAAATGATAAGATAATATCAGGGATCATTCAATAAGAGAACCATTTTAGAAAAGGACGAACAACGGAACGGGGGCCCACGAACTGTCCTCCGAAATCCTCTTTTGCTAACAGTTAGTTGGCCCCACCTCTGACAAGCAGTGTCAGACATTATGCATATGCGGAAGCTGCCCCTAATTTGTCCCAGAGGAGTCTACATCTTCTCACCACTTGAGCATAATTCCATCAGGTGCCAGTTTATTGCCGCAAACATCATGCTTTGTCACTTGTGCATAATTCAACCACTAAGCCCTGTCTATACAAGTGTATTTTATTTCCGTTCTTATTTCAATGACCAAGATTGTAACACGGGTTATTATGCCTCATTTTGGCTCAAGAAGAAACTTTTTTCCTTCTTTTTGTTGTGTTAAGTTCAACAAGCATCAACTAATTGTTAAATGTGCTAGCCAGCCTGCCGCTGAGCTCCAGTTCTCCTTTATTTAAATTGAATATATATATAACAATTACATTAAAACTCTGAATTTTGGCTGAGTACAGAAAAGGAAACTGTGTACACACTTATGCCACCAGGCAGGATAAGTTCAGATATTTGATTAAACTACTTTTACTTAATACTAGTGTCTCGTAGTTGAGCGCGCAGTCTGATAAGCTCTGATACAGGATAGTTACCAATGAATTTTAATAAGTTCCGATCAACTCGCAGTTTGGCAACAGCTCTTTAGTAAATAATTTAAAATAGGGTTGGAATTCCTTGATAATGTTTTCTCAAATTAAAGAAAATTTCAGAAAATTCTTCTCAAAATAACTTCAAAATAAATTTGTAGACATGTTATTGACCTTATAGATTAGTTATGTATTAAGTTTATTAGTTTCATGCAATTTGAGTGTTATTTAGTATTTCATGAAAGGTCTTAACATGTAGACCATAGCAAGTTATCCAATTGTAAAATTTGCATCAAGTTTAATCATTTTTATATGCACGATATAAATATAGTATAGATCAAGGAATTTCATAAGTGTCAGCCTTTGATAATTGTCAAGATTGTTATATTAATCTAGGAATAAGGAATCTCAACCCTCAAAATTAAGGTTACACCTTACGAACCTATTGATTTAATTCTGGTTTTGATAATAAGCAGTGATCTACTCTGGCACAACGTGCACAACGTGTGAATGATTGATACAGTGATGTTTTAACTACCTTCAAAGCTTTCTTATCAGCTTGCTGGTTCAGAAAAGCATTCTTAATTAATGGTTGGTACTGAAACAGTATGTGTGCCTTAAATTGCCTGGAACTGTGGCAGCCTGGCAGGTGAAACAACATAGCCAGATCAGAGAGAATGACGGCTCTACAGTATAGCTGCGGTGTTTACGTGGCTTGCTCCAGTACACTTGACATTCATCCATTTTTGCATGTATATCCTTAGAAATAAAAACAAAACTCTTTGTGAATATCACTCTCATGTAATTATGGTTTGGTATTATTGAAGAACCAAAGAAAAAGAGAAACAAGGGAATGATAACGTCATTTAATGAGCCACTACATGTACTTTAAAAAACCTTATAGAGGGAGAACTTCCATGATAACCCCATAAACAACCAAAAAAGCCATAAATGAGACACAGTATTTACCCAAAATACCCTTTTTCTCCTCATTATTGTAAAAAGAAGTATTATTAGTATGGGTTTCTTGATTGGAAAAATGGAATTAAGGCTCATCGAGCATACATGATTGGCTGATTGCAGGAGAATATTGTACAGGGGTTGGTATTGTGTTGCTAATAAATAATAATTTGAGGAGTTGCAAGGGTATGATGGAGGACTGTTGTACCCAAAAGCATGCATTTGACAACTATACAAAATGCTTCAAGAAAATAGAGCTCCCAATTATCTGGAACAAGTCAGAATGTATTCAATTGTTTTTCAAAAGGACATATACCAGTAGGACACCTGACTAAGATACTGGTTTACAAGACTGGACTTTGCCTGAATATTAGTCATTGTACTAATGTAATGCAAAATTAGGTTAAATAACCTCTCGATTTCCCAGAGGGGGTGCGAACCGCGAATGGCCAATGAACCGGTATGGTGGAAACGACGATCCGACGAAGAACAGAGATTTGATTGATTTTAGAGTCGCACCCCTAGATTTCTCTTGTATTTTGAGGTTGAGAGCAAGAAAATTATCATTATTGCTTAATTTGAAATCTTAACGCTGCAGTTGGCATTTCTTTTGAAGAGAAATAATGAAGGTCGAAAGAAAATAGAAAGGGCGAAGAGGCTGGGGTTGGGTTGGGATTTGGGAAGAAGCTTCTTCTTGTAAGTTTATTTTAATTTATTTTATTAATTAGCGTTTTGTAATAACTTGTTTGTTATTTAATGAAAGTATACCATAATCAGAAAAACTGTATTGAACAAAACAATTATTTATTATATGCATCAGCATTCAAACTTCTTAATAGATTTATGACTGCTGATTGAAAAAATTCGTGCATCATTTAACAAAAGGACACATGTTTAATGTTTAATTTTGTCAATAAAAGTCTATAAATGCTAGAATCAACGGAAATTATTATCAAAAGAAAAGGTACCATTTAATTGACTCAAAATGAAAATCTGAATTTCAATCAATTTTTAGAGTACTTAATCACCAATTAAATAAGGAGGTGCACCTAACTGACAGAATAATTCAGCGAGACAGATGGAGGTATTAAAAACGGTTTTGAAAAGACAGAGAATGAGTAGGTTTGCTTAATTAGCATAAAAGACCACAGCTGCAACTGGAATCAATTGTAGCAGACACACAGACGGCCTTTATCAAAGGAAGATCGTTAATGGAATCATTCCTAGTCGCAAGAGAACTGTTGTGTGCCTTGAGCAAGCACAAGGCGCCGGCTATACTGTACAAAGTAGATTTTGAGAAAGCGTTTGATATGGTGGACTGGTGTTTTCTCACCAACCTACTAATCGAAAGAGGCTTCCCCCCTAGATGGCTATCTACGGTACTAGCAATCTTCTTTCTCAACAGTTAAGTTCAATGGAGAAACCACAGCATACTTCAAACACGAGAGAGGATTAAGGCAAGGAGATCCACTGTCACCGCTACTTTTCATTCTGGTAGCCGATTCACTGCAATGGTTCATTACCAATGCAGCCCCGGAAATGCACGAACCGATACACATATCGACTACAATGATACAGTACGCGGATGACACGCTCATCATCACCGAAGCGCACCCCATAACACTCAAAATAATCTCACTTATCCTTCAGACATATGAAACACTATCGGGGCTGAAAATTAACATAAGCAAAAGTAACTTTGTGCCCATATCGGTGCCAAGCCAACATATTCAGGTTATTGGGAGAATCCTATCAAGTCCAACCTCGCAGCTACCCATTAAGTACCTTGGCTTGCCTCTCTCGATCAAGAAGACTAATAAAGAGCATTTCCAGCCGATCATATTGGCAATACAGGAAAGAATAGCAAGTTGGAAGTCCAACCTTTTATCCTTTGGGGGTAGGCTTGTGTTACTTAAATCGGTACTATCAGCACTGCCTCTACACTTTGCACAGGCATTTAGACTACCAAAATGGGTAATCAAACACATTGATTAGCTGAGAAGGAGTTTCTTATGGAAAGGAAAGGAGGTATGCAAACCGATAAATTGCTTGGTAAATTGGGAAAGAACATGCGCGTTGAAACAAGAAGGGGGCTGGGGATAATAGATATTGCCGATCAAAATGCAGCACTTCTAGTGAAATGGCTGTGGAAGATGCATCACCAAACGAATGGCCTGTGGACGAGAACTACATTTGTATGGCCTCTCGCACCACTCAGATTTTGGCTCTCAGGGTTCGTACTTCCTTAAATCTAACAGAGTTTGGGGACTTTTTTGACTGCTCGGTAACCAGAGATAGCCAATCAATGACCATCGGATGGAAGTGGACGGAAACAGGTATCTTCTCCACAGCGTCGGCATATAAGGTGCTGCACACGAAAGAAATAAGGTGCTCTTTCCATAAAGTGATATGGAAGTGCAAAATACCGATCAAGGTCAGGGTATTCTGTTGGTTATTGATATACAACAAGATACTCACGCGACAAGTGCTTGTAAGAAGAGGATGTACCATGAGCGAAGATTGTGTAATGTGTACAACAACGCACCTGGAATCGAGGGATCACCTGTTCCTTGGTTGTGTGGTGGCAAAATCTTTTTGGAGAGGCTTCTGGGCCACGGTGAACATTACGGCTCCACCCATTTACACATCTATTGTAAACACTTGGTGGAACCATAGAAGGACATTATCAGACATGGGGAAAAAACACTGGGATGGAGCTTGGGCAGTAGGACTATGGACGTTGTGGAAGGAGAGAAATCAGCGGATTTTCTCCCAAAAACGCAAGCAGGTGCATCAATTAATAAATGAAGCAGCACAAGAACTTATGCTATGGGAAGCCAATTGCTAGTAGGAGGCTAGTCACAGGAAGAATGGGCACTCGAGATCAGGCCAAATCATTTACTGTACTTTTGAGCATTCTTTTTACTAGTTGATGTAAAGCTTGAGACTGTGAGACTCCCGTGGGGAGATTGTAAATAACTTTTTCATTATTAATATATCGTTAGAAGGCTCCTTGCCAACTGACCTTAAAAAAAAAAAGACCACAGCTGCAATTAGAGTGGGAAAAATGGTATGGCAGAGCCGGTTCCGTTACAGAACGGCACAACACACGTGTCGGTTACGTGCCGTAATTTGCGTGTCCCGTGCCGTGATTATTTTTAAAAATTTGACACGGCACGTCATGCAAAAGATCTAGTCACGGCACGGCACGTTGTCACGCGAGCACGTGTAATTATGACTGTTAGATCTTGATCAAATGGTGAATCTTAAATGGTTACGTGAGCCACGCGAGTCGCGTTTGGTCACGGCACGTTTGGACACAGCGTGACCATTTGCGTGCCATGATTATTCCTTGATATTTTGATTACGGCACAGCACGGCATGTAAAAAATTAATTTAAACATAGCACAACACAGCATGGCACGAGGCCAAAATTACAACGGTGTTACACATGGCACGTTTTTTCGCTCTACAGCTGTTTATGCTTCGTGGTCCTTGTCGATAAAAAAACACAGTCCTTGTCGATAGGGAAATGAGAGCCATCTCTCGAATCTCACCTCATCCTGCAATTAATATATATATATATATATATATATATATATATATATATATATATATAGGGACAGTGCTACGGTGCTATGCATATATAAGGGCCCCTCCGTGCTATGGCTCACTTTTTGAGTTTTCAAAATCCTAACGGTCGATTCGAACCGTTCAACATGATCTCCATATGAATATGTACTTGCAAACCAAATTTTATATTTTTTAGAATTTTTTTACTATTTATTAAGCCACTTTGAAAATTGCTAATCCAATGGTCCAGAAAAGTTTACTGTTGTGTACAAATTAGTGTTTTTTCAAAGTGGCTTAATAAATAGTAAAAAAAATTCTAAAAAATGTAAAATTTGGTTTGCAAGTACATATTCATATGGAGATCATGTTGAACGGTTCGGATCGACCGTTAGGATTTTGAAAACTCAAAAAGTGAGCCGTAGCACGGAGGGGCCCTTATATACGCGTAGCATATTAGCCAGATTCTATATATATATATATATATATATATAGGAATTGGCTAGCATGCTATGCGTAGCTAACTCCAAAATCTGCGACGGTATTTTCCACCTTTGATATTCTTTAAAATTCGTGCATAGGATGGGAGCGCTGATTGAGGTTGACGGAGACGGAGAAATTCGAAAAGTGCCTCCCCGTTAAGTTCTGCGGTTGAAATTAGACAATTAGATCTTTTGAAACAAATCTGAAATCTCCCTAACCCTCGCTAGGGATTTCTCCCGCCTCCTCTCCATCGCCTTCCCGTTGCACCCCTCCTCCCCGTCCACTCTGCTCTACAATCGCTGCGCCCTCCTCCCTGCCCTCCCGTCGCACCCCTCTTTTCCTCCACTCGCGCGTTGCCCTCTCTTTGCTAGTGTTGTGTCTCTCACTCACTATCGTGTCAGGCTCAACTCGCTCCGGTGACCGTCTCTTCTCCGCCTTACAAGGAATTAAAAATTACATGTAAGTCTCTCTCTCTCTCCCTCTCTTGCTATCTCTATGCTTGAAAAAAATTTAGAATAGAAAAATGTATCTGAGCCTAGAAATTGAATCTATTGCGCACATTTTAGAATTGATTGGGTTTTATGTTTTGGATGAAAGGAGAGAGGATTCCAGCTCTCTTGCCTCTTCCTGATAATTATGCAACTGATTTTTAGAAAGGCCCTCCAGTATTATACTGCATGTCGTACTCTTTGTGATGTATGCTTAGAAATGTTGTATTATAATGTAAGCTTGTAAGAATTTTTTATGTTATGCTTATAAAGGATAATTTTGTATGATGTTTACTTTGTAGCGCAAACAAGATATGGCTAGTGGAAAGAGAAAACGAGTTGAAGATGATGATACTTGAAGTATTTTTCTTTGATTTTGGTTGGAGGTGGTGTGAAGAAATGAATGAATGAAGGACAAACATAGGAATTACTTATGGATTTTGATAGATATAAATTACTTGTGCATTTTGATAGAGCTCTCTTCTTTTGTTATACTACTTAGATTGCTCTTGCTTTTGATATATAGTGATGGATTTATTAATATTTAACAAGACGACTTTTATGGTGATAGAAATTACTCCTATTGTTGCTTGTTGTTGCTGATTTTGTGTGTCTTTTGGTTGCATGATGCTATGATTATTATTATTTTATATTGTTGTATCTATAATCTTTTTATGTAGAAGTAAAAATAAAAATAAGCATAAGGTCTTTCCTGAAAATTCTTCTTCACAGTCACTGACAAGTTTTAAAGGGCTCTTCACAAGTCAAAAGGTTTATGAATAACCTGACCATTTTTTCTCCAGTTATGCGAGTTGTATTGTGCTTGCAGTCTCTGTGATTATCATTGTTGTGCTTGGATATATCATTTATTTACAAAGTATAATTATTTTTCTCTACATGAACCTTGTTACTTGGATTTACTGCTGTAATCAAATGGAAAACAAAATTTCATTTACAAACTTGATCTCTCTTTCTCTTTCTGTCACCTGCGACCAGTAGGTATGCCAAACCTCAAATCTGAACAAAAGACTAACCAAGCAGTGTCACCTGGTTTACCATCTCTTAAACAGTCTCTAGATGCAACCAAGACATTGTACCAGTGATCAACATAAGCCAAGTGCATTAAGCACTTCACTGGTACCCAAAACAGTCCAATAGACCAGTAGTGAAAACCTACACAACCTGCTGATAAAATTATTATTTGGTAAAATCAACTTCACAGTTAAATAAAGGACATCAAGACACACTCTAGACCCAAATTTTACATTTGTTGGATTTTCTAGTAGTTTATTAGGTATTTTCAAAGTTCACCTTTTCAAAAATACAAAACTGTTTTTTTCTGCATAATTTACCAGACTGCCCCTGCATTCAATCACCAGTTAAACATAGTTATAAAACTAAAAAATTTCTGGAATTTGGCATGTATTTAGAATAGAATTTCCTCTACATTTTCATAAAAAGAACAAAAAATATGATATAATAAATCTCTCTAAATTTGATTTAAAAATTGGCTTGTCAAAAAAACAATCATTAACTGAAAATCATTTTACAAGCACACATTCAAAATTATAATTGTACCAACAATGTACTAGCAACAAATTACAAAGCCGAATTACATTCTACATCAAAATCCATTAACTACATCCACTACAATACGTGCTATTTAATTACAACTTCAAAATTTACAAACTCAAAATTAATTATTATTCAAGAGATCTTCATCAGATTATCTTTTGCTCCTCTTTCTCAAAAATTAGCTGAACATCATACAGAAATAGATGAGTATACCTTCTCTGCTCCAGTAAATGAACATCAAGTGCAGAGAGTGAGAACGAGAAGAAAAAATAAAAACTTGATGCTAGAGTTGAAGCAAGAGATTATTAGTATACTTCCATTACAACAAGGGATGCTGATTATATGTATTAGTGTTTTTTTTTCTTTTATGAGACAAGGGATGTATTCTTTATATTGCTTCCTCAAAGAAATAGAAACAAGTTAATACATTCACTTTTA
Organism: Carex myosuroides; assembly: GCA_028015225.1. Lineage (NCBI taxonomy): Eukaryota > Viridiplantae > Streptophyta > Magnoliopsida > Poales > Cyperaceae > Carex > Carex myosuroides. Next base: position 4,720,453 of record CM051474.1, on the reverse strand, counting down.
TAAAAAAAAAAAATAGGCAATTTGTGGCTTGCTAATCAACTAACACAAACAATACTCTTCTCTAATTTTCATTACTTAAAAATTTCTTAAGATAAGTGTTATGTGCCAATATGCAGGAACTAATTAAGATCAAACTTATCAGGAACCAATGTGCACATGACAAGAAATTAAGAAAAATGTAAGTAATATACAAAAAATAAATATCAAATAAAAGAGGATGAACCTGACTTAGAACAATTTGAAGATCATAATATGATTGACGGACTTGAGAAGAAATAATGAAATGGCCCCTGCACAAATCAGAAATTTATCAAAATATTGAAAGCAAATAGATAAAAATTTTATCTATATAGATTCAATTTCTGAAATGTGCGAAACCCAATCAATTCTGAAATGTGCGCAATAGATTCAATTTCTAGGCTCAGATACATTTTTTTATTCTAAAATTTTTTCAAGCATAGAGATAGCAAGAGAGGGAGAGAGAGAGACTTACATGTAATTTTTAATTCCTTGTAAGGCGGAGAAGAGACGATCACCGGAGCGAGTTGACACGATAGCGAGTGAGAGACACAACACTAGCGGAGAGAGGGCAACGCGCGAGTGAGAGACACAACACTAGCGGAGAGAGAGGACAGCTCGCGAGTGGAGGAAAAGAGGGCGCGGCGCAGCGATTGTAGAGCAGAGCGGGCGGGGAGGAGGGGTGCGACGGGAGGGCGATGGAGAGGAGGCGGGAGAAATCCCTAGCGAGGGTTTGGGAGATTTCAGATTTGGGAGAAAGATCTATTTTCTAATTTCAACCACAGAAATTAACGGGGAGGCACTTTTCGAATTTCTCCATCTCCGTCAACCTCAATCAGCGCTCCCATCCTATGCACGAATTTTAAAGAATATCAAAGGTGGAAAATACCGTTGCAGATTTTGGAGTTAGTTACGCGATGCTAGCCATTTCCTATATATATATATATATATATATATATATATAGTAGAACTAGGGTGCTCCTAAGCTCACCAAGCCCTTCCATGAGCGCGACTCTAAAACCTATCAAATTGACTTCAAACGACATTTCCAAGCCGTTAGATGTTCAATCTATATTAAAATGTGCTTGGAGACCAAATTTTACATTTTTTGGAATTTTTTTACTATTTATTAAGATGGTTGACGGACTTGAGAAGAAATAATGAAATGGCCCCTGCACAAATCAGAAATTTATCAAAATATTGAAAGCAAATAGATAAAAATTTTATCTATATAGATTCAATTTCTGAAATGTGCGAAACCCAATCAATTCTGAAATGTGCGCAATAGATTCAATTTCTAGGCTCAGATACATTTTTTTATTCTAAAATTTTTTCAAGCATAGAGATAGCAAGAGAGGGAGAGAGAGAGACTTACATGTAATTTTTAATTCCTTGTAAGGCGGAGAAGAGACGGTCACCGGAGCGAGTTGACACGATAGCGAGTGAGAGACACAACACTAGCGGAGAGAGGGCAACGCGCGAGTGAGAGACACAACACTAGCGGAGAGAGAGGACAGCTCGCGAGTGGAGGAAAAGAGGGCGCGGCGCAGCGATTGTAGAGCAGAGCGGGCGGGGAGGAGGGGTGCGACGGGAGGGCGATGGAGAGGAGGCGGGAGAAATCCCTAGCGAGGGTTTGGGAGATTTCAGATTTGGGAGAAAGATCTATTTTCTAATTTCAACCACAGAAATTAACGGGGAGGCACTTTTCGAATTTCTCCATCTCCGTCAACCTCAATCAGCGCTCCCATCCTATGCACGAATTTTAAAGAATATCAAAGGTGGAAAATACCGTTGCAGATTTTGGAGTTAGTTACGCGATGCTAGCCATTTCCTATATATATATATATATATATATATATATATAGTAGAACTAGGGTGCTCCTAAGCTCACCAAGCCCTTCCATGAGCGCGACTCTAAAACCTATCAAATTGACTTCAAACGACATTTCCAAGCCGTTAGATGTTCAATCTATATTAAAATGTGCTTGGAGACCAAATTTTACATTTTTTGGAATTTTTTTACTATTTATTAAGATGGTTTGAAAATCGCTGTTTTCCAATGGTGCAGAATTTTAATAAAAACAGCGATTTTCAAACCATCTTAATAAATAGTAAAAAAATTCCAAAAAATGTAAAATTTGGTCTCCAAGCACATTTTAATATAGATTGAACATCTAACGGTTTGAAAATGTCGTTTGAAGTCAATTTGATAGGTTTTAGAGTCGCGCTCACGAAGGGCTTGGTGAGCTTAGGAGCACCCTAGTTCTACTCTCTCTCTCTCTCTATATATATATATAGAGAGAGAGAGAGCTGGGCTATGGTGAGTTGTGAAGTAAGATGTCATTTTTACTTTATGCTCATATTTTCATTTTGAAAATCCAAACAACCGATCCGAACCGTTCAACATGTTCTCTATATTGAAATGTGCTTGGAGACCAAATTTTACATTTTTTGGAATTTGTTTACTATTTATTAAGCCACTTTGAAAATCGCTGATCCGGTGGTCCAGAAAATTTTACTGTTTTTTTACTGTTCACAGTGGATCAGCGATTTCAAAGTGGCTTAATAAATAGTAAAAAAATTCCAAAAAATGTAAAATTTAGTCTCCAAGCACATTTCAATATTTAGAAAAAGTTGAACTGTTCGGATTGGTTGTTTGAATTTTCAAAATGAAAATATGGTGTGAAGTAAAACGACATTTTACTTCATAACTCACCATAGCCTATCTCTCTCTATATATATATATAGATGTATTATTTTCATAAATATTATCTTGTGTGTAGTCGGGTCAATATATCTATGCGTTGTTCTATAAATGCTGCATTTTTTTAACATATAACTATGCGCCGTTTGCATCATATTTTGTTCGCTGACTGATGTCTCACTTTATTTTGCTAATTTTGTAAGTTTCAGTTAAAAAACTAGACTCAAATCTACAACTAGAGACGGATTCAGACTTTCATTCAGTGAGGTACAAAATACTAATAAAAGTACAAATGCCGAAAATCAAAGAAATTATAATTTGAGCTTTCTTATTTGAACAGAGAGATGACATGCTGATAAATTTGCTTATGAACGATCTTTTTTTACTAAAAAGATAGCAATAAAATTGTAAATAATAATTGAGTAGAACTAGGGTGTTCTTAAGCTCATGAAGTCTCTTTGTGAGCTTAAATTAAAAATCTATCAAATTAGCTTCAAACGATGTATCCAAACTGTTGAAACCGATCTACTTCACGAGTGATGCATTTACATATCAAATCTATAAATTTCGAACTAATTTAGTATAAAGTCAGCGGTAAAAAAAAATAGTTTATAAATTAATTTTAATGTGTTCATTTTTCATCATTTTTTACCGCTTGATTTTATATTAAATTAGTTCGAAAATTTAAAAACTTAATATGTAAACTCATCATTCGTAAAATAAATCAGTTTTAATAATTTGAATACGTCGCTCGAAACCAATTCAATAAAAAAACACCCTAGTTCTACTCAAACGGATTAATCGGAGATCACTACACTAGGCTCCTCTCTCACACACTTCGCCTGATCGCATCTCGTCTCTCTCTACCAGCAAGACAACGGACCGCGGTCTGCTTTTTAACCCACACGAGCTTGACACGAGTCACCCCGCATTGGGCCATAATCTCTATGCCTGGCTCCGAACCCGCACGAGCTTGACTGTGGTCTACCTCATGTAAGCCTGGCTCCGAACCGGCCCGGCCCATTTTCAGGGTCAGGGCTCCTAGTCAATTGATCAGACAACCTATGTACTTCATGTATGCCTGGCTCCGAACGGGCCCGGCCCATTTTCAGGGTCAGGGCTCGTAGTCAATTGATCTGTCTGATTGTTTAGTCCTCTGGGGTCCCAGCTGCTTCTGCCGCATTTTGAAACCCCGCCTCTCCCAATTCACAAGAGAACCGCCAGCCTAATTCCAACTATCCTTCCCATCCAAATAGTCTTTCCCTCTACAAATTTCTTACACTGGAGTCGTCGAATTTCCCTTTTAATGAAACCCTATATTGGCGCAACTGCCATGGACGCGCTCGGGGCATCGAGGGATTACCTCGACCATATGCCACTGATTGAACGGCGGTGGTTGCTTCTTCGGGGAAAGAGGTTTGTCTGTTTGCTGTGCAATTCTCGACTTGTTTTGTAATTTCTGTTGTCTTGGAGCGTTCTTGGTGAAGTTTGGTTTTGCCTTTGCAGTGCTTTGATAGAGCAGGGTGCTTCAAGCACAAAATCGGGTGCTTCCAAGGTTGATTCTTTAAATTCAACTGCATCTGCTGTAGTATTCATACTAACAACGGTCATCAAGAATTGAGATTTTGAGACGGATTAATTAATACAACTATGTAACAATCATCCCCAAATTTAATTTATGTCAAGTATATCCCAAATTTGTACTCTCTTCTGCAATAACACCTCAGCTCAATTTACTGTTGTCCGCTTGACCAACAAGCATCTCTTTAGTCTTTTCCTTTTTTTTTTTAAGTTTTGCTTCGTTTTTGTTCTTTAGGTTTTCCTTTTCCTTTTTTTCCCCACAATTTTTACCCCCTTTAGCAGTGGCCAGGGCTTCCAAGAGGCACAAAATTTGATCCAACAGATGGTGATCTTTTGTGGCATCTAATTGCCAAAATTGGAAATGTAATGGAAAATGCCTCGCCTCACCCATTCATTCATGACTTCATCAAGTCACTAGAGGAAGGTGACGAGTTAAATCACACACATCCCCAAAATTTGCCTGGTAATTTCTGAGCTCTCTTTTAGTAAGCTTATTATCAGTTACACATAACATGAGTGGAAGGGTTTAGCGCTACCAAATGTCAAATCCATTCATTTGATGTGCTACTGATGCATCATGTTGGTGCAGCTATAGAATTGCTGTATCGGTCCATGATGAAGTGTGTGTAAAAATTGCCGTGACTTGTGACCCTGAATAATGATCATCCATTACCGTTATCATGTTTAACTGGTACGGTACAAATTATTAAGCAAAACAATGTCGAGAAAAAGGGAATAAAATATTAATGCAGGCTTTCAAAAAACCAGTGATATCTAACTAGTAGGGTTCGACTTGTATGTTAATTGCTGCCATGATCATTATGAACAGGTGTTAAACAAGACGGAAGCACTTCTTACTTCTTTCACAAACCTCTCATCAAACACTCCGGCAGCTTTCAGAAGCATTACATCTGGGAGAAAAAAACAGAGTCTAAACCAGTATACTTGGATGGGGTTCATCAAGGTTTTAAGAAAATATATATGCTCTATTTGAACCGAACAAATGGAGAAAAACCTGAGAAAACTGATTGGGTGTTGCACCAGTACCATGCCTATACTGATGAGAGAGAAAGTGAACATGAAGGAGAGATTGTTGTTTCGAAACTGTATTGTGATGTCAACTCTAAGCATTCTGCGTTGCAAGCATGTGAACTCGACCGGGTACTTGTTTCTGTTCAAGATTTGTTGTATTGGCTTGGTAAACAAGTTGGGTACAGTTGAGACAAATTTGGCCATTCTTAATCTCCCAAAATCAAATTATTCTTGAAAGGAAGTTTGACTGGAAAAAATTATACCTAACCATATTATCTTTCTATTCCCTAAATCAACTGTACATAAAGGGGCTCTGCTGTAATTTTTATTCTTTTTAGTTTTTATCATTAATATAGGGTTCTTCTTCAGCACGTCGTAATAACAAAGCAGCAACAAACACTGGTCACAATGGTAAATTATTTCTCTTATCTTTCTTTCCATGGTTTAGCATCTTGCATGACACCAGTACCTACTGGGACTTGGCCTAATTGGCAAGAAATTGGTCTCTCTATCAATTGCTGAATGAAGCAAACAAAGAACTTATCAAATAAGACCTTATTATTGCTCCCTGATTGGTATGCATTGTTAACTGGTAACTACTAATATTGGAATGATGAAATTTATTGCCTTTTGTGTTAATGATTTATAAAATTGCAATTTGCATAGACGGGAAAGATTGTCGAAGAGTTGCGGTTAAAGTTACTGATCAGGGCCAAGCTAGTAATCTGGGAGATAATTCTGATCATATGCCCTTTAAAAAGCGAAATTGCAAAAGACAGTAAGTATCTTCCCAAAAGTTTTTAGCTTTTCTTTTGTAGATATTGTCTGATGATAAAACTATTGAGGCCAGTTTTGTGTGAGAACCATACATAAACATCTTCATTTGGTTCTTACTGGGTAATGCTCCCGGCCTCTTTGTATTTGTCTGTAGTGTCCCCATTTTTTGTTTTATTGTATAGTCTGCTTTGTGTATGTTTCTGCTCTGTACATTGGTGATTTGTACTCTGTACCAATCAATTTTTTAGCTAAACCTTTTTGGTTCTTAATACTGGAATTTAGGAGCCAACAAACCCATATGAAAGATTAACTGGTAAAATTCAGACCTCAACTGGTTCCTGAACTGGTAATACATGGTAGATATTGCAGCTACGCTGACAGGTAGTGATCCAATATTTGGAGCAAGTGTGCAGTCTGTGCATGCATGAGATTTTATTCACGCACTGTTTTATTTGAAACTTTTATTGATGGTAGGGAACAGAAGAAGCCAATTCATCCTCCAGAAGCATCAGGTACAATGAAGGTACGCAAATCATGATACTGAGAGTACTATGTAAGTACCAGATGCTTATCCAGTACACTCAGAATCAACCCTAGCACTGTATGTACTAAGAGATACCAGAATAATGACCTTGCAGCTAGCTGTATACTATACAGGTCCTGTAACAAGTGGCAGTTGCTGCGTCATGTTTATATTACTTCTTTATTTCTAAGCATGAAGATAAATAAGGGACTTTGGATTTTTGTGCGTTATTTTTTATATTGTTCCAGCGTGAAAAAATAGCTCACCGTTTTGATAGTTTTTCCAAAATACAGCAGTGGTTTGAAATTTTGCGGGAATTGCTAGAATTATTTGCCATAACAGATGTCAGAGCTAAAAAAGTTTAAAATATAGCAATACAAAAGGAAAGTCATGTGTATGCGTGAGAGAGATAGAGAGAGAGATCTCGAAAGGTCCTCCAAACTAATTACCATTAAAATTAAAGGATTTCTTTGGCAATATATGGAATAGTGCTAGAAAAATGGTACTTGGAAGAGTATGGTGGAAGTGGTTGGATGAGTGATGGAAGAGTGCTATTTGGAACAGTGTTTAGTGCATAAAAAAGAAGATAGCACTGAGAAAAACTATCCATTCTTTCTCCTCACTTCAACTATTTTAACCTTTCCTTGGAATAGCAGAAGAGTTCTAGCACTCTTCTGAATAGCAAATTTTTGTTTGAATGGCCATTTTGATCCAAACAAATGTTTGACTCACGAATTTCTTAAATTGTTTGTCAATGTTGAATTGCACTGCATGACCAGAATGCATTCTCTCAGTTGTTTCAATCTATCTTGATCCTCATGCACATGAGATTTGTCAACTATAGCGGTACATATGCAAGTACACATGCAAAGTAGATGTATTAATCAAATTTTACTATTGCAAATTAAATGAAATGGTTGATCATAAATAACTTACTTTAACACCAAACACAATAAAAGCATGGTCCAGATCATGAGCAAATTACCTGTCTATCCTCAGTTTTTGCTGGCCGCCAAGTTTTCGATCTTTATTCTTAGAATTTTTTTGTGATGTTTCTGACCCAAAATGAACAAATTTTGGCAAAGCTGGTGAGCGATCGTCTACCAAACAAAGGCTCAAGAAGAAGCATCAACCTGGACAGAGCAATTCGAGAGATCATGCTACGACATTTAGGGATAACCTCCTTGTATTTAGATATTTTGTATGAGGTGTCATAGGTCTAGAATATTCCTAGGAGTAGTATAAATAGAGATGACATGTTAACTTGAGTCAAGATAATTTTCAGCCACATGTAGTGGACGATAGAGTTGCAAAGTTCACTTTCAATCAGCAATCTTCCAAATCTTCCAAATCTTTTTGTATCTTTGTTATTGAAGTTAACGACAATTTCACCCATGGCTTGGTCATAGTTTCATAATTATAATCTAGGCTCGCTTTACATCTTCATTGACAAACATAAGCATTTCGACAAGGGTCACGTGGCCTTCAAACCATACTTAATTGCTTTACATCTTTGTTTACGGCAAATTTGGTCGTTCTACCTTCATAATCCTGACCAAAGAACTTTCCAGCCATTTTTAATAAAACAATGATTTTTTTTGCCAAATTTCTCCATTAAAACAATCCATGTCACAAATCTAGGAAGGTTGGGCCTCTGGAGTTCTCTTTGTTTTGATTATTGCTGGATAATTTACGCAGCCAAATATGTGCATTTATAAGGAGTAATTTTTTTATTTCGTATTATATCTCTAAAATAGGTGATTTGTGGATGTCTTTAAAATTTAAATCCATGCAATGTGCGACGCAAGGATTTCGAAACAACATCCTTTCTTTCCATCAATAGTTCATTGGCATGAACTTAAGCCGATGTACTATTAGTTGTCCGTTGCATTATATTTTCCTCTCTAACCTTATCCATCACACCACAATTCTATTAAGACCACTCGTGCACATCTTTAAAATAACAAACAACTTGGAAGCATGGCAACTCATTGAGACACCTTTTAGAAGGTTATCCCATTTTTCCTACCAGTTCATCCATTCATGTTGATGCACAACTTTTTATAGTCCAATTTTTCTTGCATCTCTACAACATCAAATGCACATTCTTCTGCTTACCTTTCAAGAATATCCCTTTGCTAAATGGTTAAGTCAGGGTGTTTTAATCCCAAAAATTACACTTGATGCATTTTTTAAAATAGGCTCTTAACAAGGTTCAATGGCTATGACTTCACATAGATTATCCTCATGATCTTTCGACATGTCAGAATTGGACCTTTTTCCATTGTATTCGCTGTGATTTGCTCAACCTTTTTTGCCATTAACTTTTTGTGTGATGGTTCCTACAAGGAACTATTTTGGTTAACCCTCCCTATTTTATTGCAATTGAAAGTACAATAAATAATGGCAGACATATAATTATGTTGTATGCTTCTAATATCTAAACATTTGATATTTTACATAATTCCATTAATAATTTGCATAAAACATGATAAATATTAATATTAATAACACAGACGACGTGGCTACAATATTGCATCTTAAATTTCTAAATCCTTGCATAAAATATTTAAAATTTGACATTAGTCAATTTGTAGTACACTGATCCACACCACAAATCCTATTTCAGACCATATGGTTCCATGGTCATAGATAGACATCTATGACCATCTCTAATTCTCTATTTAGTTACCATGTTCTCCGGAGTAAAACATCATGACAACAAATCATAATATCTTATTTATACTCAACTTTACAAAAATGTCTCCTTCATCCATACACATGGAGAAAAAAGAAAATAAAAAATGAAGAGATCAAGGAATAAGAGAGTTAACACTAAACGAAGAGATTCCCTCTAAAAAGTTAACACCTCCGTCTTTGTGTCGCATCTTCTCCCATGTGGGACAGTGTCAAGCTTATTACCGATGGAGATACTGTTGAGATTCGTGATCAGCAGACCTCAAAGACCCTTCCATAAATCGAACGGTGGTCTGTGTGTCTTATGCAGGAATGAACAAGAACTTATCATAAGTTCGTTCAATGAGGTATTTCCAGATTGGGATCAGAAGCCTTCCATAACAATAGTTTGATATCTGGCAACTCTCTAGTGTAATCCTTCAATAAATTGAGTAGAATACTAACCTAAATAAACAAAATTTGCATATAAAAAAGGAAATATTCCAACCCGAAGAGAAATTTTTTCCCTAATATTTGCAGAATAATGATAGATCATGACCAACAACTGAAAAACTGCTAGTTATTAGTTAATCTGTTGAAAAGAAGAAGAAGAGACAGTTCAGAGAGTACCTAGAGTCGTAGGGTTCTAACGAGAAAGAACTTATTTGGACCATTCTTTTGTTGAAAGAAGGGGAGAGCGAGACAAGGGAGAGGCTCTAAGGTTTGGAAAAGGCCAAAAAGTTAGACAAAGAGCTAGGAAGATGAGGTTGCAGGTGCAAGATCTGTCCTTCTTTGTGGCGCCACATTAGCAATGAGAGAGGAGAACGGAAAATAGTGTGCGAATAGGAAACTTGAAGAATGCTCTTATCTTCTGGAGGTTAAATTGAGATCTATAGTTAAGATCTTTAGTGCTCAGAGATTAACAGTTGAGATTAGTTAACTGTAGTTTACTTTCCTTAGAACGGTCGAAAACAGCAGTCACTTTCCCTGTATGATGTAGTCATCAGGAACAGATGATCCAGATACAAAAGAAAACACTGTATAAGTGGTTTTTCAGATTAATATATCATATAATTTGTTCTGGTGCTGGTTGATTTTCCCTTGTTGGTTTGATAGTTTCTTTGATTTCCTGTTTAAGCTATTTTGCCTGCTTTTAACCTGCCTATTTGTGCAATTTAGGAAGTCCATGCAACTGATTGCAACTCAACTAGACCGGAAAGTACAATGGCAGGAAGCAATTTCGCACCTGTTCAATCCTCTCAGACCACTTCCCTGGACCATGTCCATTCAAATTTAAACACAGGAAACCTCCTCAAGATAAAGCCCGAGCCCATCTCAGACTTTGATGAAATGCCACTCATTGCAAAAGCTCTAGGACCTGCTCATTCTATGGTGACAATCGAGCAAGTAAAATTGGAGAAGGTGCCTCTTAATGTTCTTCAAAGTAAGGTACCTGCTATTAGAGCTACAGATGGTCCATTTTCAGGTTGTTCTGACAGATTTTCTAAGGAGACCAATGCTGCCTCTTCTTCACTTCGGCCAAGGAAACGTAAAAAGACTGCAACGTAAAGTGCTCTTCTCCTATCTAAAGTTTTTTTGGTTTGCCTTATCGCTTTTTATGAATTCGGTCGCAAAATTGCTATTTTAATAACGTGTTTTAAATTGTTGTGTTTCAACCACTAATGTCATGTACTGTTTCGGAGCATTACTTGTATCTGTTAGAATGTTTATCTTTTCAATGGGAGCCTTTTCTGATTTTGTCGCAATTTTCCTCACAATTTTAGAAAGGAGTAACAATTAAACAAAGAAAATCATAAACAAATTGGCATTTCTTAATTTTTTATTGAAATTCTGTTGTCAAGCTCCTTGGGCAAATAGTACTTTGCAAGAAGTGTATGGATTTGTTTTATTCTGGACTTGTGGGTTAAATGTCAAAAATGGATTTCGAGAAGTCAATCCAAGGATGAATCCAGATATATAAATCCGTTTGTTGGCAGGGATTCGGTAGAGGAAGCTCTAGAGGAAGATGCTCCTGGACTTCTGAAGGTGTTCTCCAGTATTGTAGATTTCAATTCTTTTATGTTATATAATTTAAAAATCTCATGTGCCCCTGTAAAATATCAACCAGTTGATACTTTGGAAAATTTTGTCATCCATAGCATGTTTTTCTCATTTTTCAAAGCAATGTGCAGGACTTGGCCCTTTCTTTCTCACCCTGTAGCAAAGAGAGATTTTTTTGAAGTAGGGCTAATTACTTAAATTGGGGTTGTGGGTGGAGGGGAGGTTGAGGGGCATTTGGGTTTTCTCTTGTGATTGCTTAATTTTCCTTATTAAATTTCACAAATGTAGGTGTTAGTAGATAGAGGGATAATTGCTGATGAAATTAAGCTGTATGGTGTTGGTGTTGGTGAAGATGATATAGGGCCCCTGGAAGTATCAAGTGATAATGACTTTCAAGATCTTGAATCTGTTATTACAAAGGTGAGAAAGTTGTAAATATATGTTGAAGGTGCCGTCAGGCAAATAATAAGAAGGAATGTTCTGCTGCTATGTGTTACAATCTTGGGATCCAAATGGGGAACTCAAATCCTTGAGGAACATGCAGTGGGAATACTTCTATCTTAATGATATCTGGCCTGAATGGAATAGTAATGCATCAATTGAGTTAGTCTCTATTATGTTATTTGAAAATAGAAATTGTGAAGATAACCATACTCAACAAGTTTTCCTGTTATCTCAGCAATTGATTTTTGTTGGAGTGCAAACCCGAAGTAAATTGATGTCAATTATGGCCTGGCCGGCCTGATCCGCTTTTCTTTCAATCAGTAACTGGTCTCACCTATACATGCATGCCAAATGTTAAAGTTATGTGAGACTTGAAATTATAGCTAATGTTCTTATTAATTAAAACTGGTACATCTTCAATTCTGGTGAAGTTTTTATAAGACCCCATTGGAGATGAACAAAGCCTGAAACTCGGGTCCCCATGCCATGTTCATCCCTAAGCAGCTTTTGATATAAAATATCCCAACAACTCTCAGTAGTTACTTTTCTGATCTTGTTTCAACTTTACTGAACGTCATTATTGTACTGATCTTGTGCTGGTTATTTATCTATATTTCAACAGTTCTTCTCGGATAGAGCTTCTCTTTTAAAGATTACAACAGCAAATCGTAAGAAGGGAGAGAAGGTTGTCTACTGTTTAGCTTGTCTAATTTCTCTTGTTGAACAGGTATTAGTAATTTTTCAAAGGAAAAAAAGGCACATTTTTTTGTTGTTTATTACATTACTCATGTTCTGTGCATATGTGGGTATTTTACATCTTTGTAACTTACGAAGTGTATATGGGTGTAATTGACATATTGCAAGCTATATTTATCATTTGTTTTAATATTTCATGATTTTACAGACAAGGTATCTTAAATTACATAAGAGCCCAGTTGAATGGGGGTGGTGTAGGGATCTTCAGTCCTTCATTTTTGTCTTCCAACAACATAATAGGTCAGATTTAGTTTTTTTTTTTTGTAATTGTTCATGTGAAAAGCCTAAAAGTAACTATTTTCTTTGGAAAAAAGGTCACACTTGATTCTATAATGAGCAATTTGAATAGGAGTCCTTGTTTCTGGAAGCAACAGCCCCAAAAATGGCCAAGGCTAAGACCATCTGGATTGCTGACAGATTATTGGATTTGTTACTTGTTGCACTGGGGAGAACAAGTCAAATAAAAACATAGGAGAATCAAATGATGATATATCCGGATGGTACATTTGAAATTTGACAGGATCAATACCCAGATCCGAACACTAATCTCAGACAACTCAGGTTGTATATGTGTTGGACTGGCATCCACCCGACCCACATGAGCTGCACCTATGTAATATTGTACTAAATGGTTATTATGATATGTGGGTGTAGGAGGAAATGATTTTTTTTTTGAATAATTACAAAGAAGAAAATGTCATTATTTATATTCTTCTGAATGTTATGTGCTTCCTTAAACTAATTCCATATCAAAAGAAACCAGGATTATTACTTGAATCTGTAAAACTAGAAGGAAAAGAAGGCTGGTTTCTCTGATCTGTTCTGGCCTGTACTTGTTGCGTCTTTTGGCAAATTTTACTTTAGATTTAAACCCTCAGAACCTTTACTAATTGCTATTGGAGTGTACTTGTGCAGGATAGTATTGGAGCGACCAGAATACGGATTTGCTACATACTTTTTTGAGCTGATACCGTCCATGCCAATCGATTGGCAAATAAAACGACTTGTGACAGCCATGAAGATCAACAGCCGAGCAAGCCTGCTTGAGAACAAACCCTTGTTGGTATAAAGAAATCCTTATTTGCACTGGTCTCCACTCTGTTGTAGTGTCTCTCTTTTTTTGGATCCATCACATCGATATCCGAGAGTTTTAGTACATGAAAAGTCATAACTCCATTATACATTAGTTTCGGAGTGAGTCTATGGTACTATGCATATCACGGATTGGTCCGTAATACGGATCAATATTTTCGTTTTCAAAATTCTAACAGTTGATCCGAATCGTTCAGCATGATCCCCATATGAATATGTACTTGAAGACCGAATTTTAAATTTTTTGGAATTTGTTTACTATTTTTTAAGATAGGTAGAAACTCACTTGATCTGAAAATTCTGGACCATCCAAAAACAATGATTTTCTATCCATCTTAAAAAATAGTAAAAAAAATTCTAAAAAAATACAAAATTCAGTCTGCGAACATATTCATATGGGAATCATGTTGAACGGTTCAGATCGACCGTTAGGATTTTGAAAACGAAAATATGATATGTATTACGGACCAATCCGTGATATGCATAGTACCATAGACTCTCTTAGTTTCGCATCCATCAGTATGTTGATAAGCCAAAAGGAAAAAAGTAAGAAAAAAACAATAGTGACTAGTCGTAATCCATTATACATTAGTTTTTTCTACATTTTTAATGCTTGAGATAATAGATGTTAATTGAAATGCCTATGAAGAAAAAGCTAAATGTTAATTTGAAGTATAGTTCTATGCTACGATAAGTGAGAGACCAGTGACTTCATGAAGGTGAACATCCCACCTCATACTCTTCAAAAGCCAAACACTGTTAGTGATGCATTTGTTTCTCATCTTATTTGGTAGGTCGGAGAAGATCTAACTGAAGGAGAAGCAACGGTACTGGAAGAGTATGGTTGGGTCCGAGACACTGGCATTGGTACAATGCTGAACTATTGTGATAGGGTTGTGCATGACAGGTGGCATGAATCGGACAGCTCGGAGTGGAGGGTTAAGATTGGCCGGCTTTTGATGAATGGCTACAACCGCGGCTCGGTCGTGCTAACAGACATACCTGTAAAGGTTAGGAAGTACATGGGAGAGACCTCAGTAGGAGATGATCTAAGTCCTACAAGGATCAAGTTGGAGTACACTTATGAATCGGAGGTTGTTTGATTGAGATTTGAAAGAAGAGCACCTCTGGTTTTCTTAGAACTATGAAGAAACCTTGTATATGCTGAAGTGTTACCTGCCCATGCAAGAACATTAAATTTCAGAAGCAACCCATCCCCCTGTTGTTAGTGAGGCTTCAGAAACTGCCAATGCCAAAATTAGCTCCCACAAGCCTGTCTGTACTTTGTCTTTAAGAAATAAAATCAGTCATATTTTGTGAAAATATCGAATAGATAAGCATTCTGGTAGGTTCCCAGTATGTTGTAAGTTGACAGGTGTACTTTTGCTGACTAAACTTAAAAAAAATTGATAGAGGTATAGCGGTTCTGGAGTTTATAATTAAAGCTGGTCTCATGGGTTGGGTTGCAATTTTGCATGGTACAAATTGGTTTTAATAATGTTAGGAAACCAGAGGTGTCTTCTGTAAAAACTTGTGTGTAAAAAGACTAATTTGCATAGGGTGCCTCCCATCTGTGCATGCGTAGGGTCAATTTGCATCCTACCTTCATGTATTAGGTAATGATGTTTCTTGTATATAATGTTTGTTGCAGTGGACATCTTTTATAGGGAATTCATTGGTAATAGGGAACTGAAATCTGATCTCTATGTAAAATTATTAACTTGGTGTAGGTCTAGTGTGGTTCGTCAGAAATATAGTTTTCGACTTCTATACCCTCTAGATCCGTCATTTAAACTGTTTTATTATTTATAGTAAGAAACAATGGTTCCTCGCACTTCAAACATAAAAATGTTTAGATGTGAAGTGTTTATAACTGAAATGATCTCCTACTGAGGTCTCTCCCATTTTTTTTTTTTACTGTTTCATCTAGAGGTATGTTGTTAGGTTTTTCTCTTAAATGTTGGTATTTATACTTTTTGTCCTATACAACTACTTGCCAAGGATATTTTTGTTAAGTATATTTTGTGAGTGATTTTAGAAGAGTTTTGTTTGATGGTTAAAAAAAAAATTTATAAAATTTCTCATAGAAAGTTGCTACACGTGGCATGAACATCATGGGTGCAGAGCCATAATGTTTTTTTTTTTTTTTTCTAGTTTGGAGTGCAGAGCCATCATGGATGCAGTGCAATATTATAATTGCTATTAAGACTGATTATATTAATAGCAAATATACCTCTCCACGCAGACTATGCCTGACTATGCCTGCGCAGAGCCAGGGCTCCACCACACAGGTATTGTTTGTGCAGAGCGTGGAGCTTCTTGATTATGCGCAACTTTTACCTGCGTAGATGATAATATTGGATTATTTCGGTATTTTCTCTTAGAATTATCAACTTTTCTGACGAAAACCGAAATTTCGACTTGGACTCAAACCCAGAATCGAACTCAGGTTTGGACTCGGTACGGGTTAATTGTTCTTCAATCTTCTTGAATGGCTAGGCACAAGTATCGAGAAGGGGTCCCACTAGTTCATCATTTCCTATGATGATTAATTACAATATTTAATTATGTTGTGTTTTCTAGAAAACTTTATTATGTTACTATTTTCTAGGTTTGACTATTTATATTTTCTATGTCATTTTTAATTATGTTAGAGTTTCCAAGAGTTGGTTAGAATTTCTAAGTTCATTATGTGGTGTTAGTTTCTAAGTTGGACTTTTAGTTTTTCTAAGTTATTTATTATAATATATGTATTATAAGAAGAGATGGCATGTCATCTTTTTCTTAAGACTTGATTAATATATGAAATTTTCTTATCTTCTCTCTTGTGATTTTCTCTCTTCTTGTCTAAATTATCTTCCCAAATTGTTCAATGTCTCACTAAACCAAACAAAACCTGTACACGCGGAGTAGAGTTTGGGACGTGTCGTCGTCAAGTGGTATCAGAGCCAGGTTATCCCTCCTCCTACAAAATTGTTTCTAATTCCACTAAACCATTTCAAAACACGTCACTAGCGGAGTTGAGATTTGGGGACCGAGTTTGGCGTCAAGTGGTATCAGAGCCAGGTTCGACAACCACCTTCGCGCTTGCGTGAAGTTGTATCTCCGTCAATCGCCAATTCCGACAACCAAGTTCGACAACCACTTTTGCGCTTGCGTGAAGTTGTATCTCCATTAACCACCAATTCCGACAACCAAGTTCGACAACCACCAAATTCGACAATGGCTGACCCAAACATTGCCGCCGTCCTTGAGCGAATGCAACAAAATTATAATGCGTTAATCGAACGAATGCAACAAAACCATAAAGTGTTGATTGAACGCATTACTGGGGTTAGAGAGTGCCCTAATCCCAACGAAAACCGCCAACAACATGACAAACCAACCCTCAACCACAACAGTCCACCTCGAAACAACCCACCTCCAAACCAAAAGACAACCATTCCAATAGAAGAGCTCCTAGAACAAGCGGATGAGCTTGTTAATGAGCTTGTCACAGTTGAAGCAACCCTCAACCGCAACAATCCACCTCGAAACAACCCACCTCCAAACCAAATGCCAACCCTTCTAGTGGAAGAACGCCAAGAAGAACCAGATGAGCTTGAAAATGAGTTTGTCATAGTTGAAGAAAGTGAAGAGCCCGATGATGAAGATGATGTCAATACCTTGACCGATGAACTCGACACAAAAATTGAGTCCATTGAGAACACTTCAAACTTTGATGAAAAATGTGTTAGTGATTTGTCGATGCTCTCGAGTAATCTTGGAAATACTTTGTCCATGGAGGTTAAATCTAATATTTTGTTGCAAACAAAACTTGTGTATTTGACCAACAATGAGGTCTCGAAATCCAACTATAATGATCCATTCTTGCAACCAAATTTCAAACCAGAGAATGCGAGGTTTTTAGTCAACAACACTCTTACTTTTATCATAAAATTTGAGTATGCCTTGTTGGACAAAGGAATCAAATCCTTCCCATTAAAAATTGAAGTCAACTCTAGTTTGTTGATTTCGAAAGCGGTGCAGCAAAATTATTGCAATTTACTGGCATTAAATGTTTGTGCCCAAGATTTGATGAAATACATGCGTAGGACCAATGTGAAAGAGGTCTACAAAGATTTTATGGTGCTTGATATGAAAATATATTGTTTGAAAGAGATCTACAAGGATAATAAGAAGAACAGTCGAATTCGAGGTGAAAATACAAGCTTGAGGTCAAGCTTTCATCAACCGGGGGAGTATGACGAAAACCGAAATTTCGACTTGGACTCAAACCCAGAATCGAACTCAGGCTTGGACTCGGTACGGGTTAATTGTTCTTCAATCTTCTTGAATGGCTAGGCACAAGTATCGAGAAGGGGTCCCACTAGTTCATCATTTCCTATGATGATTAATTACAATATTTAATTATGTTGTGTTTTCTAGAAAACTTTATTATGTTACTATTTTTTAGGTTTGACTATTTATATTTTCTATGTCATTTTTAATTATGTTAGAGTTTTCAAGAGTTTGTTAGAATTTCTAAGTTCATTATGTGGTGTTAGTTTCTAAGTTGGACTTTTAGTTTTTCTAAGTTATTTATTATAATATATGTATTATAAGAAGAGATGGCATGTCATCTTTTTCTTAAGACTTGATTAATATATGAAATTTTCTTATCTTCTCTCTTGTGATTTTCTCTCTTCTTGTCTAAATTCTCTTCCCAAATTGTTCAATATCTCACTAAACCAAACAAAACCTGTACACGCGGAGTAGAGTTTGGAACGTGTCGTCGTCATTTTATCTTTTGTCTTTTAGCATATATTTGATGCTATGTGGAGTTCTAATAATTCTAATCTGACTCTTGGCTTGCAAATTGCAATAGATGGTTCGATCACTTATAATACCGTGTTTAGCTTATTGGGTTTTGGCAGACGATACTTTTAATTGTTTCTTATTTCGTAAATTTAAAAAATGAGTGGGGGCAATCTGAAACGTATTGAATCAAATTTAATTCGATGTCTGGTCGGGAAGTCTTTCCATCGTGTTAAGACACTTGATCGCGTTATGGGTAGCTGCTTGTATTATTTTTATATTAATGATGCAAGGCTGCAATTTCACTCGTCATCCATGAACAACAAAGAAATTTGTTTTATGCAACGTGCGTGTTATATAAGTTTTTTCTGATGTTGTAGAAGATACTTTCATATGCTAGTTTTTCGAAGTATGTTTTTTCAGAAGTACATATTTTTATCTTAACAGTACCAATAATTATTTCATGATGAAATGCTGGACGGATCTAGCATATAAGGATATGTTTGGTTACAATTTTTAGAATAGTTAGAAGAAAAATTTATATATATGCCCATCATAACTTTGTAATTTAGATATTTTTCCATCAAATTTTCAAATTTAGTTATTTCTCCATCTGAACTTACTCATTTTATTAATATCCCCGTTCCTTCATTTAATCACTTCAAAAATACAATTAAAAATTAATAAAATTTTACATTGACAATTTTACCCTTACCCTCCCACACCCCTCCCACCGACCCTCTCCTGCTTCGGCCTCAATGTTTGCTACGCATAATAAAAGGGACTCCATTTCCTCCGATACTTTTCATTAGTTGCTGCTTTTTACTGCTTTGTGTTTCGTCAAGTGAGAATTAGAAACAAGTACAACAAGATTCTCTCTAAATAATTAGACATATAGTCTTTGAACCAATCTCTATTAATTATTTTGTTGAATTACCAATACCAACTGTCAGCTATTATATTGTTAATTTGTTTCATATGTACTGCGTCTAGACTAGAGTGTAGACTGATATATCTTATAACTAACTTTTTAGTTTCACCATGGCTGACAAATTGGCATTTACATTTCCTTCTTCGTCTTCTTACCCCACATGTGACACATATTTTATTCTTTTTCTGTTTTTACTCCATACTGCAAATTTTCATAGTCTGACCGTGCCGTATATGGGAACTGAAAATTTTAATTTAGAATTGGAGGACTTTCAACAAGCAAAAGCTTGTATATGGGAACTGTGCCTTTTTGTCTCTAAGCTCGTAGACTCTAATTCATTAAAACTTAAGTAAACGGATTACATTGTTACATTAAAAGGATATAACTTAGAAAAGTAAATCCAACAATTGAAACTTCTTCCCTTTTGACCCTATTTGTCAAAATATAAGAAAAATAATGTCCTGAGAGTTGGGATATATAGGAAAGCTCGCGAGAACTTAACATATGCAAAAATATTGCCCTGAGTCAGAGGCTCGAGCATCTCAAGCTACAGAACAAAAGCGCACAATATGAATTTCCTTTGGCATTTGATCTCAAGTGAGGTGTTCGGCAATAGTTTTGACTATTTCAAATTGCTTTGTAATCACGTCACATGGATTTTACATCAAAAATAAGAGAAAGAGAGAGTAGCCGGAAGGAGACGGAAGAATTAGATGGGGGTAAAACTGTCCATTTAAATTTCAATTAATATTAAATTATATTTTTAAATGATTAGATGTAGAAATGAGCATATTAATAAAATGAGTAAGTTTAGATGGGGAATAACTAAATTTGAAGTTTTGATGGGAAAATATCTAAATTATGAAGTTATGATGGATATATATACAAATCTCTTTAGTTAGAATAGTAAAATTGACATTTGTCTTATTAGAATAGCTTATTCTAATAACTTGTTCTAATAAGACAAACAAGTTTGGTTCTCTATACTAGCTATTTTAATCCAACCAAACACCGAATAGCTTATTCTGAATCAGTGTTGTAAATAATGGTATGCGGTCGTCGGACGGACAGGGTACCGCCAAGCGATTAATAAGGAATAATCGGGAATAGTCGGCCATAATCGGGAATAATTGGCAGATTAGTCGGAAAAATTCATAACGGTTTGGTTACCGCCAACGACGAATCGGCCGATTAATCGGCCTAAATGGATGTTTTTTACAACACTATTTTGAATAGCTTGTTTTCAAAAATAGCATATTCTCAATCCAACTAAACATACCTTAATAGGTCCAGATTAATTCGCTCTCTCTAAAAATTAATTTTGTTTCCTTGTTGTTTTTAATATACAAAAGGATACTATTTTGTTATTTTTTTTATTATGTGGGAGACTATTTTTGTTATTTTTAATTATGTAAGAGATTATTTTTGTTATTATTTAATCTAATACCTGATTAGTTAATGAATTTGAATCCGATAAGTTATTTTTTTAAAATTAGTCGGCTTAATGTCCGATAAGCTATTTAAATCTAATTAGTTAATACAACCTTGCAGAAATTCTGAATCTGCTCTAGTGAAGTGCGAACTTACATAATTGATTTGCCTGTCCTTTCTTACCAGCTTTAGTGAAGTGCGAACTTACATAATTAATTTGACTGTCCTTTCTTACCAGCTTTGTATGTCTAAGATAGTCGTGCATTTTCCTCTAAAGTAGTTGTACTAATAAAATTGTAATTGTTTTATCTGTTATTTGAGTTGCTAACTCTGTTAGCATTCTAAAAACCCTGCAAATCAAGTTTTTTTTTATTAATATATTTGTTGGGGGAACTTTACTGCTAACCAACAAAAAAAAGTCTTTTCGATTGCAAAAGAAAACACTTTTAGACTGCAAGTATGCTATGAGACATGAGACGAATTCGGACGGATCCGTACCCTCTCAGGTACCTAACTCAAGCTAATTGAAACGGACAGTTCAGATTAATCCTATATGAGCCAAACTCAATCCGGTGCCTATGAAGATTGTAAGGGGCCTGTTTTGATATTCGTGCCATATTAAAAGAACCGTCCGATCATAATTTGCTTGAATCAAGTAACCTGAGATGATGTGAATTCAATTCAGACCACCCCTAGGTACCTGAGATGAATCTCAAAACAGATTCTCTATAATTTGGCTCAGCAGGGATTAATACGAGCCGTCCATCCGCTTAAAATGCACCTCAGTTACCTGGGATACGGACTCGTATGAGACTGGGATAGGAGCGACAGTCGGCGATTCAATCCTACAACTTGATCAGTCAGTGATTCAATCCATAGGTTTTTTACCATAGGTCCATAGCTGATGCTTAGTGGATCGGGTTCATATCCCGCCTCTGATATGGATCGTGTCGTGATCCATTAACTTGATCCCACTTGCTTAGTTTTTCTGATTTGTTTTAATTTTTTTTTTTTCCGGTGGCCAAGTGAAGAAAGTAGTATAAGGGGCGGGGAGAATCATTCGCCAAACGAAAGAAATAAGTAAAAGGGCGTTGCTGGGGCTCGAAGCATCGAACCCAAGCATCTCCTGTAGCCTTGGGAAGCCCATTAAAGTATATTTTGTTGTCGAGACATCGTGACAACTGTCACTGACATGTTATTAGTGTCCAAAGTTAAATAGAAATTAATAAATATATCTAGTTTGTTGGATTTTATTAAAAATGTTCCAACCAGCTATTTAATAGCTAGTCTTTTATTTTTCTCAACTAGCCATTAAATGACCAGTTCTTATATTTTCTCAACTGGTCATGAAATGACCGGTTCTCACATTTTTTTTGCTGTTAAATAATAATTTTTCTCTCCCATCCCTCTCACAACTCAAAACTCACTCTGAACCCGTCTCTTTCAGGTAATTTTTTTTTTAATTTAATTTTTTTATTTAGTTAAAAAAATTAATTTTAATTAATTTTTTTATTTAGTTAAAAAAATTAATTTTAATTAATTTTTTTATTTAATTTAAGTTTATTTATTTATTTTATTTAAATTTATTTTTTATTATAATTATTTTATTTTATTTTAATTATTTTTCAGTAACCTATATATTTAAATTAGTGATCTGACAATTGTTTACTATTTATCAAAATATAGTTTGTCTGTCATGACCATGCTTTCATTACACTGTGGTGAGAAGTTTCTTACTAATATATATGGGGCTTATTACTCCAAAGAGCTAGTTGGTTCATTTATGGTTCCCGATGATATCTCACTTTGGGACTTGAAATTCATGATTTACGAATGCACTGGTTATAACCCAGAAAAGTAGAACTTACAATTGGCAACCCGAGTGAACCAGGAACACCCCCGACCTATATCATAGCGAAAATAATAACCGATGCTGCATGGAGATCCATGTACGGCCATTTAAAGGCCACCGGAAATTTTGTAATAGAAATCTACGCCAAGATGGTTCTGACAGAGTCAGAGGTTGGAAGTTCTGGCCAAAATTCAGTTGCGCCACCTTATACAACTCAACAAGAACCATACACTCCCATAGGTTCTTTATTCGTACCTGACCCAGAAACATACAGTCATTTCACTTCACCAGCACCCCAACCACGATCCGAACCACGACTCCAACTACACCTAGACTCGTGCATGTGGTGCATTTACCATTACCGCCACCATCACCTCACCCCAGACCGGCACCAGCAAACGATGAAATTGGGTCGAATTTTGAAAATATTAATGAAATTTCGGAGAAAGATCTGCAAACTGGGGATTAATTTGAGGGAGCAGACTGGGACTCTGATCACCTGGATGGTTGTGATGAAGATGGTCCAGTGCCCATTCGAACCGGATATGGGAATATGTCGCTCAGTGGCGGACTGATACGCACCCGTTCACATACTTCAATGATATATCTTCTTTTATAGAAGCAAATATTGCTTACTATGGGCAACAGATTGAGTACAAAGGTGAGTTAGCGTCAGAACAATATTTTCAAAGCAAAGAAGAGCTGATTAAGAAAATTAGAGAGCACCATATTACTAAGAATCAGGAGATTAGAATGAAGAAAAGTGACAGGGATCGGATTCAGGTAGTGTGCAATACTCCGGGTTGTGATTATGAACTTAACGACGGGTTTTGGAGATGCATGGGTTATAACGAGGCAAGACAAACCTCACACATGTAGGACTGAGTATACAAGGACCGACCATGAATGTCTGACGGCATCAATCATTGCCGATGTCATTGAGAACGGCATTAAGAAAGACCCTTGTATAAGCATCCAAGGGGTGGCAAACTGTGTGGCAACTAAATGGCCGGTTTAGGCATTTTTATTAAAACCCAGCCAAGTTGGATATATTTATTAATTTCTATTTAACATTGGATATTCATAAAAATGTCGGCAACTGTCAAGTATATTACAATTAAATAAAATACTCAAACGGGTCGTTCAAGTTGATCCGGGTCGAGACTTGGGTTGGATGGTCAAATATGAAAAATTAATAAGATGATAACGACCCGTGATGATTAGCCCACTTCTATGAGATTGTTGAGTATATACCAACACATTGCCTTTAGTATAACATCGTGCTCACAGGCAGACCTACTATACAAGAATGGAGTCAATTGGTCTCTATTTTTTTTTCAAAAACTAGTACTAAAAATATACTTCTCTTATATAAATTATAGTAAAATGCTAGGGGTACAAGAAATTGACCCTCATATTTTTTGTGAAATTTTATACTATTGACCTCCATTCTTAAAAAAAATAATTTGTGTATAATTTGAAAAACTTCTAGTATTTTAGAACTTTTTAATAAAAAAAAAATCAAAAACTCACATGTAACACTTCTTATTTTATATTATCTCTTTCACTCACCATTCTTATTAAAAAAAAAAAAATTGATCCCCATTCCATGAATTCTGGCTCCGCCCCTGAACGTGCTATGATATTTTTTGTAATAGAGTTTAATGACACGAACCAGTTCGATATCATAAATTAGGCCACTAAATTATGCTATTAATTGTTCTATTTTTGTTGCATTTGAGTTTGTTTTGGCAATTACTGTAATGGATTGACTTTGTTATAGGAGAATATTTGATGCAACTATGAAGATAATTAGTTTTCCCAAAATGTTGAAAATTACTACAAATAGTACTCACGTATTTTGGATTTATTAAAAGTTGCACAATATTTTTCTATTTTAGCAGTCAAATATAGTTATAACTAAAGTGTCAACTAAGATCAAAATAAAGAGTCTACTATTATAAATAAGTACTAGTCTCAATTATATAACATCAATTTGAATAAAATTTTAATACTAATATTAGATACACACAAATGTCCATGCGACCAATTTTGTTGGAAGCGATATCAACCTTTAGGTGGCTGCTTGTTGGAAGGAGATTTTGAGTAATGTTAAAATTTTATGAAGCGATATCAATTTGAATAAAATTTTAACATTACATTACATCCATTCAGTCCTTCCTCCCAATCTTTCTTTGCATTCAATCATTCTACCTCCAAATCTATCCTTGCGTAGTCTTGTTCTTCTTGTCAAGATATGAATTAGGATTTATGCTATCGTTGGGATTCTGATATGCATCTCAGTTTAGAATGTCTCTCTCATGAATATCTTTCTCTAGATAGCACATTTCTACTTTCTCTCTCTGGAGCATCTATTTGGTATTATTATCAAAAGTCTGTATTTGATATACAAAGAATATAGAAATTATAATATGGTAGTACATATCCCTCTATAAGAATATGATGTAATTCGTATATATAAACTCAGGGTATTGTCTTTGGGTGATAGAAAAACTTTTGATAATAATTATTATTTTTCAGTTTCAATTCTATCTATATCTTGTCATGGTATCAGAGCTATGACTCAATAATCTTAGTTCTCTTGTCATGGTGTCCTGTTGTGTAACTCCCCAACTGTTGCGACTCTGCTGATCTATTTTGGATTGGTTGTTGTAATTGTGTTGCTTCTCTCGTGTTGCTAGTGCAGAAAAAAGGGATTCAATCATGACAAAGAAGAAGAAAAAGAAAGAGAAAATAGTTCTTAAAATCTGATCTGATGTGGCTTTTATGGGCTAGTGACTACCAGACAATTTCAGTTGATGCGGTTTAGTTTTCTGCCTAGTAAGTTGTGTAAAGACTAGAGCCGTGAGATTTTCCTAAGTTTTTCTAGGGACCACAACAAGGCCAATTGATCTCTAGATTTTTGTTATTTGATAATTCAAGCGATTTTGAAAGAGGAGGTAGCACAGTTGGCTAGAAAAAAATTCTAAGATTTGATTACTAAAGCTCGGAAGTTCGATTCTCTCTCCCGACTTCGCAGCCTCTGCGATGCGAAGGTTTTTAAAAAAAAAAAACCTTTACAAACAAGCCAGTTCTCCTCGGCCAAAGAAGATCAAACAATACTCCACATGCGCGTCTAACATTAGTTTACTCACGGTATAGTCTCTGTTCACATCAAATAATCTTAACTATTTCTAACTTCCCACTTGTCAGTGATTCATATTTATTAAATACGTTATCCTTACAATACACCAAGCGTAGTCAGTATTGCATCCCAAAGGAGACAGCACTGTCGCTTAAGTGCGACCCACCTGCTGCCTCTCTTTCCCCAAATTCTCTCTCCCTTTCTCTTCCTAAAATGGCAGATGATGGATCCGCATCCGCTTCACCTACTGGATCCGCATCCGGGTCGCCTTCCCCTCCGCCATCTCCGTCTCCTCTGCCCGCTTACCCGGAGGTACTTTACTTCGCTTTTTCTCTCTCCCGTCCCTCTCTCCCTCCCTCCCTCCCTGTCCCCCCCCCCCCTCCCCCCTCTCTCTCTCTCCCTCTCTAAACCCTAGCCAGTGTTTATCGCCGAAAAGTGGATGGAGCCACTTAAAGAGTATCACCTTTCCGAGTTTGTACAATATTTTCATAAAATACTGAAGCTATCAACCAGATCAGTCAGGATTATCCAAATTCGGTATACTTCTAATCCTGCTTTGCGACCTTTTACGTCTATGATCTATCTCCAAAGTAAACTTTGAAGAATCTCGGGTCCATACTCAGTAGTTAGTATTACATAGGTTACCTCTATTAGACTTTAAAATCGCTGGGTGTTTCATCCTCATCCTACAAAATTTAAAACTTTTCGGGTTTATTGTTCAAGTAGAACAATTGTACTGAAGTTTTGAGGTCTGTCGTAATTAACCTACGTTGACTGTTTCAAAAACCATCTTCTGTATGGTGTGGGCCCTACATGGTTTGACAAGCAAGACCTGGATTCCAGTGGGTCGAACCTGGTGTTGTTGATTTCTGATTCATGTTGGCTGTGATGCGTGATTTCACAATGTGGGTTGGGGCTTCTATGAAGTGAAATGCTGTAATTTTTTTCTTTATCTGCGTGGTTGTTTGCTACACAATGACAATGGCCCCAGTTGTAGTGCTAGTACCCTTTCCGAAATGCCGATGATATCATTTTAGTTCATCATATGGTGAATGGACCCCACTGTTCTTTTCATGCGGGATTGTCTTTCGAGCAAGACTTGGCTTAATATTTACCATGCCAGTGCGTATTGTATGTTGGAATTGTATTTCCAGATTTTGTTTGGTCTCTTCTGTTTAATTGGGTTCATAATGTTCTGCATATTAGTTCCTGCAGAAAATATGGAGAAACTTGAGTTATTCTGTTGTTCCTAGAATAAAGTAGGATTTGTTACTTTTTTTGAGAGTTTAGTACTTGATCCAATCTTTTGCAATAAATTCTTCTTTGGACGGTTGTTCAAGTAAAGGGGACTATTTTACAGAGAATCACATTTTTCTGTTCCACCTAGTTCATATCAGAAATTACCTTACCTGGCGGATATTCAGTACTTGTGACTATTGATTATGAGGTGTTAGATAAAATTAAAATGCAGTTTTATCAACAATTAGTTTTGAACCTGTCCAGTTCTGCAAGATGAAAATAATTCTTAAAACATGTGAAAACCTTCATCTAAAATCTTTTTGTTTAAGCTGGCAAACACTAATGTGTATCCATCTTCTGTAATTTTATTCCAGTTAATCAAGGTGGCAGTTGCTATAACAAGTGGCACCATGGGGTCCACAAAGGCAGCCATCTCGGCCCACATTGAGACCACTCTATCCTCTTGTCTGCCGGCAGACCATGCCTCTCTTCTCTCCTCCCACCTCGCTGGTATGTCGGCGTCTGGGGAGCTGACCTTCACTGACGATCTATACTCTCTACCTCCAGTCAAGCGTGGCCGGGGCCGCCCCCCAAAGCCACGCCTCCCAGGTGAGGCAGGCCCCCGACGGTCCTCATCCGATGGGCCTCGTCGACCTCGTGGCCGCCCTCCCAAACCGCGGGATCCATCAGCTCCTGAGAAGGTCCCACGGCCACGTGGCAGGCCGCCTAAGAGCACAGATAGTGGATCTGCAGAGCCGCCAACTGGGGAGAAGAAGCAGCGTGGCCGGCCACCTAAAGTGCGGCAACAGTTTGCTGAAGTAGGGTTTGTGTGAGAAAGGTAGAAGCTCTAACTTCGACATGGATGATAAACCGGTAATTTAAGGCACAAGGTGAGGTTCAGGTTTAATTTCACAGCAGTGTATTTGTGTTGCTGCTTATTTGGTTTAGGGCTTAGAGAGGTATGTGGGTAATGTGTAACTGGAACGGAGCAGAGCTTTAATTATTGATTTTGTAAAATCTGTTCTTCTCTTTTTGGGTTTAATTTAGATCGACAAAACATTTAGTTCATCCGCATAATTCTTGTTTCTCTAATTGCTATGTATTTTCGAGTTTAGGTAATGTTTGGCTGAAAAATAAGCTGAGGATATTGTGTCTTGTATGGGGGGTGACATGGTGTACACTTGTTCAGGGAAGCAAGGTTGTAGTGCTAGTTAAGAGAACTTTTTTTTAATTTCGTTTTTGCTTGACAAATATGTTGTTCAACTGATTAGTTTTGCAGTTGACGGAAACACGGGTTTAGGCTTTTACAATTGTGGAGGAATCATTGTCATTTGCAATCTTGATAATAATTTTTTTTTTTTAATTAAGTAAAATTGAAAAGTAACTTTATAGATATGTGGACATATCGATAGCGTGACAATCAGATATAATACAGTTTTAAGTTTTATTTGATGTTGTATCAAGTATCGTTGAAAATTTAAGTTATTCATTGTATGGTGAAATTAAATTAAATTTCATCCATTTGATAGACATGATATGTGACTAATATAAATCATGTATGTAATGTTAAATTTTAGTTCAAATTTTTATTTTAAAAATTTGTCAAGATTATCAAAATAAATAATTGATAAGTGATATCCTCTTTACAATTTATCCTGCAATTCTGGTTTGGTCAAGATCATACCGAGTCCTGGGGTGACATTTTGTTGTTTGACAAGGTTTGGGATCATATTAAACAAAGATAACATTTAACTCTTTTGTTCCATGCTTTCAGGCAAGTTAATGCTGCTTGTAGAATAATAGTACTACTTCTGGTTCTTATTGGTTTTGCTATACTGTTGCAAATCACAAAATAATTTTGTTGACATTTCATGTTGATCCAAAGACAATTTCTGTGAAACACCTTTTCTTTGTCTGATAATGTTGTGCTTTTCTGGATATAAATGCATTATATGCTTTCTGATGTTATTGACAGCACGAACATACATTTGTAATGAGAGAAGTTTGCATTGAGATCGTATATTTTGATCCCAGCATTTGAAAAATTGAAATTGTTTCTATCACAATCTTTTAAATAAACCCATTCACCTGAAAGAGAATTTGTAGATTTTAAAGAAGATTTTATAGCTTCGTGAATGAAGTGAGCTCATGTTTTTGACTTCATTAGAAATTTCCATATTCCCTAATAATTATCGAGAAAAAGGCTGCGAGAATATGAACTCTTATAAATAAGTTTTAGGGATTTGAAGTACTTTAACTTTCAGAGGCTTAGAAAAATCAATTGAAGGCCTTTTCATAGATTTCCAGTTTCCACTGATATCTGTTTGGTAGTAGGTAGAATTTGTTCATTGAAGAAAGGTTCTTCTAACATAAAAGTTTGAGGTGAGACACGTTTATAACACTGTTTTGATAAACCAAACAAAGTATATAGCCCCAAATCATATTTTTTTTCTGTTCAAGTTAAACGAGTTACTAAAGTAATTGACCATTCCGTTTTTTATATCGGCGAAATGAAATTATTTAAGATCAGTGAAAATGTATGGTTCAAAGAATCAAAGATTTGGCTTTGTTGAAAAAGATGTACTTGGACAAGATAGTCAATTATATATATTTTTGTTTAAAAGGTCTTTCTAGGCAATAGTCACTTAGACGAGATTCATTTCAGTGAGGGATGACTTTCTTAATTTTGTTGCTTTGACTTGAAATTATTGTGTACTTCACTCGTTTATTGTTTCACATTTACCCAAAGCGGGTCTTTTGCGTTCCTTCTACGTTCCTTTTCAGTCGCCAGCATCTCTCTTTCATGCAATTGCTGCACCGTGCAACTACGACAAAAGTCACAAAACCTTCCTTCAAGAAACAGAGTATCACATTCACACCCTCAAAAATCAGCTTTTAGATTTAGTGACAAACGCACATGGTATCTGATGTGAGAGGTTATGAATTTGAAATCCGAATGAGAAAAATATTTTGTTGTAACTTCATGGTACATAATTCCAAGACTGACCTCCATCTTTCGTTCTTTCAAAAAAAAAAACATATTCACATTCCTCTCAAATATTCCAAACCTCAAAAAAAATTGCAGTCGCTTGGTCGCTTTGGTCGTTTGAGTTGGTCTTCTCTTTGATTTCGCGGATTATATTCAGACTTCAGAGTCAAATATAGATTGGTTGTTTATATTTTAGTCAGACAGTTTCAGATCCATTGTGATAAAGTTTCTCAAGATCGTATGCGGTCGCAATTTATGCGGCTAGTTGGTATGCAGGCCACAGATACTAAATTACCTGAAGACAGTTAGCAAGTCGCAACAAAATTAAGCACACAAAATGGAAGAATTGAAATCATAATGTTGATATATATAATTTTTATTCGGTCTAGCTTCTGATGAAGAAATGAGAACTTCCATCACTACTCCTCACAGGAGTAGTGTGATTGGATATGTAGCATTGTAGCTTCAAACATCTTCCTTTATTGCAGTAACTGGGTAGGAATTCGCAGTAATGGCACATATTACCTTCAATATTTTTAGAAAATTTTAATTAGTAATGAAATGCGCCTATTATACACAATAGTCAAACTAGAGCATCTCCATTTTACTTACAAATAGCAATTTAAAAAAATATAATTTCAATTACATTGATGTGAAATAATTTTAATTGAGTGTGCACACGCAGGTTCGTACTATGAATTTATATCTTCGTTTTTAAAGTTGAAACAGTCGATTCGAATCATTCAACATAATCTTCATATGAAAATGACAAAATGTACTTGGAGACTAAATTTTACATTATTTAGAATTTTCCAATTAATTTTTAGATAGATAGAAAATCATCTTATCTAAAGATTTTAGACCTTCCGAAAATAGTGATTTATATTTGGTCTTCAAGTACATTTTCATATGAATATCGTGTTGAGCAGTTTAAATAAACTATTTAGATTTCAAAAACAGAAAAATGACTTCATAGTAAAGACCGATCCACGTAGTGCAAAATATCATAGCCTCACTCTTTCTAATTTAGTAATTTATCTAAATATCACACTGCTTGCAATTGGCAATTGACAATTACAAGAATGTAAAACTTCAATTTACAAAATTACTAAACACAACTGAAATTAAAATTAATTCCATAAAATTAAGATAGTAGAAAAATATAATTGGTTAAATTGTTGACGTCAAAGTCAAAGACGGAATCAGACTTTCAAACTATAGAGGTTAAATACGTATGTGTGTCAATCATATAAAATTTTCCTGCATAGAATGAGAATCAATTTTACTATACCATAACATTTTACTCTAATTTATAAAATAAATTATATATAAATATAATTTGTTTTTTTTTTTTTTTTGAAAAAAGGGTCGATTGAGTCCCTACCTTGTTCCTACATACGCCTCTGGTTGACGTCACATGAAAAATTATTTTTTTTCAGTTGAAAATGAATGAATTATATTCACATAAAAACCTCATAATTTTTATATCGAATGGATCTAGTAAAATTTATGTTAAATCAAATAGTTTCATTTGAAATAGCAAGTCCCTATACGTAACAATGGGTGAAACTTTTGACAGAGTAGTTTTTAATTCATGCAGTACACAACTAATAAAGTTTAAACAGCATTGGTTATGACTAGTTCGCTGTAGGAATTAAAAACTGCTCTTTGAAAATGTTTACCCCGTAACAATGCACAGCAGGTCAGCAGCTGATGTAAAGTCCGAATGTGCAATCCGACCGATCTTTGCTCCCAGCGACCCAGTCCCGGGATGCTTGCCACTCGTCAGTTGCTTACTTGCTTCCCACCAAACTTCAAAACCCACCAAACCCCCTTTGACCAAAAACCTCAGCTCTGGAATTTGCTTAATTCCAAATCATTAAATTTCTTCATCCACCTACAGACCTACCCCTTGCCACCTTCAATAAAAGGGTTTTCCGAAGGAAACCATATTGGCATAACTCACTGGTTTCCTCGGAAATCCCGCCCGAACCCCCTCTATCTCTCTTTTAAATAAGTTTCTATTCGGCCCCGCATTTTTTCTGAAATCTAACGTTTTTCAGATTTGATATGGGGGTGACAAAGAACGCGCTAGAAGAGTTGCTCGAGAGGGCAGGTGGGTGCGCTGTCATCGATGGCGGGTTCGCCACACAGCTGGAGGCACTGGGTGCCGACATAAACGATCCCTTGTGGAGCGCTCTTTGTCTCATCTCCAACCCTGATCTTATAAAAAAGGTTACGTTCTCTATCTACTTCGTGGTTTCGTCTATGTTATGTATTCACGTGCATGCGATTTTCATTTTAATGATTCTGCACCCGACACTTGTCAGATAGCAATATATCTTTCACTGTTCAAAAGAAAGATTGCCAGAAACGTTCTGACTATTTATGGCTGATAATTTCCAAGCCATCTAACAGCTCAAAGAGGAATAGACAAAAGAGATTATTAGATCAGGAAAAATGTGCTAATTTGAAAAATGGGGGTACTAAAATCGAAGATTACTGGATGAGGAATGATCTAATACCAAAAATACTACCGGGGTTTTGGATAAATGTGTAATAGATTAAGAGACTGTGTATTGACCAAGAGAGGTTCATGGGGAGGTGTGGTTAATATTGATGCTTAATTATATGTCAAATTGAAACCATTTTTGTCTGCATTATACATAATACTGTTTCCATTGCATTATTTAAATTCATATTCTTCATCTGTATTCCTTTTATACTATTAATTAAGTTCTCGTATGAAGTTCACTTCGCATACTAATTTCAATAAATTTATTCTATATTCAGGTTCATATGCAGTACCTTGAGGCTGGTGCTGATGTGTTGATTACGTCGTCATATCAGGTTAGCTATTCTACCTGCCATCTCTTTTTCATGCAAGGATTATCATACTACCATAACAGTACTATATAAATGTTTTCATCTTGAAATCAATGCATTCCATAACAGAAGAATTGCAAAAATAGGTAGCGCAAGTTTGTACTGTTGAATTCGTCATTATTCCCTTCTCTTTTCTTATTTTTTGTTTCTGAGTTTCTGTGTATCTTTCTCTCTGTGACCCTGTGAAGGCAACTATACCTGGGTTCTTGTCAAAAGGTTTGTCAATTGATGAAGGAGAACAATTGCTACAAAGAAGTGTAAAACTAGCAATTGAAGCCCGAGATAATTTCTGGACACTTTTGCAAAAATGCCCTAAACATGGGTATAATCGTGCTTTGGTAGCAGCTTCTCTTGGGAGTTATGGGGCTTACCTCGCTGACGGCTCGGAATACAGGTGCTTAATTGCACATTTAAAGACCTTGTTAATGAAAATTATATTCTTGTCACCTTCATCTGATTCTATTTATTTTATTTGCATATTTTGGCTTTTCGGTAAACTGTTTGCTTATACAAACTACCATGAAAAAAAAAATGGTTGGTTAGGACCAATTGTTACAATGCTTTCCGTACCAACATCAACAGCACCAGCTTAAGAAGGCAATTTAAAGTTTATACGTACTATAAATGGCGTACCTGACTGCCAGTTTTCCATAAATTTTTTAATCAACTTCTGTTTTATAATGAGGGAATATATTGAGCAAAATTATGGCTCAATTAAGCCCTGATTGAGGACAAGTAACAAATTTGAGAAGTTAAGACTATACTGCACAAGTTGCAACTTTTCGGTCTAACCACACTTGCACAAAGCTGTAGCTTTGGGAAGTTGGTTGCAGAAAATACAGCATATAGCTTAATTCTCAATCTGCTTTCCCTTCATAATTTGTGTTGTTAATGTGATTATTGAAGGATGGCCTTTCCTTGCAGAAAATTGGTCTATCAAAGTTTGAGCTTATTTAAGATTATTAATGTATGATTGATGAAAACTGTAAATTTAGGGAGTATAGTGTTCCATAAATCAGAATTCTGATCCTTTACCAAAATTTTGATCCACTTTACTGTTAAATTTTTATGGTAAAGTTAAAATTTGTCTAAGTAAATCTATGATCTTGCAGTGGATTGTATGGACCTGATATTGTGCTAGACAAATTAAAAGATTTTCACCGACAGAGGTTGCAAGCACTTGCCGATGCTGGGCCTGATCTACTAGCATTTGAGGCTATCCCTAATAAACTTGAAGCTCAGGTCTCTCTCTCTTCCCCCTTCTGCCCTCTCTCTCTCTCTCAGCCCCCTCTCTAGCAAGACACTAAAGAACAGGTGCATGTACAAGCTTGCAATACGATACCAGCTTTATTCCATTTTGAACTGCTGTGTGTCACTTATTCAAGTCCTGTGAAAAAACTTTGTAATTGTGTCCATTAAATTTGTTGCTGGTAATGCATGCTGTTAAGAACTGCTTTGTGGTTATCAACACGTCAGGGTTGACAACTTAAAATGTTTTGTGGTGGACTGGTAATTTTAAATCTTCTTTGAAAAGAATTTTGCTGAGTTAATTTAATTGGTAATTTTGAAAAAAAAAATAACCATAGGAACCCTTGTTGTAGATTTGGTGCTAATAAAGCACGTGACATATATTTCTCATTCATTGTCAGATACAGTTTATCTAGACAAGTTTAATCAGGTGCATTCTTTTAAGGAAGTTAGTTGATGTCTTCAAGTACATCTTGAATAATGTTCATGTTGATTGACAAAACCAATTTCACGATGACATTGTTGTTTAAAGCTGAATACATTGGCTGATTGTTATAATTGTATGCTGGCTGTCCTTTTACATCAGGAAAATAACGAGGTCCAATTTCTTACAAGATCTGACAAGGATCTCTCATAATCTAAAAGTACACTATACATGAAAATGGTATTAACTCATGCAAAGTGGCATAATATTGTGTGAACTACATATGTTATGTGCAAAATAGTACAGATTACAGGTGACAGTTGGCCAATTGTTTTACATTGTTGTATAACATGAGTATTTCGTAATTTGGAGAGTTTTTTTTTCTTTCAGGCTATAGTCGATTTACTTGATGAACAGAAAGTTGATATTCCATCTTGGATTTGTTTCAGTTCAGTTGATGGCAACCATATACCTTCGGGTGATAGTTTCAAAGAATGCCTTGAAATTTTAAATAATTGTGAAACAATCAGTGCAGTTGGAGTAAATTGCACCTCGCCTCACTTTATTGATAAGCTCATATACGAGTTCAAAAAGGTAAATGTGAAAACATACTAGTAGGCTAGTAGCAGGAATCAGTAATATGAGATACTAATAGGTAAGGAAACATTATAATTGATAGTGGAATACATTTTTTTTTTTTGAATAAATGGAATAATTTATGTTGTATTGGTACCAAATTAGCTAAATCTCAGTTGAACCTGGTATACAGGTAAGCAGAAAAATGCCTAATGGTGCAGCAACCTGAGATGGTAATCTTGGTAGCAGTTAAGAACCATGACCTAACTGGTTGCTTTGTACTCAAATCTAATGATACCAGTATCATACTGTTAGAAGAGACAATTTACCATTATTTGTTGGTTTGTTCACTGGATATCCGGCTAAAACAAAATAAAGCTCCAATATGCTTGTAATACATCCCAAAAATACAAAAAAAAACTTATTGAATAAGAAAGGTCCTTGATCAGTACTAAAAGAACCTTATTGCACACTCAAGGTCTGGCATCTATATTTCTCTTAATAACTGGTGGAGCAATTTTTGTTGGTTTCAGTTTACAAAGAAACCAATTGTTGTGTATCCAAATAGTGGTGAAATATGGGATGGTCGAGCCAAAAAATGGATGGTAAGCTATGCTGCTGTATAGTTTATTTATTGAATCAATTCCAATTACTTTTTTATGTCACTTCATAATTTTAACAAACTATTGTTTTACTCCTCAAATTTGACAAACAGTTGAGTAGTATTTGTGCTTGCTATCATATAATTTGGTCTTAGCAAATTAGAGAAGAACTTCAGAAAATTAGATACTAAAATTTACCATAATGGCAAGTACCACCGCATTATTCCTCATACTTCCTCACTAATATCCAATACCTTTTAAACCAAGGTGAAGTCACACTAAGAATGACTAAGTTCCTATGAATTTTCATATTTACTCAGCTGACTCCTATTGGATCAGTCTTTGAAAATAAATGAAAAAACTCAGCTGACCTTCATCACAATTAATCTCCTTAAATATTCATGTGCATTTCTTTTCCCGGCAACCCAAATTTTCTTCCTTTTGCTCTGCTTTCTCTCCATAAATGAAGAAAAGAGGAGCAATTAAGTCATTTTATAAATTTTGAGGAGGGGTATAGCACCGTATGATAGTGTTATTGTTTTTGCAGAAGTGTACATGACAGTTATTGTTTTTCCGGAGTGAAATAAAATAAAGTAAGTGTTTTGTATGCTCTATTTATGACAGCCCTCGGAATGCTTTGGCGATGCAAGTTTCGAGGAATTGGCCCTTACATGGCGTGAATCTGGTGCTAATCTTATAGGAGGCTGCTGTCGTACAACCCCTAACACAATCCAAGTTATCTCCAAGGCTCTAAAACAAAAGAGACAATATGTCCCAGCAACTATGGATTTTAACTAACTAATCCATCATCAATCATATTGAGCCCAGAAAGTAGGTTATGAAATCACGTTATATCAATTCAAAAGAAAGTATACGGATATTTGTTTTTAGTTCTTATAGTTTATATCAATATGAGTTCTTCAATCACGTTGCCTATATTTTTGTATATGAAATAATGTGTTGATACAGTTTAGTTAACTTGTTTTGTCGGAAGATTATTGTGTTGCGGTTTAAATTATGTTTAAAGACATGTAATTGTCCGATCCATTAACAATTGATTGACTTGATAGCCTTTATAATTGCCCACGAAATTCTGAAGTTCTAAATTTGAAATCCGAAATCTGTAATGTGATTTTTACTTTATGTATATGATTCATATGAAAATTAATATCTGATGCAATTTTTACTTATTTCTAATATAGTATCAAATGATATTCATAATGAACTTATAAAGTGTCAAATGATATTTAAATTGTATGAAATGGAATAGGAAAAAGGATTAAATTGCATGATATTTGATACATAATTAATCTCTGAAGTTATCAATGTAGTTTTTAAGTTTTTTTTCTTAATCTTTCGAATTTTCTTTTAAATTGATTTCATAATCATACTTTCCTGTGAATTTCAATGGAGTTATGAACATTAGTACGGCTTGTTTTCTGTATACATCGGTTTAGTGGATTATGACAATTAGATTAAGAAAACCGAAAAACCATATATTACTATGAGTAGGGTTAAAATACCCCCATTGGTTTTGTGTCCCATCATGTCCCAACATTGTTATCTCTATTTTTAAAGTTTAAACAGTCAATTCGAACCGCTCAATATGATCTTCATATTAAAATGTGCTTGGATACAAAATTTTATATTTTTTGAATTTTTTTTGCTATTTTCTAAGATAAATACAAAATTGTTGTTTTTAGAAGATTCTGGACCATTCAAAAATAGTGATTTTGTATCTCTCTAAACAATTAGTAAAAAAAATTCAAAAATTATAAAATTTGTTATCCAAACACATTTTAGTATGAAGATCGTGTTGAATGGTTCGGATCGATTATTTAGATTTTGAAAGTAGAGATAATGATATATTTATGGCTGAAATGTTTGGTATGAACAGTGGACCGTCCAGTGAAGATGTGGTCAGAATGTTTTAAAAAAAAAATAGCAAAGACAGATTTGATATTTTTTTATTTTTGGAGGATATTAATAAAAATCACGGCATAAATCGAATCAAATAAATTGAATTTTATTTCGTATTCGCGCCCGTATCGATCTATGAGACTATGACTATGCTACATAAGAGGGTTGGCGTCGTGGTACAGTGCTTTATTTGCACCGACTACAGAAAACTGTGCTATGCCATGTGATCCAAGGGCCCACTGCACGAAATAGCACGTATACCAGCAAGTGCCGAAATTTTTATTAATATTCAAAAAATTATCAAAATTTAACGATCTGCTTCCGATTTTAACAATATGCATCAAAAATCAGAAGAATTCCAAATCTGCTTAATACGGAGAATAATTTTCCGAATTTGAGGTTTTCTACCAAATAGAGAAAAATTTAGAAGATGAAAATATGAGTTGTGAGAGAAGGGTGCGGAATGAACAATTTATAGCTGGAATCGCTTTTTCAAAGAATAATTCTCTGCATCTGTGTTTCTGGAAAATAATTTTCTAGATTTACGATAACAGAAGCAGACCTGGATTTAGAGAATAATTCTCCGGAAAGAAGATCTGAATCCGGAGAATTATACTCTGGATTAGACAGATTTTAAATTTTTCCAATTTTGAGTACAGATTGTTAAATTTTGATGATTTTTTAAATATTAATAAAAATTTCGGCAGCAAGTGACGCCGAGATGACTAGGGGTATGAAGGACGATAGGGCAAAAACCATAACTTTCGTGATTTCGTGAATGCATAAGAAAGAAAATTTACAAGGAATAGGGTATGTACAATACTATATACTGGTTAGTTTTCTTTGTTCGTTGGCATGTAAGATATAATTGAAGAGTGAGGCTATGGTAATATGCAAGTTACGGATCTATTTATGCTATGAATTTTCTATTTTTAGATTTCAAAGGATCAATCAGAATTA
The DNA here is from genome assembly GCA_028015225.1 of Carex myosuroides. Lineage (NCBI taxonomy): Eukaryota > Viridiplantae > Streptophyta > Magnoliopsida > Poales > Cyperaceae > Carex > Carex myosuroides. The sequence goes on along the minus strand of CM051474.1, from coordinate 4,681,789 downwards.
TTAAATGTGATTTTTATATGAAAATGTACTTTTAAAATATTTTTTACTTTTTTAAATAGATAGAAAATTATTATTTTTGGTTGGTGAAATTTTTTTTGATCAAGTAATTTTCTATCTATCTAAAAATACAAAGTGATTTAAAAAAAAAGTAATATTTGCTCTCTAATACAATTTTATTAGAAGATCATGTTTAACGATTCACATCGGCCGTGAGAACTTTAAAAATAGAGATATAGATTGATAGCGCAAATCAATTGTAATATGCATATTACTATTGGGCTTGCAAGGAAAAAAAAAAAGCAAAATGACATGATAAGGTTAAGGACGCAAGGTCAAGAATAACGAGTGCTTTGCTTTTTTTTTTTTTTCTTTTTTTCTTATTCTTCTTCGATCAAAATAATGAGACGGCAGCTATGAAGAAGAGAATGTGTTTCAATCAACTTGCACGAATTTTTATTTTGATAGATATGAATACCGAAAAAGTTTATAATTTGAATTAAATATAAATACGAATGCATGCAGTGGAGAATTTTTTTTATAAATCATAATTAATTTTTTTTTTTTACGAAATCAACATAATTTTTTTTTTTTAACAAAACCATAAGAACCAAAATGTCATTTCGGTATATTATTTTTTTTTATTCCGGACCGAAATGGCATTTCGGTCCGGTCCCCTTTTTGGATTTTCTGTGGTACTGGTTTCATAAGTTTTTATATGAGCCGCCACAGAAAATCCAAAAAGGGGACCGGACAGAAATGCCATTTCGGTCTAGAATAAAAAAAAAATAACGGACAGAAATGACATTTCAATTCTTATTGGAAGTGGAACCGGATCGGACACGTGGTAAAACATATACATATCTGTTTTATTTTTAGCTTTTGAAACGTCGGAGAGGATTAGATGAAATTTTGTATCTAGTATGGAGGTCGTTTAATTTCATTTCCTGAAATATTTGCTAATAACATTAAAATAGATTAAATTAAAGAACATGACATGATTCTGAACAAATTTTCAGAAAAAATATTTCCGCTCAATAATCCAGTAGAATGAAAAGTTAATTCCGCTGAATTATTTGGCGGAGTTCAATTCCGCAGAATAATCCAGCAGAATTATCTATTCAACTATTACAATGAATTATAATAAATTAAAATACTGTAAATGTTATAATATTCATGGTTTCAAACGTTTGATTGAATATTTTAAATAAATTTTATATTTTAATATACAAATTCATCACGATGTTTTGTCTTTTTCATAAAATAACAGAAGCATTTATTTTGAATGCAATATTTTTATATAAAAATATATATTTTAATATAATTTTATAAGGTTACAGAGCTGATTTAATTTAAATTTCAGTTCCACTTGATTATTCAGCAAAATCAAACGGAAATATTGTTTCTGAAAATTTGATTAAAATCATGTCATTTTTTAATTTAATTATTTTTAATATTATTAATAAAAATTTCGGAACCATTTTTCTTTCAAGTTTAATTAATATGCATGATTTATTTTCATTTCTTCACACAGTCACACGGATTCTAAAAAGGAATCCGAAACTGGACTCCCGATATTTTGACGACAATTTATTTCTTGAACTACATATTCATTGAAATAATAGATTGAAGCCAAAAATTATAATTTACTATGTAGACTCTTGCAATTTGTAATGTTTACGAGAATTTGTTCTTAACCTAGTTGTAAGATAATACTCTCAATGTAAAAGGACTTAAGTTCATAATTCAATTAAAAAAATTTAATTAGTATATAAAATTAAAAGACTTTGATTCATTTTATCTAGTAAAAATATATTTCATACTTAATAGTTTAATCTATAGTTAAGATAGATTGGTTGTTCTGTAAAGTTACTCCGTATTTAATTGCTTATTCTAAGTTAAGATAGATTGAATTAATTATGTTTGGTTGGAGCTCGGTATAGCAAGTTGATGAAAAGAGAGAAAATTACAAGATTAATGTTACCCTAACCGCAGACTCCACAGATAGATTAAACTACTTCTAGAGAGGTGGAGTAACTTACTTCGGATTAATTCAAATATTACCCCTCCCCCCTTAGAGTCCGGATCCCCTAAACCCAATTTTTGAGTTTAGACGTGTACGGTGCCTATTCGGTGGTAGCGCAGGGGCCAGTATTATTTGTGGGGTCCAGGTTCTTTAAAATTCGTGTTAGAACACCTTGGACGGTTTGGATCAAAACTCAAAAATTGGGTTAATGCACTGGATCTGAATTCTCCCCCTTACTCCTTCAAATTTACTCTAGATAATTCAATGGAATTAGGCCCATGCAATTTCGCTAAATAATCTAACGAAATTGACCATAAATTCCACTGGATAATTTAGCGAAAACGTTATATTTGAATTTTTCCAAAAATAATGTCATTTTCTTTAATTTGATTGATTTTGATGTTATATATAAAAATTTCGGGTTTTAATATGCTATGCAGATCTTTTCAAAGCAAAGGTTTAAATAGCGTTTATCGCGTCATAGCGGAACGGCTGAAAAAACAGCGCTATGGCCATATAGCGCGAAATAGCGTGCTATATGGCCATAGTGTCATAGCTTTTTTGGTCTGAAAACGCTATAACGGCGCTATAGCGCGCTATTTAGAACATTGTTTCAAAATATTACCAAACATTATAAAGGGCGGCAACGGAAAATTTTACGGGAAGATTTTAAGAATATTCAATTCATTTGATATACGGTAATACATACATTTAACCTAATCATATTTTTAGATATAATATGTAAATATAAACCAATCTCATAATGTTAGTTTTGAAACTTGCAACATATTACGAAAGATCGTCAAAGAAAATGGTCAATGATTTTCGACCTTTGAAATGTGCTAATATGAACTAACTTTAGTAATTTTTTTTTATTGAAAGTTAAATTAGTGCAATAGCGCTAACCTACTTAATTTTAAATTGAAAGAGTTGGATTTCATCTTAAATGAGACTTGCAACATTATTTGTTTAGGGGATAAAAATTGGGTTTCGAGTTCATTTAAACTACTTCTCTCCGAACACATAGAGGATTTCATTAAATGAGATTTTACGCGAATAACAAGGCAGGTGGGTTTGCTGACGGGGCGATCAGACCGAGCAACGGTCATATTTCGAACTTTTTTTTTAAGAACATCCTTTTCTTTTCCAGGATTCTCTCTGTCCTATAAACTCGAAATATTTATCAATTAATATTCTTCACCCTCGAAGGCTCGAACCCTCCTGCCGCTGCTTACTTCTCACTTGAGCCTCCTTTATTCCCTTACCAATTCTCTCTCTCTCTCTCTCTCTCTCTCTCACACACACACACACACACACAGAAGCACGCGCGCACACAGACACACTAGTTTCTTCTCACTTGTAACCTCCACCACTCTGTAGCCATTGAAAGAAAGCAAGGTCTTTTCTTCATTCCCTTTCTTTTTACCAGTTTCCATTTCCTCCGTTTCCCACTTCTTTGAACCTTTTCTTCGCACAAAATTGGCAAAAAAAAAGGAAAAGGCGGAGCCTCTGGCACTAACCCCTCTTTTTCTACTGGAGAGAGATCAATGGCGGTGCTTCTTCTATTGCTCCTATCAATCTCAGCTGTTTATGCTGACGAAGGTGAGTTCCAGTTTCTTTCCCCAATTTCATGCTTGAGTTTTTGTTTTTAATACTTTTTTGGGGGAGGGGGAGGTGAGGCGGTTCTGATTCGGGGGGAAATATGGCCTCGAAGTTCCTCCCTTTCAATAACAAATTAACAGCCCACTTTTTTAATTTATGTTCCTGAAGTTTCGTTAGAGATGAGGATTTTGTTATGTCTAATTGGTTTAGAGAGCCAATCTCTAAAATCTTGGTTTTAAAAAAGAAAATATGTACGAATATTCTCTAATTCTGAGCAATTAATTATCTCTGTGTAAAAGCTGAAGTCTTTGACCGTGAGAAATGATTTTATGTGCTAGTTTCTCTTTTCTATTGTACACAATAGGGGGCTAGGGTCCTTGCCTTAGGAGACTTAGTTGCCTCATTAATGAGCGCATTAAATGCGTTATTGAGGAACTGTTCTCGTGTTCTGTATTATACATTGAGTGAGCCTATGGTGCTATGCATAGCACGGATGGGGTCCGTGCTACGGCTAAAAATTTAATTTTTTAAAATTCTAATGGTCGATTCAACCGTTCAATGTGATAACCATATGAATATGTACTTGCAAATTAAATTTTATATTTTTTTGAATTTTTTTACTATTTTTTTAGATAGGTAGAAAAATCAGTGTTTTCTGAAAATTCTGGACCATCAAAATTCTACCTATCTAAAAAAATAGTAAAAAAATTCGAAAAAATATAAAATTTAGTTTGCAAGTATATATTCATATGGTTATTACATTGAACGGTTGGATCGACCATTAGAATTTTAAAAAATCAAATTTTTGGCCGTAGCACGGACCCCATCTGTGCTATGCATAGTACCATAGCCTCACTCTTATACATTTATTCCCACTAATACATTAATGCTTTGGTGGGTTTGTACTAAAGCATCTTCTTCTTGCCTCCTTCCATTAATTTCTTTTTGTTCTCTTAAAATTTTTTGAGGCATGTTCCCTTGTGTGGTGAAACTCAGCACGCGCCCAACAACAAAAAAAAGCAAAAATATTGTGCATACCTTGCAAATGGAAAAAAAAAACATTCCCCTCATTGAAGTAATGCATTAATGCTTATTGATTATCTACATAAATTATTTACCTCAGGAAAATGCCCAACCTGTACCTCAAAAAAGTGATGATGGAAAAGGGGTTTTGTATGTGTTCTTTTGATTAAAACAGAAGGAAAAGGTTTTGGTTTATGGTTTTTGCATGGTTATGTTTTTTTTTTGATAAAATCATCCTCAATAATAATCAGGTAATTTAATAATAAGGTACTTAACAAAATCCTGGATTGTCTGTCCCTGTCCCACGTGTAGTTATTAACCAGAAATAATAGATAATCGGCGCAGCAAGAATCCAATCTCCTCGTCATAACATCCTGAACAAATATTAAATTGCTTATGATTAAATTGAAATATAAAAAAGAGGATACCGGGCCCCGCTTAATATTATAGTCTGTGAAGGTACAAGTTTTTAGATTTATGCCCACTCTTTGTTCCAGTAAAGACACCTTTTTTATGATTTGATTTCCCCCTGTATTGCAACCAGTAAACGGTAACAATTCTGAGCGTTTGTTTTTATCCATCTGGTCTTACTAGCCTTTCTGTTGATTTTATATTTTTCTTTTTGTCCTTTTTTTTTTTTTCATTGCAGCCCTTTAAGTAGGATATTTATTTGTTATTTGTTTTTAATGTATGTAATAAGCTGTATTTGGAGTGCATAAATGGGCCCACTGGCACCAACTGTCTCTATCCTTCGATCCAGTTTGGGCTTTCATTGGAATTTGGGGATAAAAAAATATTTGTGAAAGCGACAATACAGTGAAACTAGAGAGGGCCCACATTCCCAGTCGAGTTCAAATTGTTTACGCATAAAATGTTAAAAACCCTTCTTTATGCGGGCTATCCGCATAGCGATGCTCCACGCTTTTTCTCGATTTCTCTTCCCAATGTGAGTTCCCGTACCCTGTCTCCTCGGTGTTGTTGCTCTACAGCTGGTACCAGTTCTGCTAGTCCGCTCGACCACGTTATGGAGCAAAAATTTATTTATTTATTATTTTTTTTTGCCCACCAAGAAGTTCGCGTTCCTGTCAAGCATGTTTGACCGTTGACCATTTTTGGTGCACATTTTTTTTTTCTCTCTCCGGGAGTCCATTAGGTCCAATTAGTCTTTGTAATTCGTAGGTTTGCAAAATATGAAAAATAGATTGAGGAAATCATTTTTCTTTTTTTTTCTGCAAAAAAGGCAATAGGATTGATTGAGGAAATCTCAAGCTGCTATACTAGCAGTCTAGTCTAGCATAAGATTTTGTCAGCATGGATGGGTGATGCCTGATCTGGCGCTTATGTTGGAATATACAGAAGCTCCTTGCTTTATCAAGAGTAACTAGGAACCTTCATTATAATTTGCATATTAATTCATTATTAGTCCTCTAATACAGTACAACTAATTGTTTGGTGAGATTTAACAAAGAAAAAATTATTTATTTCCTGAGATAATGACAAGCAGTATTAACCAACTAGTTTCCTTTTTTACTTATTACTGTTGGAAATATGTTCACAAGAGAGGATTTTTTACTTATTACCCTTTGCTGCTTGATTCCGGTTGATATGGAAACACAGCCAAAATCCTCAGCATTTTAGTTCAAGTTGATTTAAACATGGATAAAAGATTCCATAATTCTTAATCTCTCATTTATATTACAGGTGCGTATATCGGTGTGAACATTGGCACAGCCCTGTCAGCAATGCCATCCCCTACACAAGTAGCTGCACTACTCAAATCACAAAACCTCCGTCACGTGCGCTTGTATGATGCCGATGCCTCCCTCTTGGCTGCTCTAGCCAACACAGGCATCCGTGTAGTCGTCTCGGTGCCGAATGAGCAGCTGCTTGCTATAGGGTCTTCAAATGCCACTGCGGCAGCCTGGGTGGCGCGTAATGTCGCCGCACACTTCCCGGCAGTCAATATTTCAGCTATTGCTGTCGGGTCAGAGGTGCTCACTTCAATGCCAAATGCAGCACCCCTTCTACTCCCGGCCATTCGGTTTCTCCAGTCTGCACTTGTTGCATCCAACCTTGACAAGTTTGTTAAGGTATCTCTCTCACACACAAACTCACACGCATGCGCACATGTACAGATGAACAATCACACGCCTACTGAAACATGAAAGAAATGAAAGCTGAAGTCATAATGACAAAAATAATCTTGGCTTTTGTTTATTAAAACTTCTATAATCTTTTTTGTTAATCAAATTCTTAGACCTGATATCAAATTTTGTACGTAGAAAATGCTAATCTTATAAGAACACCAAAAGGCAAGTCGCGTAACATCTTGCACTGATATGTTATACAGAAATAGCATGCAAAATTTTACCGGCTACTCAATTTGTCTTAATTATATTTTTCTTAAACAATTACTTTCTCTCATTCTTAACCCTACTATTTCATTCTCTTTTTCTTTGCCAGGTGTCCACTCCTCACTCGTCGTCCATCATCCTTGACTCATTTCCGCCATCCCAAGCATTTTTCAACCGCTCGCTTGACCCAATCCTCACACCTCTCCTGCGCTTCCTCCAATCCACCTCCTCACCTCTATTCCTCAATGTCTATCCCTACTATGACTACATGCAATCCAATGGTGTAATCCCTCTCGACTATGCTCTCTTTCGTGCCCTCCCTCCCAACAAGGAGGCTGTTGATGCCAACACTCTCCTCCACTACACCAATGTATTTGATGCCCTGGTGGATGCAGCCTATTTTGCCATGGCATACCTTAATGTTACTAATGTTCAGGTCGTTGTGCTCGAGTCAGGTTGGCCTCACAAAGGTGACCCTTCAACAGAGCCTGATGCGACAACTGAAAATGCTGATACCTACAACAGCAACCTGGTCCGACATGTGATCAACAGTACTGGTACTAATATTGACTTTCCTAATTATAGTAGGAGAAGATTAATAAAATATTTTTATTTAGTCTTAAACCTGACTGGCTAGTTTGAATTTATTATTTTATCATTCTTAATAGGTACTCCCAAGCACCCTGGCATACCAGTACCTACCTACTTGTATGAATTGTATGACGAAGACCAGCGCCCTGGGGCATTATCAGAAAAGTCATGGGGTTTGTTCGACTCCACAGGATTACCTGCCTATACCCTACACATTACCGGGTCGGGTTTATTATTGGCAAATGACACAACAAATCAAACATTCTGTGTGGTAAGAGAGGGGGCTGATCCTAAGATGCTTCAGGCTGCCTTGGACTGGGCATGCGGGCCCGGGAAGGTTGATTGTTCGGTTTTAATGCAGGGTCAAGCATGCTATGATCCCGATAGTGTGGAGTCACATGCGAGTTATGCATTTAATGCGTATTACCATGGGATGGGGATGGGGTCTGGTACGTGCTACTTCAGTGGAGTTGCAGCTATAACCACCACAGACCCAAGTAAGCAAGCTCTATAGTGCCTTTTTGGAGTTGTTGGATTTGAGGTTTTGATCCGTTTGTTTCTCTTAACTGACATGGGTCTTCTGTTTGTCTTGCTTGCAGGCCATGAAACTTGTCTTTTTGCAGGAAGGTAAGAACCTCCTTCTGGTGTTATTCATTATTCAATACTTGTTCATACTGCTCTCGATTGATGGTATTAAACGCGAGTTGCAAGATATCAGACCAAGGCAGTGCATCTATTTTTGGAGGGGAACTCAGGTTGATTAGACTCAGGTCTGAACATGGTGCCAAGAAAGATATCACAAGGGTTACTATAATTGAGACTGGCACTGAAACTGTTATGGTTTAAAACAGTTTCCGTACCAGTATGCATTTCTGTTGCATACCTCAACTAAAACTGCCACAAAAAAAAAAAATTGGTTTATTTGTTCTATATACCAAAAGATTGTTCTGATACATTTCTGCTGCTATATTTTTGCAGTGGTGGCAAGAATGGCACATCTTTATTGAACGGCACATCACTTGCTCCATCGGCCAATTCAACAGCAGACCAATCCGGCTCAACTCGTACAGCCATCTTAGCCGGTGCATCATTTCTCCAATTGTTGGTTCTGCTGATGTCAACCGCACTTCAATTGTTGTGAGACAAGTAGGATTAGTGGGGACTTGGTATCTTTTGGAAAATGGCTGTTTCAAAGATGTGAGACAAGTAGGATTAGTGGATCCTAGGCACATCCAATTTTGTTTGCTGTTTCAAAGGGAACCTCCCCTTCTCAGCCCCAATTTCTGGGAACCGAATTCTTGTTATTTATCTGTTCTTCTTTTGAGATGATTGCCATGAATCATATCTTAGTACAAAATGCAAGACGTTCATTTGCTTATTAGCTAGGCAATAGGGGGCACTATTTTTCTTAGATTATCCGGCCATTATATTTTTGTCCATGTTTTTTTTTGTAGGAACTAGTGCTAGTTTGAATTTGTATTTTCCATTCAACATTGTTTTACCAATTGCACGCACAAGTTCTTACTTGCGGTGCCTGCTGGTCTCAAAATATATTAAAGCTGAAACTGATATGTTTCCACAGCTATTCGGGAATTGGTAAATTAATTTGTGTATGGATACTTCAAGGTGAATATGCAACCCCTGGAACTTTTATAGCTCATAATGCAGAGGCATTGTTGATCGGAATGGGCTTATGTAACCAATCAACTTTAAAACGCACGATGAACGATTCAAATTCTTTTTAATATAGCAGGTACAAGATGTGCAGTCCTAACTGTTGTTCAAAATACATAATATATGTATATTTTTTATTTTTAAATAAGAATATTCGTATTTTGATGTTTGTTTTTGGATGTCTTTACAAAATTCGAGGAGTCGAAATATATTATCATCTTGACATTTGTGATCTGTAATAGACATGCAATTTTACAAATAAATAATACAAGGGCCAACTTTGGTTATTATTATTATTATTATTATGTGATGGTACTTCTTATTTCACCAAAAAAGCTCATTAATAAATGGTTGGAGAATATTGATACCAAAATCGTATGTTGCAGGACCGACCAAAGAAAAATGGGCCTAATATGGCCCAATATCCTAGTAAATTTTATTTATCCATGCCCAATATTTTACGTCTGTTTGTTTTATCAAATTTGTTCAAGGGCATCTCCGTCAATTTACCTTTACCCTAATTCTCTCCTATAAATGTTCTCGATTGGCGCAAATGGATAACCACATCTCTCTTTCGTCTACAGATCTACCTCTCTTTATGATGTTTTTGATTTTTTGATAACTTGATTTTCCGAATTGCTCTCTCGTTCTGAAACAAAAATTTAATAGCGTTTTTAATTCTGCTTGAAGCACTGATTATAATTTGTTCTATGGTTGGATCTGTAGTATCATAGATCCGATTACATTTATAAGAGATGCGAAATCGAATCCTCTATTGCGATCTATGGACGTGCGGTTTTCTTTTGGATTCTCGCATTTTCTCGTAGGTCCAACATTTCGTTTTCTTTTCTAGTGCCCGAAATTTGTGAATTACTAATGTTGGATTAGTCGAAGTTTGAATTACTAATCTTGATTTTTTTCCCCTAAATACATTCTAACTTTATATTTGTAATAGCATGCAAAGTTTGAATCTTGATTGTTTTACCCGAAGACAGCACCAAAGTTTCGAGTAACAGAAGTTTGAATTACTAATCTTGATTTTTTTGCTTATTGTGCCAAGAAGTTAGAATTCCCTTCTTTACTGTAGAGCTCGATGATGATTAACTTGCTTTAACCACACCGAAACGCAAACTTCTAAGAGGAAATCGTCCCTTTTATTTCTATTGCTCTGTTTTCTTGGCGATGCCTTGTGATCTAGCCCCCTCTTTCGAAGAGATTTTACAGAAATTTCTCTTTTGTTAGATAGGGATAGTGAAGGGATTGCTAAGACTAAAGAGCTGTTGGATTTACGGAGTGATTGCTTTCTCTTATTGTGGTTTGTTATGTGGAAAAACCTGGCCTTTTTCTGAGAGCTATAAATTGTTTCATTATTTGTTTTCGTCTTTTTTTTAAATCATAGTTTTACCGAACCTATTATTTTATAAATAAAAAAATATAAAAAAACAGTGTGTTTGATGCAGATACATCAGTATCGGAATCGGGTTCATCAGTACACAGGGCTTATATACTCAAACTTACATACATCACTATCGGAATCGAATCACCCGAAGAATCAGCAAATAGCGTAGATCCGAACAACTGATGTACTCACCCGGTGTGTTTGGCATGACTGCAAATCAATTACCAGTAACCCAGGAATGCTTGGGGCAATATAAAAAAGTATCGGCGAGTGCAGTCCAAATGGTACCCAAAAAAGACCAAAGAAACTAAGATAAACTTGTATAATTCAGGACTTGTACTAGTTGTACTGCTCCTTAGATTACACATATTATTGAGTATTACAAAAAACGATCAGTAAGTCGATACATCTATGGGAAGATAATTTGGTCTCTGATTGCCAACTTGGAGACAAGGTAAAGTTGTGTGGTGGATATTGAAGCCATAAGTCTCTTGGAGCACGACAGATTTCATTGTCCCACGCTCATCAACCGGGAAACTGTTGATCCATGCATTAGAAAAGGTACTGATTGTCATATTTCATTGGATCTACCAAGAACAAAAGATATGCTATAATGATGAAAGTAATTCTTACGTCAATTCTCTGGTTGCCTGTGATGTTAGGCCAGAAATACGGTACTTAATACGATCAGAGTCAGATAATGGCCTAGCTGAGATGTCTCTGTTGGGAAGCTGGGCTACAAACTCTATAACCGGCAAGGGTTCAATGAAAAGCAGTAGAAGACATGTATGCCAACTCGTTCGCCCCAATCTATTCTTCTTTTTAAGCAATGCATCTGCAAGACACATTCACTTAGGCAACACCACTTAGTATAGATATTGTGATAATTGAAGGATTAATTCGGAGGTAATCAAATCGGTAACATTTATAGGGAACTCTGATTCGAACTTTTGAAAAGTCAAATGACCAAGGAAAATTTCCGTTCGAATCATTTAGGAAAATGAAATCTTTAAATTATCGAATTTAGATGGAACAAATAATGTAAGTCGCAATCCGGGTAGATATCAAGATGGATCGGTGCATAATACGTTTCTCCATCAGATTATATGGTAATTTATCGGATCATTATGGAATAGAATGACCTAAAAACCTAATAATCAAATCAATTTTTATAAATATCAATTTTTCAGTAGAAATTTCCACGAAATTCTAGCTCTACTGAAAATTACTAAATCTATACTTTTGTTTTTATGATGCTGCGGCTTATAATTATGAAGGAAATTAATTGATGCGCACACTAATTTGCGGTCGAATAAGTTGTAGTAGCGTGCTGTCTTCAGGTATATTTTATCCGGGTACACATACGATAGGAATTCAGTTAGTAATCCAAACTTATTGAGTTTGTTTGTGAAGAACTTTCGTAAAATTTTAATCGGTATTGATTTTTACAATCGGTCCGTTCTTGATCCTCGGTAGCATAGGGCTGCCAAATCCAATAAAAGGCTCCTCTCCAAACCTTTTCATCTGGTTAAAAATACAGACAAGTAAAAATTTGTTTTGATCTGTTGATCATACAACAAAATATTAAATACAGCGGTTTGATGTATTAGCTGGGATTTCGTAGGAATTGTCAAGTTGACCTGCGACAATTTCACTTTCTATACGAAAACATGAAAGTCCAGTGTACCTAGTAATTACATGAGTGAGGCTATGGTTTTGCAAAGCAATAAATATCTTGATAACCTTTCTAGAACTTTTTTATTAAATTGGTTAAAATAAAAATAAACCAAGAGACACAAGGAAAAAGAATGCACAATGTATAAGCAGCAGAAGAGATATTAAGCTACATATTGAACAGCAGGAGATGAGAAAAAAAGTTATTTTTAACTCAAAATTTGCACTAATCACAACCAGGAAACATATATACAAGTTATATACGAACAACAAGGAATTTGCTGAGGAAACCCATCAAAGAATGCAAAAGCACAGACAAAACCTATATGCAACTGAATGTACATCACAAGCAAGGAGCAACAAAAAGAATGAATGAAATTGCTGGAAAACTACACAAACTTGTATATCTAAAAAACAAAATTAAGATGTACAATGTACTGGTAAAGTGCAGGTTGCTGTTTCCCGATGAACGGCCTTGAGTAGTGAAACAAACTTCAATAATATGTCTTGAGAGAACCACTGCAGCCTCCACTTTTGGATGTGAACAAATTCAGCTGCCTCCTGATCATTTCCTATTTGATTCGTGCTATTAAGGACTTGATCATCAGGATTATTCTCTACAATCAAGGTCATGCATTTGTTATGATGTAGATCCATAACCTGAAATGAAATACGAGATGAACAAAATTTTGATGGTGTTAGTCTCAGTAAGTTAACACCACAATTTATTTGGCAAAGAAGTCAAGAGAGAAGGAGATTACTATTTCTAGAATGTTCCTGATTGAGCAGCATGAATCAAGAGAGAAGTATGGAGAGGATGACGATGACATAGAAGGCGATGGTGGCGGTGGTGGTTGGGATGACGCCATGTCACTATGAAAGGAGCCAAAGCAAATGACGTCCTCTATACACAAAATAACATGCCCTTCTATCAAGAAAATAGATCTTGATTCCCATGACCCACCTGACCGGAAGAAACAAGTGCATCTTAGAGATGAGCATTACAATCTGATGCCTAATCTTGTCATTTCATCTTGTTTGTGTTATTTTTTCAGAGCTATTTAGGTGATAAAGTGAGGCTATAATTAGGAAAAAGTGTTACCACAAGATCCTTGGTTAACTAGATCTGGTTAACCACAGCTAATTAGATTTAAAAAAACAAAAGAATAAGTGGCAACAAGTTGATTTTGATGGTGCCATGAAACTGCAATCATTGCTTCTATATTAGAACGAAAGCGTTGGAACTTGAAGTTCTAAAATAATCATAACATTTGCACAAGTCCGAATCAGGAGTGGAGAAACAAACAGTGATTAAAAAGAACTTTAATTTGACATAGTTTACCTTCAATGTCATCTTTCCAAAGTAACAAAGGGGAATATAGTTGAATCCCCATCTTCAAATCACTGCATAGTTCTTTTTCAAGCAATTTGACCTGGACCTGCTCCCAGCTGGTATTCAAATTAAAAAGCAAAAAGTAAGCTTATGACTAGGGATAAAAATCTTGCATTTGCGTTTGAACCTACATTAATACAAACTGGATGCTTAACAAACACGTCTGGATTCAGTAGTAGAGGTGGTGAAATTGCAACTTATTATTGATGCTGACAAACAGGGATCCACATGGTTATAAGTTATAACTAATATGAGGCCCCTTTGTGAGTGATTCCCAACTCAGGTGCATACATACATTCTAACAACAAACACATGCAGATATGATCCTTGTCCTTTGTCGCATTTCTGTGGGTTTTCTTTTTCCTCTTTTTCTTCTGTGGGGGGAGGGGTTTAACATTACTATACCTACTTTGCAAATTATGCCGTGTAGATCGTGTCACCTTTTATTCTAGTGCATAACTGAAGACGGAACAAAATCTCAATCTCTAAGACAATAACAATAACTCAATCTCACAAGTACAATAGAAGTACTTGACAGGATTGATGGGATCACCTTTGCAGTGCAATCCCATTATCAAAGGACGGTGAAGTGCAGATCTGTAAGAGAGAGAATAGGTCCTGTGCTTTCTCAATAGTTCTTGTCAAGAACAAGTAAGTTGTGTCATCCATCATATGCATTCTACAGCCACAAAAACAAGTACGCTGATGAACAGATGAACATGGAAGAAAAAATAAAGCAACCAGATAAGATCATGAGCTAAATCACACGGGTTACAGTAAGCAAATATGGCACAGCTACATGACATGGCATGTCATCGGCAAAACATTTTAACGACATGTATAGCGACCAAAGGAAAACTACAGAATAGTATACAGCAGATAAAAATGGTACATGACAAAAGAAGTGCTAGTTAGAGAGGGTTGCGTGGTTGTGGTGGTAGTTTTGAGGAATCAAAAGTCATAACCATTATAACAAAAAGGTATTACATTACAAGAGATCTGATTATTTTTATTGGATCATACCTCAAAGCTTGGAGGCCTAACCCAACCACAACCAATTTTACATCCTCAAGCTTATAGCTTCCCAAAACCTCTGGGAAAGTTTCTGTTAAACAATAACAAAGTTATTCTCAGATTTCTGATTTCAATTACTGCTAATAAACTACTAATAAAGATTACAAAACAGTACAGATTTCAAATTAGAAACTAGAAAGATGAGGCTTAGCATAGCCACATTATACCACTACATGTAAACCAGTACATAAATAATCACAAGGTCCCAAGATGGCAGAACATTTCTAACTTGAGGCCTATTACATACAAAAAAAAAACCCCTTAAACCAGCTACCAGACTTTTGTACAATTATAGTATTGGACCAGACAACAATCTTATTGAAAGAAAAGATAGAAGGAAAAAACTAAACTAAAACCAAATTAATTAAAACTAACCTCGACCACTAGGCGTAGCTTCCTCTATCAGTATTAGATACAACTTGTTCTTAGTACTTCGTAGCAATCCAACTTTTCTGCAGAAAGTCAAAAGACAAAAAAGTTATAAGAACCTACAGGGACAAAATTCTGCAGAGATGCAGGTATTAAATACAGAAATTTTTAACAGAAAACGAGGGTAAAAGAGAAATTTCCGTACACAGAAATATTTCTATGTTAATAAACAAAATAGTATTTCCTCAAAAAAAATACTAAAAGTAAATACCTCAGCACACCTCTCCGGAGTACACATTCACAAAATGTGACATCTTGACAAATCTCTGCGTTATCGGTATCTGCCACCTTCGTCTGAAAAAAACGTTTGACACTTTCGCATAGCTCTCTTTCACACAAAGTGTCATCTTCTTCTCCTATTGAAGAACTACATTCACCAGATGCACTCATAACACCTTTACCATTGTTTTCAAAAGGGCTTTCAAGATCTCCATTTTGGCTCTCTGAGAGAGGAACTATCCTTCTCCTGGCCTTTCTCTTTACTTGAATAACCTCCTCATATATCTCGTCGCAAGTATCTTCCCCATTACAAGGCATTGAGTTCATATATACATTTTCAACAACTTCATCATCAGAACTAGATGCATACAACTCACAAGAGGTGTCTTCTCCAGAACTGGTGCCCTCACTGTCTGACCAACCAGTTGACAATTGCATATCGTCAGAGAACATTCTCTCGAGTAAAACGTCCTCCATATACTGAGGTGGAGGAGCTTGGCTATCAGTTGAATGTCTTAATCCCAAATTCCCATCTATAGCACTACTTCCCACAGTTAAATGTGGTCTTGACTCGTCTTTGACTAACAGGCCAGAATCCAATGACTGGTCACCCTTTGAAGAGCTTCCAACTATAAATTTCTTCCCATTTTCGATTGTTGCATTAGTGGTATTTGGGTCAGCAGAGGAATTGTCCGAGGCTTGATCCATCCACTCCTTGAATTCCCTTAGCCAATACACAGACTTCTCTTTCTTCATGTACTCAGCCTTGTTTATCAAGCTTGTTACTTTTGATTCGCAATCACAGACAGGTGTATTTCCGTCTTTTCTTAGGCTGGTGTCGGTGTCACTTGCTAGTAATGGTTCCAGCTCCGTGGTCTCATCATCGCTTGTGTGTTCCTCTATGCAGGCAACTCGTGAGTTCTTTTTCTGTAAACAAGGAAACAAATATATCTATAAGCTTATCATTAAGTTTAGGCTCTTCAATTCAAATTTAATTTATCCAAATAATAAGTGGCACAAACTTGGATATTATGCTTTATGCTAGGGCCAACCCCCCCCCCCCCCTCCCACCAAATAAAGAAAAACCACTAGCAATTAGTGAGATAAAATCATACAGGCACAGCAATTTCGTTGGTGCAATCTTAGAATTTCTGGGTTTGGCGAAACTTAACTCAAAAGGTTTCACACATTAATCTAGAAAAGGCTCATGTTAAACCAGTGGGTCTTAAGAACCCAAATCCTGGCCAGGTTAATTTAATCCAATTTTTTTAACAGCCCCATCATGCAAGCTATAAGACAAAAATGGATCTGAAATAGATTGAACTCATACTGACTAGGAATGTCACTGTCTGCTATAACAAAAAATGGGATGTTTGGTAACCCTTCGTGCAAGGACAAAAACTAAACAATGAAGAACAACAATAATCATGAACCTTGGTATAACTCTGACTACTCTCATCTTCAGGGTCATCTTTTGCTGGAAAATAAAATCCATAACCGGCTGGCTTTTTGTGCCTGTTTGCAAATATCACATGCCTCTCCCAGGCTTCTCTCGCAGTGATATTCTTATCATCAAACTTCAACTGAAAAAAGTGTAAATCATCAGGATATTATCTCCAGCTTATATTCTGAAAGGACTCTCAGGAAAGTAATTATCAGAAAAGATGGAGAAAGCTACTCTCTACTAGCTTGTATTTAATTTTTTCTATTATTACTTCATCGCTTATTTTTGTAAGTCAAGAATGGCATTCCAATCTCCTATTGCTCCAGTACCAAACAAACTTTGGAGGAACCAGACATGCTGGTACAATGCCGGACATGCCAGAATGACATTCCTTTTCCATAAGTAACGAGTATTTAACTTTATATGTTTCACAAAAAGGAACTATAGATGCTTGAGTGTGATCTTAACATGTATTATTGGAACTGGTCTGTGGTTGGTGATGGCATTGGTTGAAGTTCCTCCAACAACTGAATCCACAACATGGTTATTGGTGTGTTGAAAAACACTCACACTAATTAGTAGGCCAAAAGAATTGTAAAGAATTTTATTTTACTTTAAACAGGAATAAAAGATGCACAAATAGAAAAAATTGAAAAATGATGAGCAAATACATACTTTAATAGGGTCAGATAAAAAGCTGAAGATGTGAGCTCTGTACCACCGTGCATAGCAAATGGGGTTCCCTTCCAGCCAGAGGCTCTCTAGTGACAAAAGGCTGCCTAATACTTCCAATTCTGAAAAACTGGAGATGATGTTACAGGAGAGATCAAGGTCTACAAGCAACTTCATATACTCTAGCCCACGCAACGAAGAGAGTGCATTATTTCTCAAGTTGAGTTTAACAATCCGAGTAGAAACCTACAAGTTCATAAGAAATGTAAGGGCTATGGTATTTTAAAGGAAAGAAGTATCAGTCTTTGCACTGACGTAAATTTTTAACTTTAAGATATGTTTTAAGAAATATCTTCCTAGAAAAAATGGTTGAAAAACTTCTCTCTAGTGTTTAATTACATTTAATAGAGAGAATTCAACAATATTAATTGCTAATTGAAACATGTTAAAAAATAAAAGAAAGAATTCAGCCCCTTGATAAATTCTCTGTCAAATTAACGACGCACGTCTCTTTTTCATTGTCACCCAAAAAAATTCCATAACCTTAATAAGTATCTTGCAACATTAACTTTACCTCACTTAGCATTGTTATAGACCGAAGTTGATTAAACCCGAGATCCAAATGCCGCAATTTGACGCACTTCTTTAAATTGTCAACCTTTGTGAACCGGTTGCGGCTCAGATCTAGGGTCACAACAGACGGAAGAAGTTGTAATGAATCATCCATCAAAGCCAAACTGTTGCATGCACATGAAACCAAGGAGAGCTTCTTCCATTTTGGTGAATCCTTTATGTCAATAATTCTGCTGGCCAATACATGCCTAAGAGAATCCTGAAAAAACAAAAATTTAAAGAAAAAGCCTGTTAGATGCATGTACAATAGCCCATGTTCATGCTTATTTCAATTTTGTGTGTTCGATGTAGCTATTTATTACTGTTGAAACCTTAAAGAGAGTTTGACTTAAAAAGATCCAGTATCAGAACATGAATAACATGGTGTCCTTTAATATTAGAAACTGCAATCAGTCGTTAGATACAGAACTGCTTGTTTAATTAACCCTAGTTGTTGAATATTACCTCACTCTTTGCTATATTGCAAACTGTGATCTGTAATTTGGCATTTAGAATCAGTAGGGAACATAATGAGCCATGGTAATAGCACCACCTAAACAATACAAACGGGGGCACATAATGAGCTTTTTGCGCAAGTTTTAATATTTTGGTCATTATCCAATACTAAAGTTGTTTATATCAGCTACCATCTGGTATCCACTGATAATATTAATCGTTTGGTCATTATCCAGTGCTAAAGTTGTTCAGGTAAGTGACCATCATCCACTGATAATAGATCCAATCTGCCTGGTATAAGAGTCATCCTTGGTTGGATTATAGGATTCAAGCACTAACATCTCAATACCAAAACGAAGGAGACCACATAGAGATTGTTTGAGAAAATTACCCGCTTGTTTTTATCTAAAAATTTTCTTTATCAGAACTAAAGAATGCTTGAGCTATATGCATATGTATCCTAACTCGGAAAAACTAAGTACAGCTTGCACATTATATGTAAAACACCGAAAAAATGACGTGTCATTGAATACATATTTTAGGAATAAGTAGAAAGAAAGGCTTTACTTGTGATTTGTTATTTTCTTGTGTTGTTTGAAATACTTATATACAAAGTAATTTTCCAAAAGGTGTTCTCCTCAGGTTGAAAAAAATTAAAAAAAAATTGACACCAGAAAATCTGAGGATTTAAGATAAGCTCTGTAAAGCTAGACTCTTCATGGAGAATTCTGTAACTTCTCGATTTCAACAAAGGTCAAAAGTTACTTAAGGGCAACATAATTGAGTACCAGAGTTAAAAGACAAGAAAGAGTTAACAGGAGAAATATTCCACGAGAAGACATCTGCTTTGCAACCCAAAAGAGTTTCGAAAATGACAATGATAAAAATAATGTTCCCATTTAAATTAAACCATATTGAAAATAGTAGCAAAGCAGAGCAAATCAATCCTAAATCGCCCAAAATAAACATTTATCACAATGTAACGACTAGCAGTATTAGGATCGCAATCCTAGACTCCCATTTTATAAAGTAAGATAAACTCTTATTCAACTAGCTTATGAAACAACTATACGATATCCCCAATTCTTCCAAATCCAACATGAAAAAATTTCCACAAATCCACTAACCGTAGAATTATGGCAAACCAGTCTCTCCAAAGTATGCCTGAGCTCAAGAAGCCCTTTCGGCTCAGCCTTCGATAAGTCACAACCCCGCAATTCCAAGACCCGTAATCTGCTGAAAGGCACGAGACAGAGCGGCGAAGGATCCCGCTTGTTATTCCCCAGTCCAGATACGACTTTTAGCGAGGTAAGCAAACCAAGAATCCTTCGCAACTGCTCGAGCGCGCGGTGGTCGCCCAAATCCGCCACATAGGATCGGAGATAGTCGACTGGGGCTACAGAGAGAAGCGTCTCTATCTCTCTCAACGACTCGAGTCGGGAATGAACGTAGTGGAGCCCGAGTGGGTTTAATTTTAGGGTTAGAGTTCCGTCAAGGAGCTGGGCAGCGTGGCTGTCGACGAACCGGACCAGATGGTCGAGGTACCGGTCTCCATATAGAATTGACATGGTCGGATGTTCTAGGGTTTTGGATTCGAGAAATATTGGGGAAATAGGATCTGCCGAGATAGAGGGAGGGAGATGGTGTTTGCCGCCATTGGCGAGAGAGAGAGAGAGGGGAGCGGAGAGGAATGGCGAAGACAGAGCGAGACCTGAGATGTAACGGAATGTCTTTTTGGCTCGATGATTGGGTGTTACCATATAATTACACCCTCCAGTTTTCTCTACTGGAGAGGTCATAGTTTCGTAACGTTCGTTAGTTTCACACTTTCACCACTATTTTTCAAATAGAGACCGAAATTTTTTGTCCCCGGTTTACCGACGTCAGTGGTGTAAATTCGTGCACATATCTTGCCGACATTGTTATTAGGCAAATTCTTCTATGGGCATAAGGACCTATTTGTAAAATGAGCATATTTTCATTTTCAAAGTTCAAACAGTCGATCTGACCGTTCAACAATTTCTCCATATTACAATGTACTTGGAGGTCAAATTTTATATTTTTTTGAATTTTTTTACTATTTATTAAGATGGGTACAAAATTCAATGGTCTGAATTTGACTAGTTTTGTAAAATACTTAATAAATAGTAAAACAATTCAAAAAAATGTAAAATTTGACCTCCAAGTACATTTTAATATGGAGATAATGTTGAACGGTAGGATCGACTGTTTGAACTTTGAAAATGAAAATATATTCATTTTACAAATAGGTCCTTATGCCCATAGAAGCATCCTCTTGTTATTAATATCCAAAGTTAATTACAAATTAATAAATATACTCAGAATTAAGAGTATTTCGAAAAATATTCAAACCGGTCAGATTCTAATTTTTTTTAAAAATGTCCAAACCGGTCAGATATTAAATTTGGTAATATGAGTTTTTGAAATTTAGAAGGGCAGATGATCACATGATCACATCAGTGGGTATTTCGGAAAATGTCCAAACCGGCCAGATAAGAAAATTTTAAAATTTAGAAGGATAGATGTGATCATGTGATATTAAATTTGGTAATGTGAGTTTTTGAAATTTAGAAGAATATATATATGATATTATTAATTTTAAAGGAGAAAATACGTAGTTTCAAAAATTTGAGGAATATATATATGAAATTAATAAGAAAATTTTGAGGAATATATATACGTAGTTACGAACCGGTCTCGCATTAGTAATCATATGTCCTTCATCTGATCATCTGCCTTTCATTTTGAAATTTTCAAACCGATCGCATATGATCACATCAGTGGGTATTTTGAAAAATGTCCAAACCAGCTAGATAAGAAAATTTTAAAATTTAAAAGGGTAGATGTGATCATGTGATATTAAATTTGGTAATGTGAGTTTTTGAAATTTAGAAGAATATATATGATATTATTAATTTTAAAGGGGAAAATACGTAGTTTCAAATTTTGAGGAATATATATATGAAATTCCCCTAAATAAGAAAATTCTTACAACCGACCAAATTTTGAGGGACATATCTTTCTCTCGTGCATCAAGTACTGCAAGCCTGTTTTGAAATTAAAACTTAGTTCTCTATCAGGAAAGATATAGGTCACTATTATTAGTTTCTAAACACTCAATAACAATATTGCTCTTCTTAGTAAAAGGGCATTGAATTTTGTCGACAAGAAATCAGTCAGTCATTGCCACGTATAACTCTTTTAATACTGTCAATTTTATCGTTTGTTGTTTTCCAAGAGCATGAAAGATATGCTTAGGTTTTAAAGTCAACAATTCCTCTCCAGTTGTCGTGCGTATATTTTTAATTTTTACTGGCCTCAGGAGCATTCTCATTTTTGGCACTTTCACCAATTACATTATGCCAGGTCATCCTACAAATATTCATAAATCATAAGAGCTAATTTTTTTTAAATTGCTAATCTGATGTGTCAATTGCTAATATAATTGTTGGGTTGTAGGTCAATTTCTAAAAAAACAAATTTGCTTATAAAGCAAACGATTTCTTTTGAACATGTTGGTACTCTCTCTCTTTCCTATTGGCTCTGACCCAATTTCTAGGATGGAGAGGTTAAGAAACTAAAAGGAACTTAATTTTTAAATAGTGCTTTACAGTTATTTTTAATTTTTTACGGATTGCTGGGTTGGAGATGCTCTAAGTACTTTTACTTAAACTACAAAATTATTATGTAAAATTTAACCCAGTATAAATGTGAATTTTGTACGGAAATAATTAAAAAATTCTTACTGAAATAATATTTTCTATGAATAAAAAATTCTTTAACCAAGTGTCCCGTAATGGACAATTAGAATCATCAGGTAAGTTAACTGATATAATCTGATTAATTTGAACCGTTTAATATAAATTTGTACAAATTTTAAAGCGAATTGATATTTTTTATCCATTACCTCTAACGTCATTTATTTCACTGACATAATCTTTGATGTACATATTAATTATAATACTTTATGAAATCATATTTATTGTACTCATTTCACTAAAATTATTCTGGAATAGTTCACCTGCATTCTGTAGATAAAATGAGGAAATGTTTTCTTTCCGATCTATTAATTTAGACTGTCATATTGTTTTTCTAATAAATATATTTTGCTCCTTTTGGTGCCAATTGACGGTACAACAACATATAAACTTAATGAAAAATAAACACTGACTTCAGAAAGAAAAATTAATCCCTCCTGTCATTCTTCCTTATTGTTTTTGGAAGATGTAATCGTCTGCCATAAATGTGCGCCAGCGCCACACACAGAATTGGGTGCATTCGAATCTTACAATTTGGGGACGCGTATATTTAGAACTCCAGCCTCCACGTATAGGGATCCGACTCCGCTGCTTTTTTTAGATTAAAGCAGCAACCTCCTTTTTCAATCCGAACCATTCAAAAATTTGCATTCATGTATCTCGATAAAACAACTTTTTCATACACAAATCTCAACGAATTTGAATGGTTCGGATCGGAAAGAGAGGTTGCTGCTTTTCTCTGAAAAAAGCAGCGGAGTCGGATCCCAGATATAGTGGCCTAACACATCGAGATACTTTTCCCCAAAGATTCAACGGTAGACTATCTGGTTGCATCAGCCAGACAGGGACACGTCGTTGTGCGTACATGCATTAAAACGCCACGTGGTCTGTAAACGCAGAGTATGGGCAGGGGCCAGGGGTGTCGACTGTCGACGAGTACGGTACGGAATTGTCCAAGATATTTTTATTACTCATATTTATCTAAAATTAATTTAATTTCGTACTCTATTTTTATTCAATGAATATTAACTTATTCATTAAAAAACTAATAGCTGTAATCATCAAATAAATTAATAGCATATATAACTTAATAAAAAAATAACAAATAAGTATATATATTAAATACATCTTGTATTTAATATCACAATATATAAAAATTATAATTTTTTTATCCAGAAATTATTAATTAAATAAATTGATAAATATTATATAAATTAATTCTATCATAGATTATTAATTAAAAAAATAATATAAAATGTTGGATAAATCATTTTTATCCTAAATTACTAAATACAAATATACGAGATGTTATATAAATCAATCTACATAATAATAAAGTTATATAATTATAACATATAAATAAAAAATATCAAATATATTTTTATAGTTATTAATTACTTTATAGTATAACATATATAAATTAGCTTTTCTACATACACTTACTTAATAAATTAATGAAAAAAATTCTTATCCATACTTATACATGATAAGTTAATAAATTTTTTTTATCCATACAAACATCCTTTATTGAATACGATAATGAACATGGGTTAGATAAATAGTTAAAAGGGTATCATTGACGTGCTTAGCCTAAGCAGGGACATTTACGAATGAGGAACGATTTTTGTGAATTGTGGTAGAGTTATTTTTATAGCGTGTCACGTGTACAAATATAAAACGACATTGTGTGGTTTAGTCGGCAGATGATTTCAGATCAAAAGTTCTTCGAGATAATTATAAGCACCATTCTTTACAAATTACTTTTTTGAGTCTTTGACTCGGCCTTCATTATGACTGAAATTTTTGTAGTTGACATCCTAAAAAAATAAAATTAAATGATTACCACCCGTTTGGACGTATTTTTAATCCTACCACCCACGTCAACTGAGTTCGCGCATTAAATTGGCGGTGCGCGCACTGAGTTGGCACACTGGGTGTGCGGACTGAGTAGGCACACCTAGGTGCGTGGACAGGGTTGGCGAACCGACCTCTTGTCGGTATAAACCCTTGCCGCTGCGGAATTTGGTGCTCAAACGAGACTTTTCGCGCACCCGCCAATAGAAAAGCTGTAAGTTTTTTTATTTACTTTTTTGTTGTTGTTGTTTATAAATTAGGTAGTTGGGTATAGGTGTTCAAAATAGGTTCAAATAGAGTAGAATTGTATTAAATAATTAGAATGATGTCCAAAATAGGTCCAAATAGAGTAGAATTGTATTAAATAATTAGAATGGTGTCCAAAATAGGTCCAAATAGAGTAGAATTGTATTAAATAATTAGAATGATGTCCAAAATAGGTCCAAATAGAGTAGAATTGTATTAAATAATTAGAATGATGTCCAAAATATGTCAAAATAGAGTAAAATTGTATTAAATAATTAGAATGGTGTCCAAAATTGACAATAATTTAAATTAGCTATATTATGTTGTATTTTAGGCCAAATTATTTTAGAAAATTACCAAATTAGACCAACTTTGACTAGAAATGCACCAAATTTACCCTGTGTTGTTTGGATTAACAAAAAATTGAATCGTTTTTTTTACCGATGGCCAAAAAATTAGTAAATTATTAGTACCCTATTTGAGTTACTTAAGACCAAAATTGACTAGAAATGCACCAAATTGTAGTATGGCGTCATCAAGCGGGACCAAGCAAACCAGTCTGCCTCATGATGATGTGGATTTGGATAGTTGGCCCGGACCGTCTTTCCGCATCTGACGACTGAGAGTATTAGTCCCGTTTGCTGGTTCCCGTACAAAGACCACAAGATCAGAAATTCATATGTAAGTTTACATTTCTATACCACTTGCAAATAATATACATTTTCATTTGAATAAAATAAAAAATTGTATTTGTGTTTATTTTGAAATTAAATGCAGACTCATACCCTGACGTTGACAAGGAATAACCAGATGAATATCCCCTACGACGAGCGATTTGCACCCACATTACAAATGCTGGGTCTGTGGCATGTGTCACAGCTCAGTGACTTAAATGCAGATGTTGCTCTTATATCTGCGCTGGTCGAGAGGTGGCAGTCGGAGACCCACACCTTCCACTTGCCTGTCGGAGAGATTACGGTGCCTCTCCAGGACGTGAGTTGTCTCTGGGGTCTGCCCATTACTGGAGAGGCTATGACGGGTTTGGAGTATGGAGACTTCGAGCAGCTCGTTACCGACCTGCTGGGCACCGGGTTGATGAAGCGGAGGATGACCAATAAAGGGTACATGTACTCCAAAAATGACATCAGTTTACCACACTTGCGGGAGCGGTTCAGGTAACTTTAATTAAAAAAAATTAATTAATTGATGGTACTTTTTGCAAATTTGACTAAATTAGATGGAACTTACAGTGGAGTCCTAGGCGCAGATGCGGATGCCGAGACGGTAGATCAGTGGACCCGGGCTTACATTATGGAGATGTTTGCTTGCTGGCTGTTTCCAGATTCACCGGGGAGTACTGTCCCTGGTTGTTTGCTTGAGTGGCTGAGGGACTTGGCCCAGCCAAAACAGATGAACTGGGGTGCAGCGGTATTGACATGTCTATATCGGGGTTTATGCACTGCATGCCAGGTATAAATTATTTTTTTCTTGTATTTGAATAATTAAATGGTTACACAAAAAAAACCAGAAAATTAACTACCACTTGTACCTAAATAGAGAAACAAGCATAATTTTTACGGTCCAGTTGATCTCCTCATGCATTGGTCGTGGACGAGGTTCCCATTCGGCCGTCCACAACCACGAGACAAATTGGGCTCCAGATTGGGGTAAGTCCAAAGGGATTACATGTCTGGTTTACGTGTAGAGATTCTGCTCGAGGAAGATGTACATCTAAATTCCGCACGGCAGACCCATGGGAGTTGATTTCTTCCGAAGTCATTTTGAGCAGATGACTCCTGATAGGCACGTCTGTTGGCGGCCGTACGATGACCGTGTCGCTGTTGAGGACGATGATGTTGTCCCTCACTCCTTCCTGTATGACCTGCCTCATATATGCCTTGCGCAGCGTCAGTTATGGTTTGCTCAGGTACCCCTTACATTATTAGTGTATTACAGTTTTGTATATATTTTATTTATTACGTACGTAGGATTATTTATTTTTATGTACTTGCAGGTACCACTTATGTTCTACCAGTTTGTCGAGCATTATTACCGTGGACGGGTTATGCGTCAGTTTGGTATGGCTCAGCCCTTTCCCGTCCCTGATCCCATCTCAAAAGACAAGTGGTACGAGCTTCACAAAGAACTAGTCACTACCAGCGGTAAGAATTAGAGGACCGTGCACGCCGATTATGTGACCCAGCTTGAGGCGATGGGCGATAGGATCCCTGACGAGCTCCAGTCGTATGCTTTCGATACATACGACCAGACTTATCGCACTTGGTATCAGGAGTACTGTGCCTTTACGGTGTACTTGCACTGCCAGATCACGGAGATGAACACCAAGCCGCTCCACGTACGACGCGACACAGTTAGTGACGAGTATGGCTTCATTCCCTGCACTGGCCCGGCTGCACAGATTGTAAGTTTTTAATTTTTTTGTTTAAGAAAATTATGAAAATTCATTTGAAATTTGAACTAATTTTTTTAATTTTAATTCGTAGGTACTCATGAACATCAAGCAAGTGCTTATGAGCGCAAGATACGCCGTCACAAGAGGCTGGAAAGCTATCGGGAAGAAGTGGTTGTGTATGTCTGCACCGCCGGTCGTCGTCGCCGGGTACAAGGATCAACTCGAGAGGGTTCTCAGGCTTTCAGATCTGCCCTGCTATGAAGATTTGAAAGACTACAACGATGACGATTCTGCAGAGCCTATGAGCACGACAGAGCCGAATTTCTCAGACCTACACTCTGCGGCGACTGCTGAGGCCGCATTTGAGGCTGCTGGTCTTGCAGCGATACGTATATTTTGGTAAACATTTTTATAATCATCTTCATTGTGAAACCTAATTATCTATTTATTTCAGAGAGATATACCTCGTGGAGATGAGGATGACCCACTCGCACAGTTTACGTTTGACTTGGGCTCTCAGTATTGTGCCTACACGCACGATTACTCATCTCCTACATTTTACACGTAGGAGGACCCACTCCCACAGTCCAGTGCAAGATTACTTCTCTTCTACATTTTACATGCAGGAGGACCCACGCATGAGGATCCACTACCTGACAAGAAACAAGCATTGATACTGTGACGGGTCTGAGGTGACCTACTGCTTGTATACACGGTCCCCATGTCCATGCCAACCTCATGAAATACCGGAACTCGGCCTTTTCTGAAGGCTTTGAAACAACTTTATAAACAGTTCCTGGATTTGCCCTTTTGATTGCCTCAAACAAAGGGACAATAAGCCCGTAAGACCCCTCCCAACTACCAAATGCCCGGGCAATCGCTAACTCTCTACCCCGCCATAATTTGTTGTATTTTGGGACGATGCCCTCATACCTTTCAGCAACCAAGTCACTGATAGCTCTAATACTAATATCAACATTTTTTTTCCAAAGACAGTTTTATGCAGTTGGCGACCATAGCGGACGTCAACTGCGCATAATCTAACCTGGATGCATCTGCATGACATGTGTGCTTTACCTCATTCTTCATGATGGCCTAAGCATTACCAAAGCCTGTGGCCCTCGCAACTAACCCCCACTTGCACCGGTCGCTCGTGCACTTATACCTCATCCTTTCTGTGTCGCTGTGTGTTTGTTTGATCTCGATATTTTTCTTTATGTGCCAGTGGTGGATTTTTTTCTTTCATTTGATCCTTGTCGTTATACGTCACCCCCTCAGAAATTTCTGATCTTTCTCCAACCTAATTTTAAATTCAAAAATTTTAAATTATTAAATTTTCAAAGAAATAAAAAATTCATATAAGTTCAAAAATGAACCTCTGAACCCACAAAAAAAATGTCAGCCTCTTGAAACCCCAAAATGTCATGAAAAACTGGGAACGAGTGTCTTTCTCCACGACCCGATATCGGCCGCTTTCGCATACCCAGCATGGGACGGCTGTCTTCTCATCACTATGATCTACTGTCCCCCCACCGTCGTCACTAGCATCCCAATTTTCCTCTGCCTCCTGTTCTTCGGGATCCTGGTCTGTATTGTCAGTATAATAACGTGATTCTGAGGTTTCAGATCGGTCCCGGTCAGATTGGGCACGGCTAGAGCTGGAGGATGGAATCCGAGATCAGCCCCGACTAGGACCAGCCCCTACGGATGGGGAATGGCTAGTACCCACTAAATTTAGGGTCCAAGTATGACCCATCATTGATGATCAATGCCCCAACCCTGATGCAACTGCAACAATGGTCTGGTGTTCTGTCTGGGGTTCTGTCTAGGATTGGCAACCACATATAACTCTGGGAACTTGAAAGATGTTGTCAAATTCAAGGTCATTTGGGTATACAACCCCCAACTGTTATCGTCTAGTACAGGGAGCTGTTGGAACCATGTTTGGTTGCCTTGGCCAATATTGATCCTTGCGGAAATTACCAGTTCGTAATAATTCAGGTCAATACCAAGTTCCTGGTACACTTCCCTAGTTATACCTCTGAAATCTAAATCCGGACTGATATTGAACAATTTCTGGGGTTGGGTACTGTAATAAGCACCATTGGGCCCTTGTAATACTT
The DNA here is from genome assembly GCA_028015225.1 of Carex myosuroides. Lineage (NCBI taxonomy): Eukaryota > Viridiplantae > Streptophyta > Magnoliopsida > Poales > Cyperaceae > Carex > Carex myosuroides. The sequence continues at coordinate 4,652,735 of CM051474.1, read as the reverse complement.
CACCACCAAAATAACAAGCAATTCCAATTATAGTTGGCTGAATTACGGAACAAACCTAACATTTAATAAATTTACAAACAATTAAAAAATAATTAAATAATTATAAAAAGATAAAGGACTAGAGTGAAACTTACTCTTTGCTCTTTGCTCTTTGGTTGTCTGCTGCCTTGTGTTTGTTGCTGTGCTAAATAAACACTGTTAAATTTGGTGGTAATTTAATAGGCAGCGCACCAAGTCCGCCAACCCGGTCAGCGCACCATGCCCGCCAACCCAGTCCGCGCACCCACCTATTTGGTGCGCGAACCCAGTTGGCGTGGGTGGTATGATTGAAAATAGGCCCCTGGAGGTGGTATTCATTTAATTTGATTTTTTTTGGGTGTCAACAATAAAAATTTCGGATCTATTTATTATACAATTATTTATTGTAAGCTTAAAAGTTGCATACTACAAATTTAACGTAGCATTATGATGAATTTGGAAATTATAAAATATTTTGGACTATACATTTTTTTTAATTATAAGGCTCCGGTATTTTACAATGTGCAATGTGTTAGTGTTATGATCTAGAAGCCAACCATTTATGGATGTATTCTATGTTTGTTCATGAAATGAAAGAATCATTTGTTCCTTGAGTATTTAATTACATTATGGATTTTTCGAGTTGAGGACTTGAAATGTAGAACTCTATAATAATAATATAATGAATACTCTAAATGTCCCTAATCTTGGTAATTAAGAAGGAACACTATTTACCGGTACGAGATTAGTATGTGGATTAAATGATGATCATGTTCTACGGATCATATGGTAAGGAGCTACCAATTTAATCACATAAATACCTGATGGAGATCAGGGGATTGGACATGACCCAAGAATGAAACATAACATGGATTGTGTTAGTGTCATTAATGTTTCATTTGTGTCTTGAATTCTTTGGTATGAGATGATTATTTTTCCTACATGAGATACATGTATCTGTAGGTGTTATCCAACGTTGACCGTAACTGGCAGCTATACAGATAATATCTCAATATGTGTGTCTTGTGCGGAGGAAAATATATTTATCAAGAATACCAGTGTCCCTCATATTTCATATGTGAGTGATGATATCTTCGGGCCCCTTGATGGAGTAATAAAGTATGCATGCAATTATGATCAATGAGTTTGATCATTATTTACTGAATTACTTGGAATCAAGAAAAGAATAAATTTGCAAGGATGACACTCTCCTGCCTTGGATTTATTCTCGATATCATGTGGCACGTGAATTGACACAAGCAATTAAATATTGCTTTAGGATCGTGATGTTGATTGGTTCATATCATCTTTATCTGTTGAGTAATTATAATGCATATTGCTAGGTGCCGCTTATAATTTATAGAATTAAAAGAAGTTTTGATTCTATTGTCAACACGATATAGATCCTACGAGGTCACACCCAAGAGAGAAAAACGAAACAAATAAAAGTGTCATGGAGATGACTAACTTGATCTTAGAATAAATTTATTACATGTTGGACATGGTATACAAATTTATTTTTCAACAGAATTGAGCAAATACAATTAATCGTAACAATTGTCGGGTGGGCCAAAAGTTGGCATAAATGGCAAAAACGAAAATGGCATAAATAGAAATTGGCCCAAGCCCAATTTAACATTAAATGGAGAAGTTCATTTGATGAAATGGTTTGGAATAAAGTGGGATAAAAGTGCATCTAATGGAGAGCTCCATTGGATGGCAAAAGTAAAAGTTACTTTTGTCATGTTTAAATCTAGCCATCAATTGTGGTTGAGATGATTAAAATATACCCTAACTTCACACTATAAATACCCCACCTTTTTCCAAACCCTAGCCACCATTCTAATCTCTCTCTTCTTCCTTCTCTTGTAAGAAAAATTGGAAAAACGTTTTTGTAAGAAGAGGTGAAAAAGAGAAGAGTTTTTGCAATTTTGTCTCCACCATTTTTGCTCATGTGTTGAGCACAACTTCTACACTAAAATTAATAGTTGATTGAAGAGGTAGAAGCTAAGGTTAAGTTAGATTCTTGGTTGATTACCTCTAGCAAGGGAAAAACAAGAGTTTCGTTTAATCTCGGGTGGATACTCGTAGAGGCTTCGTGCGTTCGAAGCGGGTGCCATTTCGAGGCCGACTTGGAGAAGTGAAGGCTCGACAAGGAGGCAACAACCCTACATCTCAAGTCCCTACTTCTTGGTTTAGAGACCAAGATTTGAGGTATAAAGATTAAACAAGTTAAAATGTTAAATACGGTTCATCGTTAGTCAAATAAGTAGATCTATGTTGGTTTCTTTGAGTTAAATTTTTGAAATTTACTCTTGCATGAAACTAATATTTTCTTCACAATGTGCTTGTAGATCCTGATACCTCGCATATTTAGTCTATTTTAGGCCTGTTTTAGTACCAGATTCGTGCCCTAATTCACCAGAATCATGTGCATTTCATCGATATATCTTTAGAATTTGGTACTGCTGAGTGTTTGTTTGTTTTCTGCAGGCTTGGAGCAAAACACACGAAGAAACGACGATTTGGGATGATCTGGTACGGCCCTTACCAAGTTTGGTACGGGTCTTACCGGACTTAGCCATTTTTCAGCTCATCACGCCTGGTACGGCCTGACCGTACCAATTTGGTACGGGCCGTACCTAAAGGCGGCCTGACAGATTCAAATTTTGGCAGAGGCTATTTAAAGCGGGGAACTCTCCAATTTCGACATCCATTCCATTCCAGATCTAATTGAGAGCACAGTAAGAGAGAGAAAGAGAGCTAAGGAGCTAGGAGCAAGAAGGAAGGAAGAGGAAAGAGGCGAAACTCGACGGATTTAGCTTCCTCCTCTCGATCCCTTCGATCCATGGCTATCTCTATCCCTTTTATTGTATTTTTAGATCAGATCATGTGCTGTGAGTAGTTATTTTAGTTTCTAGGGTTTAGAGATGGATTCTTGATTTGTTTTGACTTTCTTTGACTTGTATCTTGTATGAACTCTTTTGATTGATTGATTGTGATTTCTTTGCTATCTTTTGCTTTGATTGCTGTGATTGTGTATGATGAACCTCTAGGTTTAGATCGAACCTATCAAGGTCATGTGATCATCTCAATCTCTCAACCAAATCAATTGTTTAGGGTAGACTTGTTCGAATTGAAGCCGAGAGGTTGAATTCTCCTCTAATCGACAGATTAGAGGGTGCCTTAGGTCTCCAATCAACCAATTAGGGTAGATCTGTACCAACACACGAGAGTTGAGGTGTAGAAATCCCTAAAAGGCAATAAATTGCATTCCAACCTAGATCTTGATCCAACAAACGACAGTTGAGGCTTAGGAACCTTAGGTATGGTCAATTGAACCTTTCCAAAGAGTTTAGCACAAGGTACCAGCAAGGAAATGCATCAACTCGAACTGGTAAGCTCTGTTCTGGGAAGCCAGTACGGGTCTTACCAGAGTGGTACGGCCTTGCCTTACCAAGTTAAGTACGGCCTAGCCGTACCGACTTGGTACGGGCCGTACCACTAGAGGCAGATCATAGATGAAGTCTGAAACCCTGGAAACGCCTTTTATCCATAATCAAAACACAATTTACATTTCTTCTAGCATTTTATTACATCTTTCTGAATTGTTTGAATTGTTTGAATTGATTTTTTTAGGAAATTAAATACCAAACCAAATCTTTCTCACTTCTAGTTTTTAATCGAGTTAGGTAGATTCTAACCAAGTAATTGCCCGTCCCTGTGGATCGATACCCGATTATACTACTCGATAGGGGTTGTGCACTTGCAACCCTTACTCGTGAAGTGTAAACGCGGTTTTAAAAGGTACGCCCTCAAGCGTACTGAAACTTGCGTTGCGCTTCTGCGCGAACAGATCCGTACTATAAATATATATCTTCGTTTTTAAAGTTCAAACAATCAATTTGATTGTTCAACATAATTTTTATAAGAAAATTTATTTGCAGACAAAATTTTACATTTATAAATTTTTTACAATTTTTTTTAGGGTAAATTTCGCTGGAGGTCACTAAACTTTGTCATTTGTCACAAATTGGTCACTTAATTTTGATTTGTCCCTTTTTAGTAACTCAACTTTGTCATTTGTCCTAATCAAGTCACTTTATATTTTTCCGTCCAAAATGCTAATGAAATATTCTCATTTCGTTAGTATTTTGGACGGAATATTCTCATTCCGTTAGTATTTTGGACGGAACTAGTATATTCCGTTAATATTTTGGACGGAATGAGAATATTTCGTTAGCATTTTGGACGGAAAAATATAAAGTGATATGATTGAGACAAATGACAAAGTTGAGTGACTAGAAATGGACAAATCAAACTTGAGTAGCCAATTTGTGACAAATGACAAAGTTTAGTGACCTCCAGCGAAATTTACACTTTTTTTTAGATAGACAGAAAAACCTCATCTAAAGATTCTGGACTATTCGAAAATATTTATTTCTATCAACTTGAAAAAATAGTATTTTTTAAAAAATGTAAAATTTGACAAGTACATTTTTATATGAAGATTATGTTTAACGGTTTGGATTGACTGTTTGAATTTTGAAACCAGTGAATGCCAACGTATTATGGAGATAATTTCTTTTATTTTATGTAGGGGATTTGCTTGCTAAATTTCATAAAACATTCGAAGATAATTTCACAAAGCTAAATTAAATATGTATCATGAAAGTGTGTTATTACTTTGACTTGGTTTCCACAAATACTGGTTTATCCAAGTACCTTGACTGTAAGATTTGTTTTGGACTTCTTCCAAATAAAATTCATCTTACATTGGCAAAATGGATCAATTCAAAGTTTCTTAGTAAAAGCTTTCTTTGAACCAAAAAAATAAATGTTGGTTTGAAATTGGTCCGATTAGTTAAACAAACCCTCTCAGAATTATTGATAGAAATAAATTACAACAATAGCAATGAGTTAATTTTTGCCTATACATATAATTAATCTACTTAGCTTGATGTATCAATGGGGAATACAATAAACGGAGAAGGGATGTGAGTGCGTATGAGATTTTCCAGAAAGTCACGAAAAATAGGAGATATCTTAGAGGACGATGCGAATTCGGAATGGTAGCCCTGTGGGACCAAATTTTGTCTGGAACCACTTACGCCATGATTTAATCTGGTCCACCATATTGTCTTAATTAGCAGCCTACGACAATGACTGAGACAGTGAGAGAGCGACAGCGAGTTGTCTGATAAAAAATACAAACGGGTGAACCAGCTAATCGGGTCGGGCTTGACCATCTCCTGGACCCAATTGGATTTTTATTTTATTTGTATCTTTAGCTTAAGTTAAGATAATGAAACCCAATACTAGCGAAGGGTAACAAGCATTGTCAAGCTCTTAAAAGAAAACAATATTATCAGGAGAGAACACCGCAAATTCCATATACATACTTTCAACTGGGGGGTTCTATTTTTTCTTTGAGCATGAAGTTGGACTATATTTTCAACGAGTAGGGTTAAAATGCACCATTAATTTTGTGATCCAATTATGCTCCATGTTTTTTTTTTTTTTTCAAAGTTCGAACAATTGATTCGAACCGCTCAATATGATCTTCATATTAAAATGTGTTTGGAGACAAAATTTTATATTTTTTGAAATTTTTTATTATTTTTTAGATAGGTACAAAATCACTGTTTTAAATGGTCCAGAATTTTCTTAAAACAGTGATTTTGTACCTATCTAAAAAATTAGTAAAAAAAATTCTAAAAAATATAAAATTTGGTCTCCAAGCACATTTTAATACAAAGATCATGGTGAACGGTTCGGATTATTCGGACTTTGAAAATAAAAATAAGAATGTGGAGCATGATTGGAACACAAAACTAATGATACATTTTAACCCTACTCATTTTCAACATATATAAAAAATAATTTATATACTGACATTAACATATATATTATGGAGGATTGAGGTTATTTTTGCTGTCATTTGAAAGCGTGCATCACATACTGAATGAATTAAGAACTTTCCGGAGAAAGTTCAACAATATACGTACAGATTACAGAGTGTGTAGAGCGGCACATAACAAGGATCGATCTCTTTTCACATGCAACATAAGACTTCTGGATAGTTACATCTAGATTCCTACACTAAAAAAATCCCACACCACGCACTAATTCTCGCACCTTCGTCGGCACTAATACTAACAGATGTTTATATCTATCGTGTTAGCTATTTAATATAGTTTTTATGTATAAACTATGTAGATTCATACCTATTATTTTATTTTGATTTAAATATCAATATTTAATGTTAAGATATACCAATGTTTTAAATAGCTTTTATAGCGTCATAGCGGGAAGGCTACAAAAAAAACTATAGCGAATAGCGTAGCTATAGCGGAAACTATGCTGCATAGCGTTTTTTTTTTACAAAAATTATATTATATATTTGTACTAAATATTAACATTATCAAAAGTCTCATAGAACAATAAATAACATCAAATTAATTAAGAAATTATAATATTCATATTGAACCTGTACAAAGTCCAAATTGCGGTTCAAAATATCCATAGTAATATTATAAACTATCGATCTTTTTCTATTCAAAATATCTTAAGCATCATGATTCATGACATAATCTATTTTTTTTCTATTCAAATTTCAAAATAACCTAGACATCATTGATTTCGGTTTGAGCTTTTATTTATCTTTTTTGGGTCTTTATTTAAAGCCCATATAAATTGTCTAAAAAAGTCCATTATGCATAGCGCGCGCTATTTGCGCTACACGCTATGCGCTATAGCGGACCGCTATTACCGCTATAGCGGCCGTAGCTCAATAGCTCATTTTGATGGCATAGCTTAGCGTCTAGGGTCCAAAAACGCTACAGCGCGCTATTTAGAACACTGAGATATACTATCTAATTACTGGTTATATTTGAATATTCTGGTGCTAATAATGTCAATACCGAGTCCATTGTTCTTATAATAAAAACATAGACTGTGTAGATATATATTGGCAATTAATTGTTTGTGTTAAGACTGAATATATTAGGCGTTTATATTTACACAAATTAGTGTACAGTGATGTGATTTTCAACCACTGTCCACTGCTTGTGTGATTTGTTGGTGTTGAGACTAGATATTTAGTATTTATACTTTTATAAACGGTGTCTAAACTTGCTTGTTTTTTATTCACTGCTTATGTGATAAAAAGATTGCATATCAGTTCATATTAATGTTTATACTTGTATAAACTGATATATATTAGAATATTCAAATATGCACTGCTAGTCGTTTTATATAACATGTTTCAAACATTAATTATATATCTGAAAAAAATCTTCTAGAAAAAAAAATTTAAATAATCTTGAAAGAAATTTTCCAAACAAAAAAGGTGGATGAAAATCGAAAAAATTGAATTTGTTATAAAGAGTAAGCACAGAAGAGAGGTGTATACACTAAAAAGAGAAAGAAAGAGGCAAAGATGAATTCAGAAATAAGAAGACTTTCTCTATAATTTTTGAACCTCAAGATACCCCAGGTGCATATCTAATACGTTACATGCATGTAGCTTAATTGTTAAGCCCAAAACCGTGTAAACTATAAGCAATCAACCGGAAAGAAATTTATAAAATTTAAAAGACTTCTTTAATCTAAATTTTTCTGAAGTACATGTATTTTTTTACGCACGTTCTTTTTCAGCGGACGTTCATATAAATGACAGCCCCTCATAATTATCCGAGCTGGTGATGATAAGATCTCAATTATATATGTTCAACCCAACCGGTTGATATCATAAAAAAAAACTTGGGCCTGACCCAAACTTATGGCCCAAGGGGGTACTATGTTATCAGCCCAAGGTATGAGGGAACAAGATTTGAAAACCCACTTAGGCAACAAGACCTCTTTTGACCCACATCATACTTTATATATACCCCTCTGATCTACTAACAAACTCACGCAGTTCAACCTGGAGAGAGACTGAGAGAGGCACCTCATTTGATTCTCTTGCAATCTTAAATTCCCTCCAATACCATTTCCATAATTTTCTCCAACCCACCAACACCATGTCTGAGTCGTCTGACTGGTCGCTCTTCAACCCAATCAAGGTCAGCGCCTCTAGTCAGTTAGATATATACAATTATGCTTTGAATTTACACTTGAAATTAAGATTAATCTGTTGATTATTGTTTTGATTTCATGCAGGAGCAAGAAGTTGTTCAGACAAGCGAAATGTCCACAAATGCCAAAATGGCTGCAGAAGCGGCATCTGATGGGACTGAGGCGACCAAGCAGGTTTTAAAAACACCTCCTTTATTACTTCATTGCAAAACTTGTAAAGGAGCTCTATGCATATATTTTCTTGGCAACCTTACATTTTTGTTTTCATCATCTGATATGTCCATTATTGCAAAACTCAGATAGGAGCTCCATGCATATATTTTCTTGGCAGCCTTTTATTTTAGTAATTCCTCATCTGAAATGTTCTTTATTGAAACTACTTGCATAGGAGCTCTATCGTATATTTTCTTGGCAATCTTGCATTTTGGTTTTCATCATCTGAAATGTTTATTGTCGTGAATCTTAATTATATAGGAGCTCTCTCTCTCTGTAAATGTTCTTTGTCGTGAATCTTAATTCTTTGCAATCTTGAATTTAGATTTTTTTTTCATCTTTTGTTGTAATCTTTGCAATCTTATGGAAGGGACAGATGATGAGTTTAACAATGCACCTTGTTCATTTCTTTATTGCAGACTTTTCATATATTCTCTGTTCAATTGTTTCTTTAGACATTCTTGATTCTTGGTTTCCTACTAGCTTGTTGCGGAATCATCTTGGAAACCTTATTAGAGGATTACAGAATATCTCTTCTGAACAGAGATTAATACTTGATATTGCCTTTTTTTTTCCCCTTTAATTTACAGAATGAAGAACAATTAAAGTTGGCTATGGTCAGTGACAAGACCATTACCAAAACAACATCATCAAATTCGACCGAGCTCAGCAAAAGTGAGGCCTCTGGATCCCGTGAGAAGGTGTTCACTTAAACCCTTTTAAATTCTGAATATATACTAACCACTATTGAAGTGGTTAATAAAGCATAAGGTATACAAAACAAATAAAAACAGACACTTTTCTGAGTATAATGCTACATTTCTGAAGGATTGTCTTGTATGGTTGGAAATTTGGAGACATAAAATTATGTAAAAATAGACTCAAAAACACAAAAATACTCAGGTTGATAGACAACCGGGACAAAATCAGACTTGATCTCTTTATTCTATTCCTCTTTCCTTGAAAAATGTATCTTTCTGATATCAAGGGTAGACAAAACATTACAGCTTTGGGACATAGTCTTATATATTATTTTTTTTACCACAGAACACTTGTTAAATATTAGCCGTTTTTGTACTGGTCTTGAATGAGATGTCATGGGCAAAAAGCAGAGAAATGTTTTGAAAAGTATGAAGGAGCATACAAGAAAAATAGCTTCTTGTTTCTAATTTGAGATCATGTTTTTCTTCTGTTTCTATGAAACTTATGTTTTTTGCATTTTAGACAAGTGAAGAGGCCCCTACAAACACTATGGATACCAAGGACATAGTTGTTATAAAAGAGGAACCGATTGAATTTTAAGATTAATCTGTTGATTATTGTTTTGATTTCATGCAGGAAATGGAAGTGGATCAAACAAGCAAAATGGCCAGAAATGCCAAAATGGCTGTAGAAGTGGCATCTGATGAGACCGAGGCGACCGAGCAGGTTCTCAACACACCCCATTTATTACTTCATTGCAAAACTTAAAAAGAAAACCAAAAGTTAACAAATATAATAAAACTCCCCACTCCCTAGCACCAGACACTTTCTGAGTATAATGTTATATTCTAATGGATTCTCTTGTATGGTTGGAAATTTTGTAGACATAAAATTCCGTGAAAATAGACTCAAAAACACAAAAAGACTCAGGTTGGTAGACAACCGGGACAAAAACAGACTCGATCTCTTTACCACAGAACATAACAGCTTCGGCATAGTTATATATATTTTAATTTTACCACAGAACACTTACTAATATTAGTCGTTTTTGTACTGGTCTTGAATAAGACGTCACAGGCTAAAAGCAGAGAAATGTTTTTAAAAAGTATGAAGGAGCATACAAGAAAAATAGAAATTAAGATTAATCTGTTGATTATTGTTTTGATTTCATGCAGGAAATGGAAATGGATCAGACAAGCGAAATGGCCCGCAATGCCAAAATGGCTGCAGAAGTGGCATCTGAAGGGACTGAGACGACCGAGCAGGTTTTCAACACACCTCCTTTATTACTTCATTGCAAAACTTATATTAGAACACTATGCATATATTTTCTTGGCAATCTTTCATTTTGGTTTTCATCATCTGATATGTCCATTATTGCAAAACTTATATAGGAGCTCCATGCATATATTTTCTTTATTGGCAGCCTTTTATTTTAGTAATTCCTCATATGTAATGTTCTTTATTGCAACAACTTACATAGGAGCTCTATCATATATTTTCCTGGCAATCTTGCATTTTGGTTTTCATCATCTGAAATGTTCTTTGATACGAATCTTATACAGGAGCTCTATATATACATATATAATATATTCTCTGCAATTTTGCATTTTGATTTTTTTTTTTCATCTGAAATGTTGTTGATCCTGGTCACTTTATCAAACATTTACATAATTTCATCCAATTTCAAGAACAGGTTATAAATATATAGTCTTTTTTCGTTGCTCCTTTTTTAACTTCTTGTTACTTACTTCCCCTTGTCAGAAGATACAACACATGCAGTTGGCTGAAGACCCTCATGACATGGCGATGGATGAGCTTATGGAAGGGACGGATGATGTAGGTTTACAATGCACCTTGTTTATTTCTTTATTGCAGACTTTTCATATTTTCTCTGTTCAATTGTTTCTTTAGACATTCTTGATTCTTGGTTTCCAACTAGCTTGTGAGCAGAGATTACAGATTCATCCTGGTATCCTTATTAGAGGATAACAAAATATCTCTTCTGAGCAGAGATTAGTACTTGATATTGCTCTTTCTTTTTTTCCTATAATTTACAGAATGAAGAACAATTGAAGTTGGCTACGGTCAGTGACAAGGCCATTACCAAAACAGCATCAAACTCGACCGAGCTCAGCAAAAATGAGGCCTCTGGATCCCGTGAGAAGGTTTTCACTTAAACTCTTTTAAATTTTGAATATACTAACCACTATTGAAGTTGTTAATAAAGAATAAGGCATACAAAACAAATAAAAACATAAAATTCTCTGAGTATAATGTAACATTTCTGAAGGATTGTCTTGCATGGTTGGAAATTTTGTAGGAATAAAGTTCTGTGAAAATAGACACAAAAACACAAAAAGACTCAGGTTGGTAGACTACCGGGACAAAAACAGACTTGATCTCTTTATTCTATTCCTTTTTCCTTGAAAAATGTATCTTTCTGAGATCGAGGGCAGACAAAACATAACAGCTTCGGGACATAGTTATATATTTTATTTTTACTGCAGAACAATTATTAATATTATAGCCGTTTTTGTATTGGTCTTGAATGAGACGTCACAGGCTAAAAGCAGAGAAATGTTTTTGAAAAGTATGAAGGAACACACAAGACAAATATCTTATATTTCTAATCTGAAATCATATTAGCCATTTAGCCCACAATAAGCACCTTCTGCTAGCTATGGTTTTTTTTGTTTTCCTGTTTTTAAGAAAATTATATTTTTTCATTATAGGTAAGTGAAGAGGCCCCTGTAAACCTTAAAAAAGAAGAAGAGGCCCCTGTAAACGCTGTAAATACCAAGAACATAGTTGTTATAAAAGAGGAACCGATTGAATATGAAGTCTCAGACGGCTGGATTTAGGGACCTTAATTGTAGAAGACAAGTTCAATTAAGGCTATGCTTTTGTAAATTTGATCTTCTTTTCCTGTTTTCTGTGATTACTGGTTTCAGTTTTCTAGTCTTTATTTTCTATAAAAAGAGTTTGATGAGGAATTAGCCTTCTGTTTTAGTGATGAACTTGGGAGATTGAATAATTTCGTTTGTTTGATGTTTTATAAGGTTTCTTAATTCTGTGATCTACTTAGTTCAGAAATGTGTCTTTGTCTCTCCATGATGTACGTAATCAATTGCTAGTAATCTTTGAACCAATGATGACTCCATAAAGTTAGAATGAGAAATATTAAATTAATTTGGTGTTCTGCCGTTAAATGTTTGCCCATTGGATAAGGGTTTAGGATATGGTAATTCATATCAGCATGTACCGACACCCCTGTATAGATGGTATGTCATCTATGTAAAGCATAGCAACTGTTAAATCTCAAATTAATATATAGTTGGCATCGATCAGATTTCAGCACAATAATATCTCAGGACTAGACTAAGAAAAGTTACTGGTATAAATGATTCAGTCTACTCATCACATAAAACTTAAACATGCAATGCTTAACACATAGAAAATTTTCATTAAGTTTATATCTCGACTGCTGTCCGCAGGGACCCTGCTTCAGGCAGAAAAAAACAGCAGAGTCAGCTTTATTTTAAGAGCAAAGAAGGCACATACCGGATATAATGCAAACATGCACATTTCTCTTAATTCATCAGAAATTATCTCAGAAATAGCCAACTCTCAAAGCAATATATACACCAAACCAAGGTTTTGTTGAACAGGGACATGTTACGAGCCAGCTGATTTTTTGCCAACAATGAAGCATGATTTAAAGATGTAATGGCCGTGAATTTGAACTGTCGCCTGATAAGTAGGCATTTCGCTTTCTTCTTCCAAAAAAAAATGACAGAAGAAGAGTCCTCTGACTAGTTACTAATTCCCAACATTCATTATAATTTATTATTTTCCAATTAAATATGAAAGCAAAGTGAAAGCCATGGTTGCAGATATAGGTATACATTGGCGAACTAACACTATGTTTAGGATATTAAACTTGTCACTAATTTATTGTATACAATAAAAAATAGACAAGTTTATTAAAGAGAAAAGGAGATTAGCTCAAGACTTTCAAATATTTAACTAGAGGAATAACAAAATTCGTAGCACATAAAACCTCCATAATAAAGATAATTAATTAAATCAGAATAAAATTATAATGAAATTTAGGGGTAACATCAGAGACTATCAAAATGTCCATCCATGCGATCCCCACGAAATCTAATGATGGATGGTGCCTCTTTGTCTCTTGATAACAGCTGGTTTGGCATTTACATGCGCAAGTTATGGTCCCCGAGATTTGGTTTTAAAAATGTGACCAAGTCACAAAAGGCAAAGCCCGCAACGACAACAAAGCAAGCCCAAAATGTAAAAAATAAAGCTGTATGGGCCCGGATGTAAACACCCGGCCAGACAATACTCTATATCATGTTTGCCACGGAAGATCAAGACAGCACAACAGAAACAAATAGCTACTAATGGGCCTTTCTTTGTTCTCTTTTGTTTCATTTATTGCTGACAAGTGACAAATCATAAGAGATAAGATAAGACCATATGCAAACATAATCTCACTCTCATGAAAACATATGAAGCCTAAAGAATATCACATATATGTTTGATGCGAAACCCAATAGCCATAAGAATTTCAGCAATTTAAAAAAATGATAAAAAGTAAATAAAATAAAATAATAAGCATGGAAATATGCTTCGGCCTTTTTAGTTAGGCTCAAACCGTTTCATTTTAATTGAAGGACATCCATACCACTTTTGAAAAATGAATATATAAAACAATTTATAAAATAACTTATAAAAAAGTTTATTTCTTTGACAGCTTGATCTTGTAGTAAATAAATTCGAAACTTTCAAAATTTTGCATGTATATGCATCACTCGTGAAGTACATGAATTTCAACAGTTTGGATCGCCGTTTGAAACCGATCCGATATACTTTTAGAACTGTGCTCACCAAATCCTCTTGGTGAGTACATCACACCTTAACTTTGCTCAAATATTAAATGAATGTTGCCGTGCTGGTAATATTTTTTTGCGTTATGACTGAATATTACCTGGATTGGATACAAAATAACAACTTTGATTAGCTTGTTCTAAACAGAAAACCACACAATAACTAGGCACAAACAATTAAGTTTGATGGTGTAACATTAAATTGAATCACCTTGCCAGAATATCCCGACATTTTTATTAATATCCAAAGTTTAATAGAAATTAATTAATATATTCAGATCCGCTGGAAAGTTATAAAAATATCTGTACCGGCCATTTTCTGGTCGGTATCCAATTTAATTCAGTACCAGTCAGAAAATAGCCGGTACCTAAATTTTTTTTTAATACAGTATCGGACAGTTTCTGACTGGTACTTAATTTTTTTTTTTAGGATGGGCATAGCATAGTTGGCTAGAAGAAAAAGTCGTAGGAAACTCGGATTGAAGTACCGATATTTTTCTTTACAGTGTCGCATGACACTAAAGTTTAGTGTTTGCATGCGGCTAGTGAATTTAATTTGACAATAATCATCATTCTAAAATTGAGTACCGATGCTTTATGTACCGCCTAACGACGACAGAAGTGCATCGATGTTTCATTGCAAAAACATCAGCGACGCACCGATATTTTTTTAGCGCTACCCTGCTTAATTGCTAATGCTAAGTCTAATAAAACATCAGCGACGCACCGATGTTTTTTTAGCACTACCCGGCTAATAAAACATCGATGTTTCATTGCAAAAACATCGATGATGCACCGATACATGCAATCGATGTAACACACGCATCCAACAAAATGCATTTGTTTGATCTTAGCCAAACCGAGTGCAAACTTCAATCCGAGTTTCGTATGACTTTTTCTTCTAGCCAACTATGCTATGTCCATCCTAAAAAAAAAAAATTAAGTACCGGCTTGAAAATGGCCGGTACTGTATTAAAAAAGAAAAATTTGAGTACCAGCCATTTTCCGGCCAGTACTGAATTAAATTGGGTACCGGTCAGAAAATGACCGATACGGATATTTTTATAACTTCCCATATGGGTATATTAATTAATTTCTATTAAACTTTGGATATTAATAAAAATGTCGGCAGAATATCTGGCCATCTATATCTATCACAGGAGATCCATCCTACTTAACAACAGAGTTACGGATGCCAGGGCCCACGGGCCTTTAGAAAGAAAAAAAAAAAAAACAATGTGGTCCTTTCTTCTGCTACAATATTTGATCAAGAGTTGTATGCAAGC
The DNA here is from genome assembly GCA_028015225.1 of Carex myosuroides. NCBI lineage: Eukaryota > Viridiplantae > Streptophyta > Magnoliopsida > Poales > Cyperaceae > Carex > Carex myosuroides. The sequence goes on along the minus strand of CM051474.1, from coordinate 4,637,527 downwards.
ATTATCTATTTATCTTCTACTCAATGCAAACATTATCTTCCACAAATTTTGTGGAAGATATGTATGTGATGTACCTAGCAAAGAAATTGATAGATAAATATTGAATAATTAAAATTCTTGGAGCTACCAATTAAGTTTGGAAAAAGAAATATATGCCTATGAGATGTAGGACCTAGAACTTTTCAGATTACTACTTTTAATTGCCAGAGTGATAAATAATTTTAGAGCAATACTTTTTGTACCTACAAGCAACTAATTTGAAGTTCCAACACAATTTATCAAAATTTATAATATTGTTATATACTTTCACCTAGACGATTAAACACACACACCATAAGAGACCTAGACAACTCTCAAACCAAGAGTTTGGTAGTGCCAAAAGATGTCATTTCTGAAGATAGTAAAAACAAAATTTTCACATAAAATAATAATAATACGATCAAATTAATAATGATCATCTCTGTACATTGTTGTGGTGTATTGGAGTATTTCTCAAACATGAACAGATTTAGTATGGGCAGAGAGTGGATAAGCCACCTCTATGATTTGATTTAATTTCTAAAATCTTGATCATATGTATTAGATTTAATTGATCTTTCTTTTTTAGCATATATTGATCTCTCCTATTTCATCATGCGTAATTTAGTATTACTTTTTAAAATTTAATTTGAACGATTTAAAACTATTAAAAATAAGATTATATATATAAAACAATTTTTTGGAATAATATTTAACCCTTCGTTATATATATTCAAATTCAAATTCTAATTCTAATTCTCACACCGCCTCGTAGTGTGGCATGGCTGCATGGATGTCCATATGAGCAATTAGTGCAGTTTGGACCTAATGTCTATCAAAAACAAATTTAAGTTAGATGGACATTCGAGCTGTCCAATGTATTTTAAAATTTGTACACACAAATTTTAAAACGCTCCGGACGGCTCCGATGTCCCAACCCAAACTTTTATCTCGTGAACAATAGCCAGAAATAAATATGAATTAATCATTGACAAAGAAAAGTGGTGGGGAAGAATTCAGAGTAGGTCTGATGGGCAAATTGGTGGGGAAGAATTCCGATGCCCATCGGACCTACTTTGGTTTGATGGATGTGGTGACCATCCGATTTGCATCACGATTCGTGCACTCCGCGTCAAAATCAGTGTGAGTCTGTATCAATTTTCGTGCGAGTAGATCTTGATGCTAATCGTACGGTGTTAGAGCTAATTAAACTTAAAAGTAGGTCTGATGTCCATCGAACCTACTCCTATCTCGGTGGGGAAAGGCAAGTAGGGAAGCATGCGTGAGGAGGAAAAGCCGGCGCTGGTTTTGCAAGCTTAACTAACCAACCTAAACCAAGTAACCAAGTAACCAACCCATGATATGCGGCAGCTGTGGCGGGAAGGTAATTGGGCCCGGGCTCCGTAATTTGTATTCGGAAAATGCCAACTAGTGACTTTGCAACTAAACCTATTTCACTCATAATGTCTCTTCCTTGCTCCCTTTCTCCCTTTCTCCCTTTTGATAAGACCATGTGCCATCTAGTGCCTGAGTCAAAAAGTAATTAGGGGGATTACCCCTTAAGAATTTATATAATGTATGTATGCTTCCCGTCTCCACTTTACCACTCCCGTTTGAGTTTAAAATAAAAATTTCAAAATGTTGATTCTTGAGTATGCAAGTGGTTACAAAGCAGAAAAGGTAACATTCTTGGTAGTGGTTTCATTCAAACAAAAACTGTTTTTTTTTTTAAAAGAAAATATGTATATGTATGTAGAAGTCTTGTTGCCTGTGTTGAACTAAGTGGATAAAACCATGCAATTGGCACATGGTCTTAACGGCTAATTATAGATCTCTTCTATAACAATTCGAATTGCACGAGCATTATAGAATCTTTTAAGTTTCAGGAGGATTTAAATGTCTTCAATTTTTGTGTTTTCTTCGTACCTTAACTTTTTAATTTTTTTACTAAAATTCTAAAATTTATATATCAAAATAAAATTGTTAGATGTAATCTATATTAATTTTCTCTACATGCACATAAAAAGTTATTATTTTTTATTTTGATTTTATATGAATCAATAATTTGAAAAATTGATATCCAGAATTTATTCATATTGGTATATTTTGACAAACTCTTGATACTAATCAAAACAATATTGAAATGCCATGATCTTTTGTGTGTGCATAAAAAATAATATATATCATATATAACAGTTTTATTTTAATATTTAAAATTTATAATTTAAGTTATCGTAGTTTTAAAATTAAAGACACAAAAATAAAGATATTTGAAACCAGCTTGAGTTTGAGATGCTTGCAATTTCCACATTCTAGCTAGATTTATTTTCTCTACTTACGCATGCTATTTTGTATTTTTCTACTATGAAAAATCTCGATATGCAATTACAACCTATGCATTAAATTTAGGTTAGGGTGCTAAAAAGTAGCATCAAATGGCTAGGGTTTTATGATCCTAAATTTCGACTTTGGTATTCGATCAGCTAATTCAAATCACTTCATATAATCAACATATTAAAATCTTGTTAAAAAATATTTTAAATTTCTAATTATTGTTTTTGGATAGGAAAAATATCATTGATTTTGAAAATTTTGGATCGTCTCATAGTACCGCTTTCATTCAATCCAAAAATTTAGTAAAAACTTTTTTTTACGAAAATATATATAAGTTTTCTAACAGGATTTTAATTTATAGATCATAAAGAGTCAACCAAAAATTAAGATGTGAAGTAGAATTGTAGCCTAATTCTTAAAATAGATATATCAGTAATGATGAGGGGATATAATATCCTGAATCATATAGCACTAATAAAGACATATGTCATAGATATATTTGACTTGTGATTTTATTAATTTGATAATGTTACTTTCAAAGTCAAACTTTGTCAAAGATAGTTGTTTATTAAATGTTGTGCAAACTAGAAGTTGGTTAAATTAACTCTTAAAGTTTCTAATTGCTCAATATTAATCATTATAGTTTTATTTTTTTGAAGGTCAGCTGGCAAGTAGCCGGCTGGCAATATATTGATAAAAAAAGTTATTTACAAGCTTTATAATTAAAGTTTACACATCTCAAATAGTAAATAGAATACTAAGCCACTCTGTGAATGTTCTGGATTGATCATTTGTGCTCATTCTTCCTCTCACCCGTCTCCTCTTAACAACTGGCTTTTTATTGTAGTGCTTCTTGGGCGGCTTCATTTATTAAACTGTGCACTTGTCTTCGTTCCTGAGAGAATATCCTCCGATTTCTCTCCTTCCACAGTGTCCATACACCCACTGCCCATGTACTATCCCATTTCTTTTTTGCCAAGCCATGTAGCGAGGCCCGATGTCCCCACCATACTTCAATAATTGGAGTATTTGTATTTGGGGTCCCCATGTTTAATGTTGCCGTGAGACCCCATGTTTAATGTTGCCCATGTAATATTTATAGTTTTAACTTGCCCAAAATTTGTTAGACATACACTCTATTTAAGCGATTTATTAAAAAGTATATGTAAAATTTTGGTTTTGAAATTAAAATCATAAGAGGTACATGGCTACAAACATAAAACTACATAAATAAAAAGTACGACTTTTTTAACTGGGTTCCGTACACTTCAGTATATTTTGATGTATTCTAAAAAAAAATTAAATCTGAAAGAACTTATCCCACTGCATTAAGCTCACTGTTCTTCAAAAAAACAAAAATAAACAAAATATTAACCTCGTATTAAGTTTTTTTTTTCTCCCTATTTCCCCAAAATCCTTTTTTTTTTTGTTTCCAAACTGCACTTGGCCACGCCGAACGTTTCTAAACGGATCGGGTAGGATAGTGATAATTTTACTTACAAAAATGAACAATGATCCGATTGGACTATTTTCCGATACACATATATGATTTGACATTTTACGGACACGAGAGATTCTCCTATAAGTTCAATTATTCTATTTATATATATTGACATTTCGAATATCTACTTCTTTTTTACCCACTTTTATAACCAGTTGGCACTTGGCACTTAAGTTGGTCGTCATATTTGGAAAATATTCTTAGTTAATCAAAATAGCAAATTAAGTATTATGGTAAGAAAATTTAACAATAAAATAGTATGCTGACATGGTCTGAAATACGACATGTACAACCGCTAGCTGCTACTTAATTAATGGGGAGTGCTACAGTGAGCGTACTTTAAGATATATTTTTTTCTAAATACCAATTTTGTCCTTATACCTTCTTTCTAATTCAATTAATGAAAGAACTATTAAAGGAAATAAAGGAAAAGGAAAGTTCCTTCTCTTTCCTGCCTCCCGCTCAGATTTGTATCTCCCTGTACCAGACTCAATACAATTAAAGGAAATAAAGGAAAAGGAAAATTCCTTCTCTTCACTGTTGCATGTCTTTACTGATCTGTTTGTGTTTGACCATACTTTTGTAAAATAAAATGTAGCTTTGTGCTATCTCAGAATGTGTCGAATAATTTGTATGAAAGAAAACTTTAATATGCATTAAGAAAAAGACAAATTTGACAATATATGACTTTTCATGTCAGGTTAGGCTAATTGTGAAGGTTTTAACCCAAATTCAACTTTCAAATGACATATCATTGCCTGCATTGTACCTGTGTACTGTTATTGTATCCTCTCGAGGAACTCTGAAAATAAAATATGTACCAGTATTACCAAATATAGTGAACAAGCATCATAAAAAAAGAGATCATGCAATACATGTCAGATTTTAAACTTTCTCAAATAATATATACTGTTTATTTGTATATATTGTACATTAACTTCTTTTATGCATAATAATCAAAATTTACAAATGAAAGAAATATGAGCATTTGCTGGTGCACAATTGTTAAAATGGAGGTTATATGTGAGCAGCTGATATTTTCCAGCATCCAGATACCAGTAAGAATTATGCTGAACTGCCATGTATAAAGGGCATTTTGGTCTTTTGTAACAAATATTATAGTACTCTGCACAACATATGAATTCACACCATTCTTTTTTTTCTGAAACAAATTATAACTTTGAGCATATAATGCATGACTAAATACTCTAAAAAGATCTCTTACGATAACATGCAATATGAAACAGTCGGAAATGTAAAGCAGTGCAAAATTATGCAGGCATGTAAAGAATCAAACACTTAATTATGGAGGCATGCAATTTGATTTTCATTCTGAGTTTTTTCTGCTATAAATTCTACAATTGTTCATTTCCATTCTTGTGGATGAAGAATCGAACAGAAAGAATCTGCCTTACTTGAGTCTGCATTAATTGAGCGTTTTATTTGTGGAGGAGAGAGTCTGCGTTACTTCATTTTCATAATTGCTGATTCGAAGAGAGAGAGAATCTACATTGATTGAGCCAATAGAAGAAAGAGTGTGTTGAAAGAATAAAACCGGTATTAAGTGAAAAAGTTTTCTCTCAGCGCTAGCTTTTACAATTGCTTGTAGAATAGCACTCCCCTAATTAATTGTCTGTAATACTTGTTAGCATTATCTTAACAATATATATTTTGCACATTATAAATATATAAGAATATCTTCGGACATATAGCAAATAATAACAGTTCGTGTATAAATGAGTATTATTTGGTGCTGAATCGAAGATGAATATCTTCATATTGTTGAAATTTTAAATCAGTTGATGAAGTTCCACTCAAAAGTTTTAACTTTGTCTGACAATATTAAAATTGCTAAACAAATCGTTATCAAATGATCTCTTTTCTTATTTCTTATCGTAATATCCAGTGATATTTACTTTTACTACTGCTTGGGTGTTGTATTGCTTTGACTACAACAGAAGTACCCTACTTTTTAAGCTTAAGTTTTGAACAACAGTTCATGCGGTCAGGATTCAAATCCAATTTGCATTTTCTCATTTATAAATTCACACAGTGTAATTAACAGATGTACTTTTTCTAAGTCAATAGGAGCGTATATAGAGAAGAAAATAAAAATAACTTCCCTTTGATTACACAAGTTTGCCCCTGATTTGTACGAGCAAAATCCTCAACATATCGTATTAATTTAAAAAAAAAATATTCCTCTTATATCCTCGTCAAATACTTTTAGAAAACCTTACTATTATAACATAGCCATTTATGATCAATGTAATAGCAGCGGTTCAACAAAAAATGTTTTTTTTATGGTAGGGTGGCAAGTTCCCTTCTTACAATTTTGTATTGATAAAGGAGTTATTTACACAATAAGGTTACAATCCATAAAATCTACTTACACACAAATGTAAATGCCCGTAAGTACAGAAATAGTAATAGATCTGAATATACTCAGCAGTGGTTAATCCACTGTCTAACTTCGTGCCCGGTTTCGTGTACCATTATTGTCACCCTCTTCATTTTTTGGTTGAAGATTATGTTGTTCTCTCCCGCCATAGAGCCCAGAGGCCCGATGCTCATGCCGTTTTCCAAATCCTTGTCTGATCAGCGGATAGACTCGCTGGTCCAGCATTCCACAGCCAGTATGGTTACCAATTCTGTTTGGGATACGTCCGAGATTGAGAGAGGCGCCAAATATAATTTTATCCAAAACTCAGAGGTGTAGGTGCAGTCCCAGAAAAGGTGTTTCCCTGTCTTCAACGTCTGTTCTCCTCCACCCAAGGAGCAACCATCGGCCACCTGGCATCCTCTTTTCCTCAGAACCTCCCTCTTAAGAAGTTTATTTTGAAGCAAAACTCACAGAAAAACTCTAACCTTTGACGGAGTCTTTGATTTCCACACTTGTGTCTGATATGGACACATCACTCCCCTGTTGTGCATCAGTTGATATGCCGATGAAGTGATAAATGTCTCAGATGTCTCCAATGTCCAAATGACCACATTAGTGAATTGTTGCATGGTCGTAGATACAACGAAAAATGTTGTGTCAAAACATTTCTTAAGAAAAAGAAATGTATACTAATAACAAGATAGCAAATTTCCAGAGCTGGATGACATATATGTGAGGCACATGGTCCCAGGAGGGGGGGAGGGCAGCTGCCCTCCTGAATTTTGAGTTTTAGTGGAGATCTATCGGTTCCGACCAACTTTGTCTCTCGAAAATTTTTTGCATCCTCTGAATGTTTGATATGTAATTCGAGTTAAATTTAGAGTTAAAATTAATTGAAATAAATTTGTTAGATTTAGGGTTAAAATTCGCCCCCCTCTGAGCTCGCGGCGAATGGCATCTTTTAGGTATGTGATTGGATTGGAGGAGGCTGGTGCGAGTGCGGGTCAGGAGAGGCGGAGTAGAGGCGAGTGAGGAAGTAATGATGGTGGTGGAGACTAGGGTTCAAGCGAGAGCTGCTGATGCCATTATAGTAAGTTTTAGGGTTTTGGAGTCGGAGTTGGATTGGCGAGATGACTAGGATTCTCTTTTTTCTGATCGGGAAAGAGAGAGACAGTAAGTCGTTAGGTACTTCGACAGTTTTGACTGGATTGAGTTGTTTCGCGAGACGTTTCGAGAGAAAGAGAGTCGGAGGAAATTATAATTACCCATTAAATAATTTGATAGTTGGACCTCCAATCTTTACTTAAAAGAAAAAATCTATTTAAAAATTTGATCACCAATATTATGTTTTTAGAATCGGAATAGAAGAATAAATAATTCGCCTCAAGATTAGTGCCAAATGTTTCTACGCCACGAACATACATGTCCAGTAATATAAAGCTCACTGACTTCCCACAACCAGCTTTATTGAGAATTTGAGATGAGGCCCCCGACTAACCCACTACACATAAAGTCTACAGGTGTTTCTACACTAATTACGGTATTCTAGGATAGTTATCCCGTTGGATGCATAGTCACAAGATTTACGAATTATTCACTAATTTTTTGGTGATGGCGAACTGAACTCCAAATTATTCGGTTGACCAAACTTTGACTGAATTATTCCCGAATAATTCGCGAATTTTATGAAATTTTCCCAAATTTTACGAATTATTCGTGAATTTTTTCCATGACATTTTTTTCTGTTTTTGTTTTGCTCTCTTGTAGAACTGAGATCTGTGATCCGAATAATTCCGAATTATTTTTAAATTATATCCGAATTATTCTCGAATCACGAGTTTTTTATATCGCCGAACCAAATTGGAATAATTCATTCCCAGTCAGAGCCGTGTAGTGTAACCCAATATTCCGTCTTTCCGAACCCCATGACCCATGTGAACCCCATGATACACAAGCTTATGGCGATGTCGTTATTATAACAAACACCAAGTTCCTTTCCCGTAAATTGGGTTCCACTGCGAACCAATAGCATACACTCCTCTATATAACCGCCACCGCCATTTCCGATTATCCCCAAAATCCCCAACGAATAAAAAATAAAACATAATTGAAGAGAAAGCCCCGCCATGGCTTCCATTTCTCTCTTCTTCTCCCTCCTCACTTGTCTCCTCTTCTCCTGCTCCATGGCGATGACTTCAGGCCAGAACAGGACGTCATACATCCGTACGTCCTGCTCACACACGCTTTACCCTGGCCTCTGCTACGCCTCCCTCTCCCCCTACGCGCGTCGGGTCGGGAGCAACCCAGTACTGCTCTCCCGGTTCGCCATGAACGTCACCCTTGCGCGTCTGAAACCCCTTTCCGTTCGCATGGTTTCTCTCGGCCTCGGCCACCGCACCGCTCTCGCCCCCTCCTACTCCGGCAATGGTGGTACGCCAACACTAAAGGACTGTCGCGAGTTCATAAGTCACGCAACAGATCTGGTGAGGAAGTCAGAGAAGGAAGTAACTGGGCTGGAGGAGAAGGTTGGTCCTGAGGTGATGTGGCGGATTTCGAATGCTCAGACATGGCTGAGCGCCGCCCTCACATACGAGGAAACGTGTACGGACGAATTTGACGAGGGGAGTGGTGAAACTGGAGAGGATGTTGAACAATTGTGCAAGAAACTTGAGAGAGTGAAGCAGCTTACCAGTAATGCTCTGGCACTTGTTAATTGCCTCGTGAATTCCCAGTAGATATGAAATTAGTAGAGGTGATGGGTGGGGAGAGGATTGTATTCTGGCCGATGGTTGGAGCAAGGTGTTCTGTACATTTGTCCTTTCTATCATAAAACAATGGAAAATGAAGACACATGATATCCGTTACTTACTAGTTACTATGGATTCGTTTTTTTTTTTTCTACTTTTTTGTGGTTAGATACTGCCTTTTTTTTTTTTTTTTGATTAACAAATAACACTCCATTAGGTTGATTCGGTCCATCATCTGCCGACATTTTTATTAATATCCAAAGTTAAATAGAAATTAATTGATATATCCGAATTCTGTGAGAAATTATAAAAATATCCATACCGTTCAGAAAATGACCGGTACCCTTTTTAATCAATTACCGGTCAGAAAATGGCCGGTACCCTTAATTTATTTTATTTTATTTTTTGGCTGTTTTTGTAGTATTTTCCGTTTATATTTTATGTTTATATTTTCTGTGATTGTAGTATTTTCTGTTTAGATTTTATGTTGTATTATTTTTGTTATTGTTGTAATATTTTCTTTTTAGCATAATCATGATAATTTATTTTATTTTAGTATAATTTAGCATATTTCTGATAATTTATTTTATTTTAGTACAATTCTCATTAGTTTAATTTAGTATAATCTCATAATTTATTTTTTTAGCGTAATTTTGCGTAAATTAGTGACGAAAAAAGATCTAAAATAATATAAAAATACTACCATAAAAACACACATAAAAAAGAATCAAAATATAAGATAATATAAACATAAAACACCAAACATAGTATACCAAATATAAATAGTACAAAACAATCATCGCCACGGATCGGGGGACCATCGCTCAGCTGGTACTCCGGCGTTCGCTCGAACCAGCCAGACTCTCTCTCGGTGTAACGACATCAGCATTGGCCTCGCTGCGCATCCGCTCGGCGGTATCCCAGACATACTCACCCCTAGAGACTGGAGGGGGTGTACAGAAGATGCATGCAGCGAACTCAGTCCCACAGTCAGGATGAGACCCGCTACCATTGGCCTCTCTATCATATGGCATCTTTGTCTCATATCATGGTACTGGCAGTGGCAGCATGTCGGCCGGATCCTCGTATACCCCAAGGTCATCGAGACTGAACTCTGTCTCCTGCGCATCCGTAGGAAAAGGACTCCGGAGGCGGTGGCGTCATCTCGGCCGGACCCTGCAATCATACACATAATTAAGGCTGAACCGGACGTCCCTGCACGTCGTAGAATGCCTGCCAGTCAGTCATGGACAATACCCAACGATGGCAGTCCTACTCTGGCTGCTCATCGGGAGAAGATGACATCGCATCTAGCATAACCGGGCTCGCGTCGGGCTCGGTCGGATCTATCTCAAGCCATTTGTTGTTCTCTCCGGCGTCTCGCAGCATGGTGATGAGTTGCCCACCGTGCCCGGTATCCTCAACAAAATTGGCATTCTGCTTGAGGAAGTAATACCCAAGACGTCTCCAGTTCTTCTTTCCTAGCAGAGTGATCTCATGCGCGGCACCTTTAAGCGAGGCCAAAAGCTGAAAAAAAATTATATTGTTAGATCAAACTTTGATGAACTAATCAGTTAGGAAAAAACTATGTAGTTTTAGGTGTATTACCTAGCGAGCCCATTTTTTACCGTTGGGTATGTAACCATCATCGTCTTTGACCCTATCGCGTAAATGTGCACCGTAATTGCCCTGCAGATATACGGAAGCCATGCAGATCCACAAGTACCAAGCCTCATACCTCAATAGGGGATGTCCCGGGTTTGCATGAGCTCATCTGGCACCTGATAAAAGTCGTAGTGCCCCGGGGTCTTGGCCCTAGTGTAGTACTCCTGAAAATAGTCGCTCCAGTCACCCTAAGTGGCTAGTCCTGTAAGAAACACGTTAGTTGTAATACAAAGCGATAAAGTAATATGGGATAATAGATAATATGATACGACTTACTTGTGCAGATCTTTGACGGTGGACCTCAATAAAGATGGCTCTGCGGGAATTAACGATAGGATGATCCATTATACCCAATTAAATAGAAGTTAAACCTCTATATATCTTTCTATATATCTCAGGAAAAAAAACAATTGGTTAATAAACTAAATAGAGATACACATCAACATCCATGTTATAACACAAATTATGGGGATATGTATGTATATATCATTCTTCAATGACACGACATTAATTGGTATTAATATCCATTTAATTAATATCTGATGCCATGAATACTAAAGATGCACACACTATTTATATATTGCTTGTGCTAGTTGTAACTACATCCACATCAATTGTACTGCCAACGTATGATAGATGAAAAATATTATTTTCTTACCGACTTTTAAAGCTTTAAAGCGTAAAGGTATTCCCAGTGACAATTTAGGATCAAATAATGTTTTTGTAATTTTACGGATTAAAATGATAGTTGATAATACTTGAGGTTAGCTTGTGCTAGGCTCATCTTTTGGTGAGCTTAACTCTAGAATTTATCAAATTAATTTTAAACGACAAATCAAAATTGTTGAAAACTCATTTACTTCACGAGTGATACGTACATGCAAATTTTAATTCTATTTAGCACAAAGTCAACCGATAAAAAAAAGATGGTTTATAAGTTATTTTATTTTAATGCATTCATTTTGTATTAAATGAATATTTCAAAAATTTAAAATTTTGTAACGTACATACAGCGCTCGTGAAGTGGATCGGTTTTAATAATTTAAATTAACTGTTTGAAATTAATTCTATAGATTAACCCGTCAAAAGAATTTGGTTAGCCTAGCAGATGCCAACCTCAGTGACTCTTACTCAATACTTTCTGACCACATGTATATGGAATTGTTCTTTTTTTACCTTTAGTCAGCTATGATTTTGTGCCAACCTCTGTCATACAAAAAGCGTGAACTCCTTTTTTTTTTAGAGGAAGCCCGTAGGCGTGAAGTTATTGTGTTGATGTAATTTTTGCTTTTACGTTATTATTGTTTATGTTTAACTTTTTGTTAGTGTTTAATACAAGGTGCACTCAATTATAGGTACAGTCCAAGGTGCACTCAATTATAGTGTTTAATACAAGGTGCACTCAATTATAACTTTTCTTTATTTTTTTATATTTTATTCTCTTTCTTTTTCTTCCTGTTTTTGGTTGTACGCGAGTCCATACCACACTTTCTATTGTAGTAGTAGTAGTAGTGTCTGCATATAGAGTTATCAGATGAAGATCCAACAACTCGGGTAAACTTTAAACAAAAACCTCAAAATAAATAAAACCCAAGCCCGCATCAATTGCCTTGCAACGATAACTAAGTTTGTCTTTCTTGCATTATTTTGACTGAAACGGTTCCAAACGGATCCAACAGCAGGGCATACGCACCATGTGGACTGGATGTACACGCGTACCGGATGTAAGATGTTGAAATATTCTTACTTTTACTATTTGGAAACATGGGCGAGAAAATTATTAGACAAGCACAAAAAATCATTCCCAATTCGTTCCATTAGGCTTAACTGCAGTGCTCAATTGAATAAACAAGAAAGAGTAATGATTGTATAGTTTGATCTTTAGTTAATTACTAGGTATTATTACTTTAAAATAAAGCTGATTAATTCGGAAAAATTCATAAATACGATGACTTGTCAGTTTGTGTTTACTGCATTAAATTGAAGTTTGTTTGTCGTGGAGAGAGAAATGTTAAAATTTGAACAATCTATTACACTATATATATAGTATGATAACAATAGTAATATTAAAAAAAATTAGTCTTGAGGAGCAGCAACTAGCAAGCATGGAGACAGAATTTTAATATCACTACAGAGTTGGACTCCACCGCAATTATTGGAGATGGAGCCTTTTTTGTGTGTGTGTGTGTGTGGGTGGGGGGGGGGGGGGGGGGGGGAATGCGTCCAATATCCATTAGACTCAAATTTGAGGTTGATGGACTCTGCTTCTGTCTGATCTGCTTCAAGCTACGTATGCACTGTTTCAATATCCGTGCACATTTTCCTCAAAAAGATATTTCGGATCAAGTGTGCATGCATCTTAAGCGGACCGGACATAAGTGGAGCCCATCGAACTCAAATTTGAGTGAGCCTGATGAACATCGGACGCACTCTCTATCCTTTTTCCTTAACTACCTTTAGATGTCAGTTCAATATGCAACATTAAGCGCCTTTTTTCCACACCAGAGGGAGTGATATTTCATTTGAAGAGAAGTATTTCATCAGTAAGTTGTCATCAGTAAGTTGATTCTGTAAGAGATGGCATCTCTACAGCTGAACCAAAAATAAACGCCCACCACCACCACCACCATCTGATTTGACCACCCTTCGCTACTCCCCGCTCCTAATTAACCCTACCACAGCTGGCCACCGCCCCTCCACGGACTGAGGATATCATTCAAAAACGCTCTCTGCCCAAAACAAAGACTATACTGTCTCCCTGCCATTCAAGAGTAACATGGATTGCTTTATTGGCCCAAAATTACAATCCAATAAATTTTAGTCTACAGACGAGGAGTCAATACTTTCTACATCACAAAATAGATAGATAGGTTAGGTAATGTAGCGGCCCATATTCAAGCTAGTTTTTTTTTATGGTAAGTGGGCAATTCGCCATCTTACAATTTTGTATTGATAAAAAAAGTTATTTACACAACAGTACTCAAAAGTCACGTATACACAAATAGTAAAGCTCTTAACTACTTAATGAAAAGAAATCTTATATACTCAACAGTGGTTAATCCACTGTGTGACTTCATTCAAGCTTTCTTGTACCAAGATTGAGGCACACTTATTTTTGTGATTAAAGATTCTATTGTTCCTCTCTCGCCATAGTGCCCATAGGCTCGAGGCCCACATCGTCTTCCAGATTCTTATCTGATCAGTGGTTAGGTTTGCCGGATGGGCATTCCATAGCCGGATGTGGTTATCATATTCAAGCTAGTTATTAGGTCAGAAGTCAGAAGTCAGAAGTCAGATACAACCAGAACTGTACATCTAAGTATACCATCCAAAATGGACGGTTTATATTGATTGCGAATAGGGGTGTCAATGGGTACGGTACGGGTCGGGTGGAGGCATTTTCATACCCATACCTATTAAAATTGACTTTACCCATACCCATTAAAAATTGACCTTACCCTACCCTACCCTTACCCGTTAATATTATTGGGTAATAAAACGGTAGCGGATGAATAACGGATATTACTAATATAATAATTAATTTTATTATATTTTACAAATTAAATTATAAAAACTCATTCATTTCACACATATGTAATTATATTTCTAATAAAAAATAAAAATGAATGTGCAATCAATTCCAACTAAATTATTTTTTTATAAAGAAAAAAAATTCAAAAACACAAATACATATTAAGGTGGGTTGGAAATTGAATTGAATATATATTTAGATTTTATAATTAGAGTAACGGATATGAAATAATCATTACCCATACCCTTATCCATTTGGTTAATGAAAAAAAATTCTTATCCATACTCATACCCATATCCAATAAGCTAAGAAAAAAAAATCTTACCCATACCCGCCTTATCGAATACGATACGGGTCGGGTAAACGGCTAAAAAGGTACCATTGACACCCCTAACTGAGAACATCTTATATATCTGTTTCTTTTGAGGGACCCATAATCCGGGTTAATATTATAATAGAGCAGTTTTGGCCTAATGCAGCGCACAAACCATATCCAGCGCTGTTTTGATTCTACAGTTGCGCTGCATGAATCCAAGCTCTGTTAAAAATCTTTACCCCTATAAGGCCGTAATCCATGAGGTGGTGGCCCTATCGTTATTATAACAATCACAAAGCTCTGTAACCTCTGTTCCTGTCCCTTGTCGACTGCATAAGTGCACAGTGTGCAAAACAATCCACAAACGCTAGTTAAGTCTATTTAAGCGCCACCTTTTGTTTCATTCTTCCAATCAAATAACGAACAAAAAGAACAAAGCAAAGTACGAAAATGGCTTCCATTCCCTTTTCCTTCTCTCTACTCCTCATTTCTTTCCTCATCTCCTGGTCCATGGCGACGGCATCAGCAGACCAGAACTCATCATCATTCATTCGCACGTCCTGCTCGCGCACACTCTACACCGATCTCTGTTACTCCTCTCTCTCCCCCTACAAGCACCAGGTCAGCAACAATCCAGTCATGCTTGCTCGTTTCGCCATGAACGTGACAATCGGGAGTCTGAATCCTCTCTCCACTTATATCGACTCTGTCCTCCAGCGCAGTGCAGCTGACCCTTCCTCAGGGGCGCTGAAAGACTGTAAAGAATTGATAGGTGATGCCATCGATCTTGTAAGGAAGTCAGAGAAGGAGATCACTGGGCTGGAGGTGATGGTTGGGTCCCAGGTGAAGTGGCGGATTGGGAACGCTCAGACATGGTTAAGCGCGGGGATGACAAACGAGGGCACGTGTGTGAATGGATTTGAGGAAACTGGGAGTGGGGGCAGCGGAGAAGATGTTGAAATGGAGGTACGCCAGAAGATTACGAGAGCGAAGCAGCTCACTAGCAATGCTCTGGCGCTTGTTAATAGCCTTCTCAATTCATACTAGCTGGAGAGGGATATTGAATCCTGGCCCATGGTAGAAGAATCAAGAACATCTTAGTTACTAATAAATATATTGAAGAAAATAATTTGCACTGTTATAGTTTCGCTTTCTTTCTTTTTTTCTCTTTTTGTTATATTTGTGAATGATCAAAGATTGAATAGTTTTATGAAGCAAGTTTAAAGATACATTCTTTCTCTCTGATTTTGTTTTTCCTAGCTAAATGTTAATTATTGATGCACACTAAAGTATGATATGTCGTTTTAAGTGTTGTTTTTTCTTATCTTTCAATCAGTAAACTTATGAAATACAAATAAAAATATTGTTCCATGCCTTAATTTTAATTAAGATTATGTTACTACGGAAGTACAATAATCACCTTTAATTGATTATTTGTTAATCGAAAAATTATCAGGTACGGGTCGGGTTTATATATCTTGATCTCAGATCTCAAATCGGGATGGATTCTGATCAGTTTGATTTCCCAAAAAATTCGCATCGAGTTGGGTCAGATTCAAGTTGAATCAAACAGATTTTTTTATTTGGATTAAATTTTGCTATCTCTAACCGAAACTATTGGAGAGTCTTTTTTATTTTTTCTTTGATATCCAAATCAATCGAATAAACCGAAAATTGAGATGATGGTGAATCAAGTAGCAGTTTAGTGACCATCAATCATTAATTCAACAGAAAAATGATTTCCAATGAGGCAAAGCACATTTTTATATTATGTGCAAGCAACTCGTTCAATGGTTTAAATTTGGTATATGTCTCTGGCTGATGGAACCAAGTTTATTTTAATGATTCGGTAGTGCATGATGATTTTGCATCGATCTGTAGATTCTCAGGTTGATTATCACTATTAGTAAGCACATGATGTATTATGTTATGTTATATTATATTATACCAACTCTCCCATTTATTATATGATTTGAACTAAACGTCAAATATTAATCTGCAAGAGTTGAATGCAGACAAAATAATTTGAATGTTAGCAGAGCTCAACTTCACCAAAACTATTGGAGAGAGACAAGTGCCTTTGATTGCCACTTCAATTATTCAACAGAAAAATGATTTCTACGTACAAAGGATAATATTCTCTCTTTTTTTTTATTATGTGTGAGCAACTCGTTTAATGTTTTAAAATTAGGTCCGTCTCGGCTGATAGAACCAATTAAGTTTGTTTTAATGTATATTTTTAAGTACTGCATGGTGATCATGCATCTGTAGATTCTAAGGTACATATTAATAAACTATTACGATGCACATGATTTCGTATTTTTCAAGAACATTGGTCACTTGCGACAGCCAATTAAGATGTGGGAGTTCGTACATGTTCTTGGAAGAAATCCTCTTTGTTTATAGTTAGTACATCAATGGGGATATGTTTGCTTATTTTATGCCATATATTACAGCCTTTTCTCTTTTGTTCGTTTGGATTTTCATCATGTCATATTTTATTATGTTATTGACAAACAACACTACTAGAATAATCTTTTATTGCATGACAAAGAAAATGGCTTGTTGCATGGCCTTAGGCATGTAACAAGCCCCGAAATGGCTTGTTACATGGCCTTAGACATGCAAGTGGAACCATGCAAATACCCTCCATACAAATAGTCAGTATTTACAAGGACAGCCATGCAAAAAGTCTGTTACATGACGCTTAGCATGCAATAACTAGCCATGCAACTACTTCGAGAGTTGACCCAGTTTGGAGTATTTGCAAGGGAAGAGAGTGTGGGTCCCATCATACTATTTGCAAGGGAAGCGGACATGGGTCCCACCATAGTATTTGCAAGGCAAGGGAACGCGGGACCCACTAGACTATTTGCAAGGAGAGATAACGTGGGACCTACTTGACTATTTGCAAGGATAAATAACGTGACTATTTGCAAGGCTAGTTAACTTGACTATTTGCAAGGCAACAAACTTGATTATTTGCAAGGCTAGTTAACGTGGGCCCCATATGTTTATTTGCATGGGAATATGATTTCGTTATTAGAAGAATATGTAGTTATTACATGGCAGACTATTTGCAAGGATATGATTTGCACTTTTTGCATGCACATAAATTACCGATATTTGCGTGGATAGTGCGACGTCTAAAATGAGTTACTTGGAGGCAATAAAGCATAATCGAATTTTACAATCCTCCCTCCCTGTACCAATTTGGTACCAACCCAGTACTGTTTACCAATTCCCAGATTACCATTGAACAAGATTTACATAAAAAACCTAGAAGAGTACATACATAGAAAACAACTAACAAGATAAGAAGAGTAATTAACTTCGATATATAACCAACAGACTATAATCATCATACATTTTTCCAATATTATAAAGACACTAAAACAACACCATTCAAACAATTACCAAGATAAGAAGATAAGAAGAGTAACTTCTATATATTACCAAAATATACCCACCTTTCAAGCATTAACAAAATAAAACAAACCCCCACTGAGATTGCAAAATATACCCAAAATATTACCAAAATACTTTACCCTTAATGTTGCCAACCACACTAGACCTCCCTGCTTCATGTTGAAGGTTGATTGGCCAACCAATCGGACATTGCGGCATCATGTCCAGCAATTTCTTGTACATTCCGAGAACTCAGCAATGCTTGGAAAGGCCCCTGATTTGGTTGTATGGAACCAGCAGCATCCTATGTATATCAAATTGTTATATTAGAACATGTTATTGTTATAACAATTATTTATGCAGTTGAAGCCTCTGAACAACTTATTATTATTTATCATACAGTACTATTACCAATTAAGGGGACCAAGTTACATTGAGCTTGTTTTTCAAATGATGCAGTTGATGCCACAAAATAACTTAAGTAAGTGCATTGTTCAACCAACATTGTAAAGGTACTTACCTGGTTGAATTCCATTTCCAGGTGTGAGGGTACTTCTTGAGATGGTTGAGATGTGAGATCATCCTGTCAGATTTGTAACATTAAAATCACTTAGATTTTTTTTCTGAAGTTGGTAGCTGTGACTACCATCAGTTGAGAGGTGGGACCATGCACCTAACCCATATTTCCTACTATACCATCAGCTGTTGGTTCATAAGTGGTAGCTGGTGCATAAGTTAGAAAATGTGAAAATACAGGTAATTAGTTGTTCTAAAAGGCTGTTGTTATAAAAAGTGCAATCTAATATGTGCCATTATTTCCATGTTATAAAAGGAGTCGGATGTTTTGAAAGAACCCATATTCGCCACTAATCTGTAAAGACATACCTGTGAAGGAAGCTGTTGGATCCCAATCGTCTTGTACAATTGGGCGAACATTAATAGGTTCTGTGCTTGATCCCTTTTCATCTGAGCACGCTCCTCGGCGATATGACGATCACGTTCTTCCATCATCGCATTCATTTCTGACCTAGTGAAGATTTCCTGCTGCCCACAATTTGTCAACCCGGATACAGAAGAGGTGTTGTTCTGCCTGTCTCGGTTGTTTGCTGTTTTGATTGGTGCTATCACGCTTCCAAAGCCTACAACGCGGCCATGTTTTGGTCCGCCAAGGGCTGTCAGAAATAAGGCGCTCTCGTCCAATTCCGCATTGGCCTGATCAGCCTTCATTGCCTTAACCTTCATCTATTAGTTGGAATAGATGATAAAGATGTATTAAAGTGAAAATTGAGAAAGAGAAATTTTATATATAGAGGCAGATGTCTAAGAGGCACGAGACTTATGTTGTGAAAATGAGATGGCAATGAATTTGTTAAGTTAACATAAAATTGACAGTGCCTTAAGCCTGCTGTAGTGACCAGTATCAAGCTCTTATATGAGGAATGCCGAAAATAATCCAATTGGAAAAGGATTTGTATTTTGTGGATTGTGAGCATTACATGCTAAATGGGTTGAGGCAAATAATTTTGTACATGTACCTTTCATCTTAAATTACCCTTAATATTAAATTACCCTTCCATCCTTACCCTTCATCTTTAATTACCCTTCCATCATTTTTAATTACCCTTTCCACATGTTTCATCTTACCAGTCCTTTATATTTGTAATGGTAATCAGTGTTTGTAAATTGAACTTACATAAACATTTTCCTTTTCCATGTTTGTAAATTGCAAGGTATTGATATCGAACTCCATTGTACTCTCCTCGCAGCTTGGATCCACTTCCCTATTACCATCACTGTTTTCATTATCTTCAGCCACACCCTCCTTGGCCGTACTAATTTGAGCCACAACCGGTGATACGCCATTTTCTCTTGCACAGTGCATATGAATGTAAAGGTCCTCCATGGTTGGCTTTCTCCCATTGAACAGCTTAGTTTGTAGATGAAAAGCAAGTTTGATAATTAAATGTTAGATGAATGTTTAATGTTGAAATAATTATAATATTGGAGCGTAAGTGTTCAGAATACCAGTTTCTCAAAATGTTGGTGAGCACTAGCTGATCCAGCGTAGTGGGAGATCGTACCACCAGAGCTGGTGCGGTTTAACTGGTTTCGTTTACTGACCATTTGCCACTCTTCTGTGAACCAGATATCACAAAGACCTCGCCAAAATTCGGGCACTACAGACCAATGCGGCACATCGGTCTTCCAAGAAACAATGTCCCACCTATATTTTTTAATACGATTCCTCCTTGCTGTACCCAGCTCCTCACAATACCTTTTGGCTGCTATGGCATCGAGTACTGCACGACAGCAGTCAACATCTTCATCTTCATGGTATGTGTATCTCTCCTACATTCAAGAAGATTATAAAGCATCATCCAATTTTTACTCTTCAAAATGTAATTATTTGATGAGAAACCCTATTACTGACAGCCCTTGGCCACGATGTAGGCTTATTTATTACAGCCAAGGGAACCTTGTTTAGAAAGCCATATTTCAAGCATATTTGGGAAGGTTATTACTAAATAAAGAACGATTGCTGACAAGACATTGGAATCCTATTTCAGACAGTCAAGGGAACTTTATATAGCACCCTTATATGCTCCCTCCATTTTGAAATCAATAGTTCTTTATTTAGAAATTGAACCTATCCCTTTGTTATTTTGACCTTTTCATTTCCTGTATGTTGTTTTGTTTGGATGCCTAACCCAATTCCATCACAGTACCAGAATTACACCATATACAATAAGTTAAAAGCCGATAAATTAATGTAGTAGTATGTGATCGGTAAGCATGAATATAAAAAAAAGGTTACCAAAAAGTCCCTCTCCACTTTGTCCTTTATTGTCTTATCGAAGCTGTGAAAAGATCTAAATGGTGCAGGCATGTATTTTAGGGCAAGCCTAGTGATTGTTGCTGTAATTTTATTTGCACTTTTTGCACAGCTGAACTCGTGTGGTCCAACTCGCCATATCACTGGTCGGTCAGCGATATCCTCTTTCACCGGCCTTATCTCTCCAGCACCTCGTCCCTTCTTCTTTGGAGGTTGAGACGGTGTAATTTCAACTTCCAGGGAATCATTCAAACTGCCACCACGCACCGAGTGTGTAGGAGTTGTACTACGTTTCCCCTTGCCGTATTTGGTAGCTTTTGCCCTTGTTAGTTGAGATTTCTTGAGACGACCCATTTGTCTTTTACCGGAAAGGAGAAAACGAAGCTGTTATCTACAAATTGGATGTTTGATCTAAATATGAATTACACAATTGTGTTAAAGTAACAACTATGAGAAATATGAAAAAAGGGTAAAATTAAATCATATTGGAAAATTAAATAAGGAATTTTCACTATATGTGAAGTACAATTACTTATTGATTGTCACTACCAACAATAGAAAATAAGTAACTACAATTGTATAAAAATAAAGGGTAAAAATGAAACTAATTATTAGTCCCTGTTGATGTGTAATAACAAGTAACTTTCCCAATAACATAAATTAGTCCCTATTGATGTGTAACTACAATGTAATAACTACAGGAAGCTTTCCCAATAACTTAAATTCATGCTGAAAATTTTTGGTGACTATCAGTCTTTTGATGTGTATTATATAAACCAGAAGAAGTGTTAATGAAAAAATATGAACTGTATTTAAGGTCTAAATAGTAAATTTTCATCGAACTAGCTAGTTCAACATGTATTATCTTGAAGGCATAAGTATGGTCTGTGGAAGAAAAAATTGAGAAAATGTTCTACATAA
Source organism: Carex myosuroides (assembly GCA_028015225.1). NCBI lineage: Eukaryota > Viridiplantae > Streptophyta > Magnoliopsida > Poales > Cyperaceae > Carex > Carex myosuroides. The sequence continues at coordinate 4,615,869 of CM051474.1, read as the reverse complement.
ACACGTAATACATACACCAAAGCATAAATAGTGAAATTAGACCAAAACAGAAGGGAAACTTTGACTTGAGCATTTTATCAAACACCTTAAGACCAATTCCAATATGATAATTATAAAATCTAGGTTTGTTAAATTAGACTGGCCCTGAAAGCTTCCCTAATAATGTGTCTTGCTGAAAGGTTTCGCAAGATGAGGATGAGGATGAGGATGAGGAAGAGGAAGAGGTCAACCAAATTGAACTTTCAAGTGACGAAGAGTTGGACATGGACCAAGATGATGATGAATTTGGTTTCTAGGACCTCGATATGCTTCCGTTCAAGAGTTTCAATTATTGGTTAATCAAAAGTTGTATGTATGTTGATACATCTTTTGTACAATTGTTTTTGTTCCTCCATTATTTTGGAAGGTTTGTTCTAAATGCAAGAATTTAATTAAGTTATCAAAGTATTGAATTACTATATACTGCTATTATTCGTGCTGTTGTGAATTTTAATTAAAAGCTTCATTGAAAAGGAGATATCAAATAAACAGAAATGAATCTGTGTCCAGTAAGTAAACTATTGCATGGTTAAGCCCATGCAATTGTTTCGAACTTCAGTCCAGACTATTTACATGCGAGTGATAGTGGACTATTTACATGGCACAGAGTTAAGCAGTTGCATGGACCTTTAATAAAATATAATATCTACTAAGTGGTTAAGTAGCATGAGAAGGGAGTTGAGTTGTTGCATGGATATTAATTAAATATAATAACTACTAAGTTTTTAAGTAGTTGCATGTCCATGGAGTTGAGTTGTTGCATGGACCTCGAATTAATTATAATATCTGACCTTCAAAACTTATTTGCATGGCCGAACATCACACAGTTGCATGGTTGCGCTTCACACAATTGCATGCGATACCTGTTACATGGGGATTCGCATGCAACAAGTTTAAAAAGTCAACAAACGCCATTTCTTTTGCATGAGCCATCACAACCATGCAAAAAACTGGTGCCGGGCATGCAAAAAACGATTATTCTAGTAGTGCAAGCAGTCTGGTTGGAATGATGACCCCATGACCAGCTGATATATATGATTAATAAGCGCCTTGGTCTGAATTCACTACTACAAAAACTGGTTTTGTACACTGCACATTGTACACGGATTTGGCAATTATATTAAAAACAGTGTACCAAAGATGAGTTGAAAAGATCTGAACGATTTCTACACGGATAATTAGTTAACAACCAGTGTCGAATTATTAGAGAGAGCTACACGGTTTATTAGAAACCACAAATCCGTGTGTAAATAAGTGTGTGTGCAAATAATTGAGAGAGTTACACGGACTTTTAATACAAAGCCGTGTAGGAACATTACACACGGTTTTTTGATATATAGCCGTGTATAAATCTTATAATTGTACACGGCTTTATAACTAAACAGCCGTGTAGAAATAGGTGGAGAGCTACACGGATAATAACTAAATAGCCGTGTATAAATCTTATAATTGTACACGGCTTTATAACTAAAAAGCCGTGTAGAAATAGGTGGAGAGCTACACGGATATATAACTAAATAGCCGTGTATAATAGTGTAGGGTTTTATTATCTTCCCTTCCAGAGCGCCGTTTTGATCAAGTTTTTAGTTCATACATATCGAACTGAGCTTTTTATTTCTGCGAATTGATCGAGGCCAGCAGCTGAGATCTGAGATCTTTGAATTAAGTTTGTATTTTCTCCTCTCCATCTTTCTAAGGTTAGTAATATGTATTTAAATCATTTTCTTTCTCTAATTTTCTGTTATTTAGGCTTATTTAATTAGGTCATTTCATGCATATATTCTTGAATTCTTAATTTTAGATGTAATTAATTAGTGTATTGTGGTCCAATAACCGACCTTTAGATGCTTTTAGGTCCATGCCCGTTCAAAATTAATCCAATAGGGATTAATTTTGGATAGTCCCCGTTTTGGGACTGCTCTTTGAATATTATGTCTCATTTAGGATGTGAACACATATTAGCGGGATTTAATTAGTATTTGAGGAAAGTTCGACAGTATTTTCCCTTATTGCTCCTACGAGTATGTGGTTCGTACGCATACTTGGGGAGTTAAGGGGAAATGCTGCCGAATTTTTCTCAAATACTAATTAAATCTCGCTAATATGTGTTCACATATGAGACATAATATTCAAAGAGTGGGTTAGGATTGTAAACCGGCCCTTTGTAAGCCCAAAATTTTGTACACGAAGGAGAATGTTGACCATGCATGATTAATTGATCAAATCATTTTTTCAATTTAATTTACAGATGGATCGAAGCTGGATGTATGAAATGCGACGTGACAGTGAAGAATATTTGGTTCGCGTTGATGAGTTTATAAAATTTGCTGAGATTTATAGAGTGAATAAAAAAGAAGAAGACATTTTATGTCCTTGTAAAGATTGTAAAAATTTATTAAGATTTTTGGACATCGAAGAAATTAGAGCTCATTTGATTTGTCGGGGATTTAAGAAGAGATATACATGTTGGTTCATGCATGGTGAGAAATTTGGGGAAAGTAGTAGTGCCAATAAGGATTGTAATCGTGAATTGAATGATGAGAATGTTGGAATTTCTGATAATTTTGAACTTGATTGGAACGAGGATTATGAGAGTGCCGAATATTCTGATATTAACGTCGAACCCGAAAATGACGATGATGAGATGGAGAGGAATTTTGATGAAAATGTAGAACACGAGTTTACTGAAAATTTGGAGGATATGTTACGTGATGTGGAAGATGAAATTAGTGATAAAAATTATGATAAATTTCAAAATTTGTCTAATGAATCTAAGAAGCCGTTGTATCCCGGGTGTACCAAATTTACAAAACTGTCAGCTGTGTTGAAATTATTAAACTTAAAAGCAGAAAATGGTTGGAGCGATAAGAGTTTCACGTCGTTATTACAGCTTTTAGGAGAAATGCTCCCAGATAACAACGAGTTACCCGGTACAACATATCAGGCAAAGAAGTTGATATGTCCAATGGGGTTGAAGATCGAAAGAATACATGCATGTCCGAATGACTGTGTATTGTATCGTAACGAGTACGAGGCCATGCATGTCTGTCCTAAATGCGGTGTTTCACGATATAAACGTCGTAAGGACCAAGACACTGATGATTGTAACGAGGACACAAGTGGCCGACCTCCGGCTAAGGTGTTGTGGTATTTGCCGATAATACCGAGATTCAAACGGTTGTTTGCGAATCCCAAAGATGCAAAATTATTGCGCTGGCACGAAGAAGAGCGCAAAAATGACGGTAAACTAAGGCACCCGGCTGATTCTCCTCAATGGAGAAACATTGACAGACATTTCAAAGAATTTGGTTCTGAACCGCGGAACCTTAGGATTGTGGTGAGCTCAGATGGAATGAGTCCGTTTGGAAGTATGAGCAGTCGGCACAGTACTTGGCCAGTTCTTTTATGCATTGATACCTCGCATATTTAGTCTATTTTAGGCCTGTTTTAGTACCAGATTCGTGCCATAATTCACCAGAATCATGTGCATTTCATCGATATATCTTTAGAATTTGGTACTGCTGAGTGTTTGTTTGTTTTCTGCAGGTTTGGAGCAAAACACACGAAGAAATGGCGATTCACATGATGAGGTACGACCCTTACCAGGCTTGGTACGGGTCGGACCATACTTAGCCGTTTTCAGCTCTTCACGCCTGGTACGGCCAGGCCGTACCAAATTGGTACGGGCCGTACATGAAGGCGTCCTGACAGATTCAAATTTGGGCAGAGGCTATTTAAGGCGGGGAACTCTCCAAATTTCACATCCAATTCATTCCAGATAGATCTGAGAGCTCAGTAGGAGAGAGAAAGAAGGCTAAGGAGCTGAAAGCAAGAAGGAAAGAAGAGGAAGAGGCGAAACTCGACGGATCTAGCTTCCTCCTCCATCTCCCTTCAATCCATGGCTATCTCTCTTCCTCTTATTGTATTTTTAGACATTGCTATGTGCTGTGAGTAGATCATTTTAGTTTCTAGGGTTAGAGATCGAATCTTGATTTGTTTTGACTTTCTTTGACTTTTACTTTGTATGAACTCTTTAGTTTGATTGATTGTGATTTTCATTGTTATATCTTGCTTTGCTTGCTGTGATTGTTGTATGATGTCCCTTTAGGTTTAGATCGAGCCTATCAAGGTCATGTGATCATCTCAATCTCTCATCCAATTCAAGTACATAGGGTAGAATAGTTCGAATTGAAGCCGAAAGGTTGAATTCTCCTCTAATCGACAGATTAGAGGGTGCCTTAGACATCTAATCAATCAGCTAGGGTAGATCTGTACCAACATACGATGGTTGAGGTGTAGAAACCCTAAAAGGCTCTCAATCGCATTCCAACCTAGATCTTGATCCAACAAACGACGGTTGAGGGTTAGGAACCTTAGGTATGGTCAATTGAACCTTTCTAAAGAGTTTAGCACAAGGTACCAGCAAGGAAATGCATTTACTCGAACTGGTAGGTTCTGTTCTGGGAAGCCGGTACGGGTCTTACCAGGGTGGTACGGCCTAGCCTTACCAAGTGAGGTACGGCCTAGCCGTACCTACTTAGTACGGGCCGTACCACTAGAGGCAGATCAGAGATGAAGTCTTAAACCCTGGAAACACCTTTTATCCATAATCAAAACACAATTTACATTTGTTCTAAACATTTTGTTACATCTTCTTCAATTGTCTGAACAGTTTGATTTGATACCTTAGGAAATTAAATACCAAACAAAACCTTTTCAACTTCTAGTTTTCAATCAAGTTTAGATAGAATCTAACCTCGCAATTAACCGTCCCTGTGGATCGATACCCGAATATACTACACGATAGGGGTTGTGCACTTGCATCCCTTACTCGTGGAGTGTAAACGCGGTTTTAAAAGGTACGCCCTCAAGCGTACCGAAACTTGCGTTGCGCTTTGCTGCGAACAAGTTTTTGGCGCCGTTGCCGGGGACGGTAACCAATTGCCTAGTTAGATTGTATCTTACTTAATTAATCTAGACTTTATCTTGTGTCCTTTATTTATTTTGCTTCTTTCTTCTATCCTATTTTATTTTCTCTTTTTCAGGAACAATATGGCGATTACTATCTGAGGAACTCGAGACACCATGGATCTCATGTACAACATGATGACTGACCAACATTGGTATGGGAGCGAAAATTTTCAAACTGGAGGTGGCGGCCGATCCAAAGCTGATCAGATCGCATCTCTACATGCCAAAGCTGCCAAGCTAGAGGAGGCCGTAGAGAGGTATTCAATCAGAATGAGCATGAGGGCAGCCAGAAACCAGCAACCACAGCCATGTGCCTTGTGTGGGGACAGGAGACACTCTTATGAGTATTGCCCACTGGCTGATTGGAGTGAGGAACAGGAGCAGGATGGCTATATCAGCAACAACAATTGCAATTTCTACGACCCTGCACCATTCGATGACTCGAACAATTGCGCATTCCAACCCGATCCACCCGAGCCGTACATTGATCCCGCTGAGATCGAATTCATACACGAGCAAGGGAAGGTGAACCAGATGCTGTGGGAACAGTTGCAAAACATGTCCACACAGATGGCCGCTCAACAAAATCAAATGGCTGCCCAAAACAAGTTGCTGGAGCAATTGAGTCACATCATCATCTCACGCCAATCTCAACCTGCAAAGCTGCCAGCTCAGCCAGAATGCGAAGGACCAGCCCAGCCAACAGACCAGACCGCACTTGACGCGACCCGCATCATTGAGACACGACCCGCATCACCCACGGAAGAACATGTGGACCCAGGTTGCATCGAGCCAAGTCGACCTGCATCTCCACCTGAAGAGCATGTAGACGAGACCCGCACGCCACCTGATGCGACCCGCATGCCGTGGTCTGATGACCTGGAGACCAAAGGAAGCGATTGGGATTGGTCAGCATGCGATGCCATTCCACCTGATGCGACCCGCGTCAAGACCCAGACAGAGCGGCTGACTCCTGAGCTCAAGCCTCCAGCAGCTCACCTCAGGTACGAGTTTCTAGACCCAGATAGATGTCGTCATGTAATCATAAGCGCAGATCTTGAACCCGATCGGACTGCTTCACTCTTGGAGAAATTGGAAGCGCACAAAAGCGCGATCGGGCGCTCGATCAAGAACTTGATGGGAATCTTGCGGATTTTTCTGATGCAAGAGTATGATCGCACGGTTCGTGTTCCTCAGAAGTGGGTGCTCCCACCAGTGCCACCTGATCCACCTCCCACCGATGACTGAGCGGGTATGTTTTCTCTTTCCCTTTTGCTTCTATATCTCTTTATCTTTCAGTCTTGAAGCATTGAGGACAATGCTCAGGCTAAGCTTGGGGGGGAGACGACTTTTGTATCTTAGGATTTACTTTTGTGTTTTAGGATTTATTTTGATTGCACTTAGGTCATTTTTACTTTTCTCTTGCATTGTTAGGTGAAAAATTTGCTTGATTGTTTCGATTAGGGACTTGTTTGAAAACTTTTGTTTGTGAGTTGGATGACCTTGGAAAATTAGAACTAACCTCATAATTGACCAAACAAAACTGATTACGAACAAATGGTTTGAGATTTGTAAAATTGGAAACTTGAATGTCGAGATAGCATTTAGAAACCGAATTGTGCCTTTCAAATGTGGAAATAGGGATTTCAAATAAAGAAAAGTTGGGATATCCGTTGGTGTGAATGAACACTAGTGGATGTGTGTATTCATGGTATGTGCGAAAAAAAAAAAAAGAAAAAAAAAAGAAGAAGAAAAAAAAAAGAAAAAAAGAAAGAAAGAAAAAAAAAAGAAGATGAAAAGATGGAGAACATAAGAGTACTGGCAATAAGCCTTGAATGGGCGCCTTTGAGCTCGTCTCCCAATTAGAAATGAAAAAAATAAAATTTTTGCACATATCAACACACGAAGTCCGCAACTTTCTGACCTAAGCTTGATTCAAGCTTGGGGGTGCCAAAAAGGGAAAATCTCTACAAACGAAGGCATGGTTTAGTGAAAGAATGATAAATCGATAAATTCGAGTAATCAACTTTGCAAGACTTGAAACATTTAGAGTTTGAGGTTTTATTAATCAATTTGTGAGGTGAATCACAATTGACCAAGGGAAGTCCGAATCATAGCAAAAAGATTCTTGCGTTCTTTTATTGTAGCAATCATGTAAGTTTTCACATTTAGGCTTGTATCCGCATTTAGATTTAGTTGTCCAGCACTTTTACCCGAGTTTGAAACTTTTTGCTTGAGGACAAGCAAAGGTTCAGCTTGGGGGAATTTGATACCTCGCATATTTAGTCTATTTTAGGCCTGTTTTAGTACCAGATTCGTGCCATAATTCACCAGAATCATGTGCATTTCATCGACCATACCTAAGGTTCAATTGACCATACCTAAGGTTCCTAACCCTCAACCGTCGTTTGTTGGATCAAGATCTAGGTTGGAATGCGATTGAGAGCCTTTTAGGGTTTCTACACCTCAACCATCGTATGTTGGTACAGATCTACCCTAGCTGATTGATTAGATGTCTAAGGCACCCTCTAATCTGTCGATTAGAGGAGAATTCAACCTTTCGGCTTCAATTCGAACTATTCTACCCTATGTACTTGAATTGGATGAGAGATTGAGATGATCACATGACCTTGATAGGTTCGATCTAAACCTAAAGGGACATCATACAACAATCACAGCAAGCAAAGCAAGATATAACAATGAAAATCACAATCAATCAAACTAAAGAGTTCATACAAAGTAAAAGTCAAAGAAAGTCAAAACAAATCAAGATTCGATCTCTAACCCTAGAAACTAAAATGATCTACTCACAGCACATAGCAATGTCTAAAAATACAATAAGAGGAAGAGAGATAGCCATGGATTGAAGGGAGATGGAGGAGGAAGCTAGATCCGTCGAGTTTCGCCTCTTCCTCTTCTTTCCTTCTTGCTTTCAGCTCCTTAGCCTTCTTTCTCTCTCCTACTGAGCTCTCAGATCTATCTGGAATGAATTGGATACGAAATCTGGAGAGTTCCCCGCCTTAAATAGCCTCTGCCCAAATTTGAATCTGTCAGGATGCCTTCATGTACGGCCCGTACCAATTTGGTACGGCCTGGCCGTACCAGGCGTGAAGAGCTGAAAATGGCTAAGTAAGGTCCGACCCGTACCAAGCCTGGTAAGGGCCGTACCTCATCATGTGAATCGCCATTTCTTCGTGTGTTTTGCTCCAAACCTGCAGAAAACAAACAAACACTCAGCAGTACCAAATTCTAAAGATATATCGATGAAATGCACATGATTCTGGTGAATTATGGCACGAATCTGGTACTAAAACAGGCCTAAAATAGACTAAATATGCGAGGTATCAAATTCCCCCAAGCTGAACCTTTGCTTGTCCTCAAGCAAAAAGTTTCAAACTCGGGTGAAAGTGCTGGAAAACTAAATCTAAATGCAGATACAAGTCTAAATGTGAAAACCTACGTGAATTTGCTATAGTCAAGAATTTCTAGAATCGATTCGGTTGTAATTCAAATATTCCTTTGTAAACCTTGATTCACTCCAACAATTAGTCAATTGAACTTCTTATTTTGAGATGCTTCTAACAATGGAAAGACTAATTACCTAGGTTTGATCGAAACAATTCCATTCTTTTTCCGAATTATTGCTTTTATTCAAAGTGATTTTTCTTTGCATTTGCCCTCCCCCAAGCTTGAATCAAGCTTAAGGGTAAGAAAGTTGCGAACGAGGTGTGTTGGTATGAGCAAAATTTTCTTTCTTTATTTCTAATTGGGAGACGAGCTCAAAGGCGCCCATTCGAGGCTTATTGCCAGTACTCTTATTTTCTCCATCTTTTCTCTTTTGTTTTCTCTTTTTCTTTTTCTCATTTTTCTTTTTTTTTTTTTTTTTTATTATTATTTTTTTTTTTTTTTGGTTTGCTCACACCATGAATACACACATCCATTGGTATTCATTCATACCAATGGATATTCCAAACTTTCTTAATTTGAAAATCTCAATTCCTAAAGGCACAATTCAGTTTTTTCGAATAATCTCGTTCGATTCAATTCTAAGTTTGTTTCATCTTTTCCATTATTAAAAACATCTCAACCTAAGTAGTTCAATAACCAATCATGGGTTAGTTCCAATTCACTCAGGTCTATCCTAATCACAACCAAATTGTTTCAAAGTTATTCTCAATTCTAGCAATTCACGCAAATCTTCACCTAACAATGCACGAAAATACGAAAAAATGCAAGAAAAATAACGGTAAAGTAAATATGACCTAAATGCAAATGTCATCCCCCCAAGCTTAGCCTGAGCATTGTCCTCAATGCTTCAAGACTATGAGATAAAAGAGATAAAAGAAGCTCGGGGAAAAGAGAGCGAACCTGATCAGTCGTGTGAACGGTCGTACCAGAGCCAGTCGCTCAACTGCTGCTCTATCCCAGTCACCCGCTGCGTGAGATCATGGAGTGCGGCGCCCTGCTGACGAATGGCAGCACCCTGCTCATAGAGTGCAACACCCTGCTCCTGACGCATGCCGTACATCAGATCGTAGACATCATGGATGGTGGGCTCAGAGAGAGGAGGGGGGTACACAGGTCTACTGTAGGAGGCGGAGGGGCCGGCTGCGTAGGCAGAGGTGGATGGGCCAGCAGCGAAGGCGGAGGTGGATGGGCCAGTCTGGTACGTGGAAGGGCCAGCTCCATAGAAAGAGGTACCGGCACCAAAGGGTGAGGGATGTACCTGCGCGAAGAAGGGGGGAGCCTGGCTGGGGAAAGGTGGCACATGAGGAGAGAGAGGATGCATCGGCTCAAACGGAGCCTGGACTGGAGAGGTGGTGGCATCGATCATGTCCTCATCGCCCTGCGGTGGTGGTGGAGGAGGTGGAGGTGGGGCTACAGGGGCAGGCTGCACGCGGGGTGGACGGCGGAAAAACCAAGTGCTCCGGTCAGTGAAGGAGAGAGTGACCGGGAATGGCATGATGTATCGGGTATGCTGGTCAGGCATGCGCCAAGCCCAAGCACCTCGCCCATCGCGTCCTGCTGCTGACTCGATGAACTTATAGGTGGTGAACTGAGAGAGAGAGAGAGAACGGGAGCTCCTGCACTCCTCGTCGCCGATAATCTGGAGGTGTAAGTGCTCGGCGATCAGAGTGACGTAGGCAGAGATGTAGACAGTGCCACCCGGCTTGGGCTGCCTCTGGATGTCGATCCAGTGGCGGATCATGGCGAGCATCAGATCGGGCCGCTCGAGAGTGCTGTCGGGGCGCAGCATATGATCCACCAGCTGCAGATCCTCAACATTAGCACGGGCGAATGTCTCGCCACGTGCAAAAACTGTGCAACCGAGGATACGCAGCAGGACCCGGATGACAGGATGTGGGACGTTGAGCTGCTTGTACTCTTTGTTGAAAGCTGACCCGGCTGGTGCGCCAGAGATCAGCTCCCAGAAGGTGTCGCGCGTCAACTCCCCAGAGAAAGAGAGGGAATCAGTAGTCGGGTTCGGCTCAAAGCCAAACCACTCCCTCAAGTCATGTAGCCAGACGCGGCGGGTCTCACTCAGCATGCGGAACCTGATGAACGGGTGGTGGTTCCGCGAAAACTTGAGCTCCAGAGAGGAAAGAAACTCCAAGGTGAGCTTCTTGTAACCCCTCTGGGCGATCTCCCAGAAAGCTGGAGTGATCCCGACCCGGGTGGTGATGCGGCGGAACTCGTCCTCTAGGCCCATCGCCTGAAGAGCAGAGAAATCGACAATCCTCGTGTTGTTGACCGTCTTCGTCAGAAGGATTTCAAAATTCTTGAGCTGCTGTCGGGTCGAAATGAGGAAGTACTCCGCGGTGTATGCGTCGGCACGCTGGGTGGCATCAGAGGTGGCCGAATCGGTGCCCATGGAGTCAGAGGCGTGGTCGGAGGCCTCGTCAGAGCCCTGGTCCTGGTCAGCAGATGGATGGTAAGGGGGGCTCTCCTGTGGGCTCTGGTGAACGGATGGAGACTCACTGGAAGTGGTCTCACCCTCATAGTAGGTGGGGGTCCTGGCTGCACTCTCCTGGGAGTGGCGAGATGCGCGGGAGCCACTACGAGACGCACTCCGGTGGGAGTGATGAGATGACGTGGGGGCAGCGGTAAGAGGGACGTCGTCAGGCTGGCCAGTGACGGAAGGGATGGTGTCGTCAGAGGATGCGGAGGCACGCGAGGAACGTCGACTCATCTCGGGCAGTCGTGTGTGACGTTGGTTGGTTCAGAGGGAGCGCAACTGGGTAGGTACGGCCTGGTCTGACCTAAGAGGTACGGCCTGGCCTGACCTAGGTAGGTACGGCCTAGCCGCACGGGTTGGTACGGGCCGTACCAAACCTAGGGTTTTGGTGTTGGCTGGTAATGGCCGCACCAATCTGGTACCAGTGACAAAAATGGGGTTTGCACCCCAAGGTGGTGCAGTACAGAGGTTGGCACCAAAGTGGTCAGGTCAAATCGTTTGGTACGGGCCGTACCCAGCTGGTACGGGTGTGCCGTACCAAGCTAGGGTTGGACTGAAAACGTGCTGAACCGAGCAAGGAGGAAAAGGAAGAAGAGAAAATGGAGAAGAGGGACTAACCGAGAGAAGAAGGTGCGAGTCGTACCAGTGAGGGGGTGCGGGTCGGACCAAGTGGAGCGGTGCGGCGTGGCCGTGTGAAGAGGATCGGACGGAAGAGGGGAATGTCGGTGGTGCGTTGGTGCGCCAGCCTTGTGCTCGGTTTAGGAGAGAAAGAGTGGAGAGGGTGGAGATGGAGAGAGGAGAGAGTAGAGAGGAAGAGGTGCGGCTGGGAAGGGGAAGGGGTACGGGGGGTTTAAATGGGAAAAAGGCGGAAGGGGAAGGCGTCGGTTCGCGAAATCTGACCTAGGTACGGCCCGCCCGTACCAAAGTGGTACGGGCCGTACCAACCTTGAAAATTTTCAGGCCGTACCAATGTGGTATGGCCTAGCCGTACCAACCTCAAAAATTTTCGTTTCTCGTTCTCGTGACTTCTCAAGCCGCTCGTGATGCAATGCAGAAGAATGAATGCATGTCTATCTGTTCCTAAGATGCAAAACAGGTAAAAATGGCTTGGGCTGCCTCCCAAGGAGCGCTCGTTTTAGGTCTCGAGCTCGACCTTCTCTTTTCAGGCTTTGATTAGAAATGGATCAGGAGGCACTGGTGGGAGCACCCACTTCGGTGGTACACGGACCATGCGATCACACTCTTGCATCAGAAGAATCCGCAAGATTCCCATCAGGTTCTTGATCGAGCGCCCGATCGCGCTTTTGTGTGCTTCAAATTTCTCCAAGAGTGTAGCAGTCCGATCGGGTTCAAGCTCTGCGCTTATGATTACATGACGACATCTATCTGGGTCTAGAAACTCGTACCTGAGGTGAGCTGCTGGAGGCTTGAGCTCAGGAGTCAGCCGCTCTGTCTGGGTCTTGACGCGGGTCGCATCAGGTGGAATGGCATCGCATGCTGACCAATCCCAATCACTTCCTTTGGTCTCCAGGTCATCAGACCACGGCATGCGGGTCGCATCAGGTGGCGTGCGGGACTCGTCTACATGCTCTTCAGGTGGAGATGCAGGTCGACTTGGCTCGATGCAACCTGGGTCCACATGTTCTTCCGTGGGTGATGCGGGTCGTGTCTCAATGATGCGGGTCGCGTCAAGTGCGGTCTGGTCTGTTGGCTGGGCTGGTCCTTCGCATTCTGGCTGAGCTGGCAGCTTTTCAGGTTGAGATTGGCGTGAGGTGATGATGTGACTCAACTGCTCCAACAGCTTGTTTTGAGCGGCCATTTGATTTTGTTGAGCAGCCATCTGAGTGGACATGCTCTGCATATGTTCCCACATCATCTGATTCATCTTGCCTTGCTCGTGTATGAATTCGATCTCAGCGGGATCAACGTACGGCTCGGGTGGGTCGGGTTGGAATACGCAATTGTTCGAGTCATCGAATGGTGCAGGGTCGTAGAAATTGCAATTGTTGTTGCTGATATAGCCATCCTGCTCCTGTTCCTCACTCCAATCAGCCAGTGGGCAATACTCATAAGAGTGTCTCCTGTCCCCACATATGGCACATGGCTGTGGTTGCTGGTTTCTGGCTGCTCTCGTGCTCAGTCTGATTGAATAACTCTCTACGGCCTCCTCCAGCTTGGCAGCTTTGGCATGTAGAGCTGCGATCATGGCTTCCTCTAGCTTGGCAGCTCTAGCATATAGAGCTGTGATCTGATCAGCTTCGGATCGGCCACCTCCTCCAGCTTGAAAATTGTCGCGGCCATACCAATGTCGGTCTGTCACCATGTACATCTTGAGCTCCTCAGATGGTACGGGTCGGACCAGATTGGTGCGGCCTGGTCGTGCCTGAATTGGTACGGGTCGGACCAGATTGGTGCGGCCTGGCCGTGCCTGAGTTGGTACGGGTCGGACCAGTCTTGGTACGGGTCGGACCTGGTTGGTGCGGCCTGGTCGTACCTGAGTCTGTGCGGGCCGTACCAGAGAGTGGCTGAGCAGTGTCAGCTGAGTCTGGAGGAGTTTGGTCGAACAGGGGCCCCTTGCTTCTCAGATTGTATGTCAGCCTGTATTTGCCTGCAGGGGGGGGTTCAAAAGCCAGTTTTTAGTATTTTTTTTTTTTTTTTTTTTTTTTTTGAATAAGAAAAGCAATAAAGATACAAGATAAAATCTAGATCAACTAAGTAAGATAAAACCTAACTAAGCAATTGGTTACCGTCCCCGGCAACGGCGCCAAAAACTTGTTCGCGCAGAAACGCAACGCAAGTTTCGGTACGCTTGAGGGCGTACCTTTTAAAACCGCGTTTACACTTCACGAGTAAGGGTCGCAAGTGCACAACCCCTATCGAGTAGTATAATCGGGTATCGATCCACAGGGACGGTTAATTGCGAGGTTAGATTCTATCAAACTCAATCAAAAACTAGAAGTGAAAAAATGTTTGGTTTGGTGTTTAATTTCCTAAAGGGTCAAATCAAACAATTCAAGAAGATGCAATAAAATGCTAGAAGAAATGTAAATTTTGTTTTGATTATGGATAAAAGGTGTTTCCAGGGTTTAAGACTTCATCTCTGATCTGCCTCTAGTGGTACGGCCCGTACTAAGTAGGTACGGCTAGGCCGTACCTCACTTGGTAAGGCTAGGCCGTACCACCCTGGTAAGACCCGTACCGGCTTCCCAGAACAGAACCTACCAGTTCGAGTAAATGCATTTCCTTGCTGGTACCTTGTGCTAAACTCTTTAGAAAGGTTCAATTGACCATACCTAAGGTTCCTAACCCTCAACCGTCGTTTGTTGGATCAAGATCTAGGTTGGAATGCGATTGAGAGCCTTTTAGGGTTTCTACACCTCAACCATCGTATGTTGGTACAGATCTACCCTAGCTGATTGATTAGATGTCTAAGGCACCCTCTAATCTGTCGATTAGAGGAGAATTCAACCTTTCGGCTTCAATTCGAACTATTCTACCCTATGTACTTGAATTGGATGAGAGATTGAGATGATCACATGACCTTGATAGGTTCGATCTAAACCTAAAGGGACATCATACAACAATCACAGCAAGCAAAGCAAGATATAACAATGAAAATCACAATCAATCAAACTAAAGAGTTCATACAAAGTAAAAGTCAAAGAAAGTCAAAACAAATCAAGATTCGATCTCTAACCCTAGAAACTAAAATGATCTACTCACAGCACATAGCAATGTCTAAAAATACAATAAGAGGAAGAGAGATAGCCATGGATTGAAGGGAGATGGAGGAGGAAGCTAGATCCGTCGAGTTTCGCCTCTTCCTCTTCTTTCCTTCTTGCTTTCAGCTCCTTAGCCTTCTTTCTCTCTCCTACTGAGCTCTCAGATCTATCTGGAATGAATTGGATACGAAATCTGGAGAGTTCCCCGCCTTAAATAGCCTCTGCCCAAATTTGAATCTGTCAGGATGCCTTCATGTACGGCCCGTACCAATTTGGTACGGCCTGGCCGTACCAGGCGTGAAGAGCTGAAAATGGCTAAGTAAGGTCCGACCCGTACCAAGCCTGGTAAGGGCCGTACCTCATCATGTGAATCGCCATTTCTTCGTGTGTTTTGCTCCAAACCTGCAGAAAACAAACAAACACTCAGCAGTACCAAATTCTAAAGATATATCGATGAAATGCACATGATTCTGGTGAATTATGGCACGAATCTGGTACTAAAACAGGCCTAAAATAGACTAAATATGCGAGGTATCACAGATCTTGAACCCGATCGGACTGCTTCACTCTTGGAGAAATTGGAAGCGCACAAAAGCGCGATCGGGCGCTCGATCAAGAACTTGATGGGAATCTTGCGGATTTTTCTGATGCAAGAGTATGATCGCACGGTTCGTGTTCCTCAGAAGTGGGTGCTCCCACCAGTGCCACCTGATCCACCTCCCACCGATGACTGAGCGGGTATGTTTTCTCTTTCCCTTTTGCTTCTATATCTCTTTATCTTTCAGTCTTGAAGCATTGAGGACAATGCTCAGGCTAAGCTTGGGGGGGAGACGACTTTTGTATCTTAGGATTTACTTTTGTGTTTTAGGATTTATTTTGATTGCACTTAGGTCATTTTTACTTTTCTCTTGCATTGTTAGGTGAAAAATTTGCTTGATTGTTTCGATTAGGGACTTGTTTGAAAACTTTTGTTTGTGAGTTGGATGACCTTGGAAAATTAGAACTAACCTCATAATTGACCAAACAAAACTGATTACGAACAAATGGTTTGAGATTTGTAAAATTGGAAACTTGAATGTCGAGATAGCATTTAGAAACCGAATTGTGCCTTTCAAATGTGGAAATAGGGATTTCAAATAAAGAAAAGTTGGGATATCCGTTGGTGTGAATGAACACTAGTGGATGTGTGTATTCATGGTATGTGCGAAAAAAAAAAAGAAAAAAAAAAGAAGAAGAAAAAAAAAAGAAAAAAAGAAAGAAAGAAAAAAAAAGAAGATGAAAAGATGGAGAACATAAGAGTACTGGCAATAAGCCTTGAATGGGCGCCTTTGAGCTCGTCTCCCAATTAGAAATGAAAAAAATAAAATTTTTGCACATATCAACACACGAAGTCCGCAACTTTCTGACCTAAGCTTGATTCAAGCTTGGGGGTGCCAAAAAGGGAAAATCTCTACAAACGAAGGCATGGTTTAGTGAAAGAATGATAAATCGATAAATTCGAGTAATCAACTTTGCAAGACTTGAAACATTTAGAGTTTGAGGTTTTATTAATCAATTTGTGAGGTGAATCACAATTGACCAAGGGAAGTCCGAATCATAGCAAAAAGATTCTTGCGTTCTTTTATTGTAGCAATCATGTAAGTTTTCACATTTAGGCTTGTATCCGCATTTAGATTTAGTTGTCCAGCACTTTTACCCGAGTTTGAAACTTTTTGCTTGAGGACAAGCAAAGGTTCAGCTTGGGGGAATTTGATACCTCGCATATTTAGTCTATTTTAGGCCTGTTTTAGTACCAGATTCGTGCCATAATTCACCAGAATCATGTGCATTTCATCGATATATCTTTAGAATTTGGTACTGCTGAGTGTTTGTTTGTTTTCTGCAGGTTTGGAGCAAAACACACGAAGAAATGGCGATTCACATGATGAGGTACGACCCTTACCAGGCTTGGTACGGGTCGGACCATACTTAGCCGTTTTCAGCTCTTCACGCCTGGTACGGCCAGGCCGTACCAAATTGGTACGGGCCGTACATGAAGGCGTCCTGACAGATTCAAATTTGGGCAGAGGCTATTTAAGGCGGGGAACTCTCCAAATTTCACATCCAATTCATTCCAGATAGATCTGAGAGCTCAGTAGGAGAGAGAAAGAAGGCTAAGGAGCTGAAAGCAAGAAGGAAAGAAGAGGAAGAGGCGAAACTCGACGGATCTAGCTTCCTCCTCCATCTCCCTTCAATCCATGGCTATCTCTCTTCCTCTTATTGTATTTTTAGACATTGCTATGTGCTGTGAGTAGATCATTTTAGTTTCTAGGGTTAGAGATCGAATCTTGATTTGTTTTGACTTTCTTTGACTTTTACTTTGTATGAACTCTTTAGTTTGATTGATTGTGATTTTCATTGTTATATCTTGCTTTGCTTGCTGTGATTGTTGTATGATGTCCCTTTAGGTTTAGATCGAGCCTATCAAGGTCATGTGATCATCTCAATCTCTCATCCAATTCAAGTACATAGGGTAGAATAGTTCGAATTGAAGCCGAAAGGTTGAATTCTCCTCTAATCGACAGATTAGAGGGTGCCTTAGACATCTAATCAATCAGCTAGGGTAGATCTGTACCAACATACGATGGTTGAGGTGTAGAAACCCTAAAAGGCTCTCAATCGCATTCCAACCTAGATCTTGATCCAACAAACGACGGTTGAGGGTTAGGAACCTTAGGTATGGTCAATTGAACCTTTCTAAAGAGTTTAGCACAAGGTACCAGCAAGGAAATGCATTTACTCGAACTGGTAGGTTCTGTTCTGGGAAGCCGGTACGGGTCTTACCAGGGTGGTACGGCCTAGCCTTACCAAGTGAGGTACGGCCTAGCCGTACCTACTTAGTACGGGCCGTACCACTAGAGGCAGATCAGAGATGAAGTCTTAAACCCTGGAAACACCTTTTATCCATAATCAAAACACAATTTACATTTGTTCTAAACATTTTGTTACATCTTCTTCAATTGTCTGAACAGTTTGATTTGATACCTTAGGAAATTAAATACCAAACAAAACCTTTTCAACTTCTAGTTTTCAATCAAGTTTAGATAGAATCTAACCTCGCAATTAACCGTCCCTGTGGATCGATACCCGAATATACTACACGATAGGGGTTGTGCACTTGCATCCCTTACTCGTGGAGTGTAAACGCGGTTTTAAAAGGTACGCCCTCAAGCGTACCGAAACTTGCGTTGCGCTTTGCTGCGAACAAGTTTTTGGCGCCGTTGCCGGGGACGGTAACCAATTGCCTAGTTAGATTGTATCTTACTTAATTAATCTAGACTTTATCTTGTGTCCTTTATTTATTTTGCTTCTTTCTTCTATCCTATTTTATTTTCTCTTTTTCAGGAACAATATGGCGATTACTATCTGAGGAACTCGAGACACCATGGATCTCATGTACAACATGATGACTGACCAACATTGGTATGGGAGCGAAAATTTTCAAACTGGAGGTGGCGGCCGATCCAAAGCTGATCAGATCGCATCTCTACATGCCAAAGCTGCCAAGCTAGAGGAGGCCGTAGAGAGGTATTCAATCAGAATGAGCATGAGGGCAGCCAGAAACCAGCAACCACAGCCATGTGCCTTGTGTGGGGACAGGAGACACTCTTATGAGTATTGCCCACTGGCTGATTGGAGTGAGGAACAGGAGCAGGATGGCTATATCAGCAACAACAATTGCAATTTCTACGACCCTGCACCATTCGATGACTCGAACAATTGCGCATTCCAACCCGATCCACCCGAGCCGTACATTGATCCCGCTGAGATCGAATTCATACACGAGCAAGGGAAGGTGAACCAGATGCTGTGGGAACAGTTGCAAAACATGTCCACACAGATGGCCGCTCAACAAAATCAAATGGCTGCCCAAAACAAGTTGCTGGAGCAATTGAGTCACATCATCATCTCACGCCAATCTCAACCTGCAAAGCTGCCAGCTCAGCCAGAATGCGAAGGACCAGCCCAGCCAACAGACCAGACCGCACTTGACGCGACCCGCATCATTGAGACACGACCCGCATCACCCACGGAAGAACATGTGGACCCAGGTTGCATCGAGCCAAGTCGACCTGCATCTCCACCTGAAGAGCATGTAGACGAGACCCGCACGCCACCTGATGCGACCCGCATGCCGTGGTCTGATGACCTGGAGACCAAAGGAAGCGATTGGGATTGGTCAGCATGCGATGCCATTCCACCTGATGCGACCCGCGTCAAGACCCAGACAGAGCGGCTGACTCCTGAGCTCAAGCCTCCAGCAGCTCACCTCAGGTACGAGTTTCTAGACCCAGATAGATGTCGTCATGTAATCATAAGCGCAGATCTTGAACCCGATCGGACTGCTTCACTCTTGGAGAAATTGGAAGCGCACAAAAGCGCGATCGGGCGCTCGATCAAGAACTTGATGGGAATCTTGCGGATTTTTCTGATGCAAGAGTATGATCGCACGGTTCGTGTTCCTCAGAAGTGGGTGCTCCCACCAGTGCCACCTGATCCACCTCCCACCGATGACTGAGCGGGTATGTTTTCTCTTTCCCTTTTGCTTCTATATCTCTTTATCTTTCAGTCTTGAAGCATTGAGGACAATGCTCAGGCTAAGCTTGGGGGGGAGACGACTTTTGTATCTTAGGATTTACTTTTGTGTTTTAGGATTTATTTTGATTGCACTTAGGTCATTTTTACTTTTCTCTTGCATTGTTAGGTGAAAAATTTGCTTGATTGTTTCGATTAGGGACTTGTTTGAAAACTTTTGTTTGTGAGTTGGATGACCTTGGAAAATTAGAACTAACCTCATAATTGACCAAACAAAACTGATTACGAACAAATGGTTTGAGATTTGTAAAATTGGAAACTTGAATGTCGAGATAGCATTTAGAAACCGAATTGTGCCTTTCAAATGTGGAAATAGGGATTTCAAATAAAGAAAAGTTGGGATATCCGTTGGTGTGAATGAACACTAGTGGATGTGTGTATTCATGGTATGTGCGAAAAAAAAAAAAAGAAAAAAAAAGAAGAAGAAAAAAAAAAGAAAAAAAGAAAGAAAGAAAAAAAAAAGAAGATGAAAAGATGGAGAACATAAGAGTACTGGCAATAAGCCTTGAATGGGCGCCTTTGAGCTCGTCTCCCAATTAGAAATGAAAAAAATAAAATTTTTGCACATATCAACACACGAAGTCCGCAACTTTCTGACCTAAGCTTGATTCAAGCTTGGGGGTGCCAAAAAGGGAAAATCTCTACAAACGAAGGCATGGTTTAGTGAAAGAATGATAAATCGATAAATTCGAGTAATCAACTTTGCAAGACTTGAAACATTTAGAGTTTGAGGTTTTATTAATCAATTTGTGAGGTGAATCACAATTGACCAAGGGAAGTCCGAATCATAGCAAAAAGATTCTTGCGTTCTTTTATTGTAGCAATCATGTAAGTTTTCACATTTAGGCTTGTATCCGCATTTAGATTTAGTTGTCCAGCACTTTTACCCGAGTTTGAAACTTTTTGCTTGAGGACAAGCAAAGGTTCAGCTTGGGGGAATTTGATACCTCGCATATTTAGTCTATTTTAGGCCTGTTTTAGTACCAGATTCGTGCCATAATTCACCAGAATCATGTGCATTTCATCGATATATCTTTAGAATTTGGTACTGCTGAGTGTTTGTTTGTTTTCTGCAGGTTTGGAGCAAAACACACGAAGAAATGGCGATTCACATGATGAGGTACGACCCTTACCAGGCTTGGTACGGGTCGGACCATACTTAGCCGTTTTCAGCTCTTCACGCCTGGTACGGCCAGGCCGTACCAAATTGGTACGGGCCGTACATGAAGGCGTCCTGACAGATTCAAATTTGGGCAGAGGCTATTTAAGGCGGGGAACTCTCCAAATTTCACATCCAATTCATTCCAGATAGATCTGAGAGCTCAGTAGGAGAGAGAAAGAAGGCTAAGGAGCTGAAAGCAAGAAGGAAAGAAGAGGAAGAGGCGAAACTCGACGGATCTAGCTTCCTCCTCCATCTCCCTTCAATCCATGGCTATCTCTCTTCCTCTTATTGTATTTTTAGACATTGCTATGTGCTGTGAGTAGATCATTTTAGTTTCTAGGGTTAGAGATCGAATCTTGATTTGTTTTGACTTTCTTTGACTTTTACTTTGTATGAACTCTTTAGTTTGATTGATTGTGATTTTCATTGTTATATCTTGCTTTGCTTGCTGTGATTGTTGTATGATGTCCCTTTAGGTTTAGATCGAGCCTATCAAGGTCATGTGATCATCTCAATCTCTCATCCAATTCAAGTACATAGGGTAGAATAGTTCGAATTGAAGCCGAAAGGTTGAATTCTCCTCTAATCGACAGATTAGAGGGTGCCTTAGACATCTAATCAATCAGCTAGGGTAGATCTGTACCAACATACGATGGTTGAGGTGTAGAAACCCTAAAAGGCTCTCAATCGCATTCCAACCTAGATCTTGATCCAACAAACGACGGTTGAGGGTTAGGAACCTTAGGTATGGTCAATTGAACCTTTCTAAAGAGTTTAGCACAAGGTACCAGCAAGGAAATGCATTTACTCGAACTGGTAGGTTCTGTTCTGGGAAGCCGGTACGGGTCTTACCAGGGTGGTACGGCCTAGCCTTACCAAGTGAGGTACGGCCTAGCCGTACCTACTTAGTACGGGCCGTACCACTAGAGGCAGATCAGAGATGAAGTCTTAAACCCTGGAAACACCTTTTATCCATAATCAAAACACAATTTACATTTGTTCTAAACATTTTGTTACATCTTCTTCAATTGTCTGAACAGTTTGATTTGATACCTTAGGAAATTAAATACCAAACAAAACCTTTTCAACTTCTAGTTTTCAATCAAGTTTAGATAGAATCTAACCTCGCAATTAACCGTCCCTGTGGATCGATACCCGAATATACTACACGATAGGGGTTGTGCACTTGCATCCCTTACTCGTGGAGTGTAAACGCGGTTTTAAAAGGTACGCCCTCAAGCGTACCGAAACTTGCGTTGCGCTTTGCTGCGAACAAGTTTTTGGCGCCGTTGCCGGGGACGGTAACCAATTGCCTAGTTAGATTGTATCTTACTTAATTAATCTAGACTTTATCTTGTGTCCTTTATTTATTTTGCTTCTTTCTTCTATCCTATTTTATTTTCTCTTTTTCAGGAACAATATGGCGATTACTATCTGAGGAACTCGAGACACCATGGATCTCATGTACAACATGATGACTGACCAACATTGGTATGGGAGCGAAAATTTTCAAACTGGAGGTGGCGGCCGATCCAAAGCTGATCAGATCGCATCTCTACATGCCAAAGCTGCCAAGCTAGAGGAGGCCGTAGAGAGGTATTCAATCAGAATGAGCATGAGGGCAGCCAGAAACCAGCAACCACAGCCATGTGCCTTGTGTGGGGACAGGAGACACTCTTATGAGTATTGCCCACTGGCTGATTGGAGTGAGGAACAGGAGCAGGATGGCTATATCAGCAACAACAATTGCAATTTCTACGACCCTGCACCATTCGATGACTCGAACAATTGCGCATTCCAACCCGATCCACCCGAGCCGTACATTGATCCCGCTGAGATCGAATTCATACACGAGCAAGGGAAGGTGAACCAGATGCTGTGGGAACAGTTGCAAAACATGTCCACACAGATGGCCGCTCAACAAAATCAAATGGCTGCCCAAAACAAGTTGCTGGAGCAATTGAGTCACATCATCATCTCACGCCAATCTCAACCTGCAAAGCTGCCAGCTCAGCCAGAATGCGAAGGACCAGCCCAGCCAACAGACCAGACCGCACTTGACGCGACCCGCATCATTGAGACACGACCCGCATCACCCACGGAAGAACATGTGGACCCAGGTTGCATCGAGCCAAGTCGACCTGCATCTCCACCTGAAGAGCATGTAGACGAGACCCGCACGCCACCTGATGCGACCCGCATGCCGTGGTCTGATGACCTGGAGACCAAAGGAAGCGATTGGGATTGGTCAGCATGCGATGCCATTCCACCTGATGCGACCCGCGTCAAGACCCAGACAGAGCGGCTGACTCCTGAGCTCAAGCCTCCAGCAGCTCACCTCAGGTACGAGTTTCTAGACCCAGATAGATGTCGTCATGTAATCATAAGCGCAGATCTTGAACCCGATCGGACTGCTTCACTCTTGGAGAAATTGGAAGCGCACAAAAGCGCGATCGGGCGCTCGATCAAGAACTTGATGGGAATCTTGCGGATTTTTCTGATGCAAGAGTATGATCGCACGGTTCGTGTTCCTCAGAAGTGGGTGCTCCCACCAGTGCCACCTGATCCACCTCCCACCGATGACTGAGCGGGTATGTTTTCTCTTTCCCTTTTGCTTCTATATCTCTTTATCTTTCAGTCTTGAAGCATTGAGGACAATGCTCAGGCTAAGCTTGGGGGGGAGACGACTTTTGTATCTTAGGATTTACTTTTGTGTTTTAGGATTTATTTTGATTGCACTTAGGTCATTTTTACTTTTCTCTTGCATTGTTAGGTGAAAAATTTGCTTGATTGTTTCGATTAGGGACTTGTTTGAAAACTTTTGTTTGTGAGTTGGATGACCTTGGAAAATTAGAACTAACCTCATAATTGACCAAACAAAACTGATTACGAACAAATGGTTTGAGATTTGTAAAATTGGAAACTTGAATGTCGAGATAGCATTTAGAAACCGAATTGTGCCTTTCAAATGTGGAAATAGGGATTTCAAATAAAGAAAAGTTGGGATATCCGTTGGTGTGAATGAACACTAGTGGATGTGTGTATTCATGGTATGTGCGAAAAAAAAAAAAAGAAAAAAAAAGAAGAAGAAAAAAAAAAGAAAAAAAGAAAGAAAGAAAAAAAAAAGAAGATGAAAAGATGGAGAACATAAGAGTACTGGCAATAAGCCTTGAATGGGCGCCTTTGAGCTCGTCTCCCAATTAGAAATGAAAAAAATAAAATTTTTGCACATATCAACACACGAAGTCCGCAACTTTCTGACCTAAGCTTGATTCAAGCTTGGGGGTGCCAAAAAGGGAAAATCTCTACAAACGAAGGCATGGTTTAGTGAAAGAATGATAAATCGATAAATTCGAGTAATCAACTTTGCAAGACTTGAAACATTTAGAGTTTGAGGTTTTATTAATCAATTTGTGAGGTGAATCACAATTGACCAAGGGAAGTCCGAATCATAGCAAAAAGATTCTTGCGTTCTTTTATTGTAGCAATCATGTAAGTTTTCACATTTAGGCTTGTATCCGCATTTAGATTTAGTTGTCCAGCACTTTTACCCGAGTTTGAAACTTTTTGCTTGAGGACAAGCAAAGGTTCAGCTTGGGGGAATTTGATACCTCGCATATTTAGTCTATTTTAGGCCTGTTTTAGTACCAGATTCGTGCCATAATTCACCAGAATCATGTGCATTTCATCGATATATCTTTAGAATTTGGTACTGCTGAGTGTTTGTTTGTTTTCTGCAGGTTTGGAGCAAAACACACGAAGAAATGGCGATTCACATGATGAGGTACGACCCTTACCAGGCTTGGTACGGGTCGGACCATACTTAGCCGTTTTCAGCTCTTCACGCCTGGTACGGCCAGGCCGTACCAAATTGGTACGGGCCGTACATGAAGGCGTCCTGACAGATTCAAATTTGGGCAGAGGCTATTTAAGGCGGGGAACTCTCCAAATTTCACATCCAATTCATTCCAGATAGATCTGAGAGCTCAGTAGGAGAGAGAAAGAAGGCTAAGGAGCTGAAAGCAAGAAGGAAAGAAGAGGAAGAGGCGAAACTCGACGGATCTAGCTTCCTCCTCCATCTCCCTTCAATCCATGGCTATCTCTCTTCCTCTTATTGTATTTTTAGACATTGCTATGTGCTGTGAGTAGATCATTTTAGTTTCTAGGGTTAGAGATCGAATCTTGATTTGTTTTGACTTTCTTTGACTTTTACTTTGTATGAACTCTTTAGTTTGATTGATTGTGATTTTCATTGTTATATCTTGCTTTGCTTGCTGTGATTGTTGTATGATGTCCCTTTAGGTTTAGATCGAGCCTATCAAGGTCATGTGATCATCTCAATCTCTCATCCAATTCAAGTACATAGGGTAGAATAGTTCGAATTGAAGCCGAAAGGTTGAATTCTCCTCTAATCGACAGATTAGAGGGTGCCTTAGACATCTAATCAATCAGCTAGGGTAGATCTGTACCAACATACGATGGTTGAGGTGTAGAAACCCTAAAAGGCTCTCAATCGCATTCCAACCTAGATCTTGATCCAACAAACGACGGTTGAGGGTTAGGAACCTTAGGTATGGTCAATTGAACCTTTCTAAAGAGTTTAGCACAAGGTACCAGCAAGGAAATGCATTTACTCGAACTGGTAGGTTCTGTTCTGGGAAGCCGGTACGGGTCTTACCAGGGTGGTACGGCCTAGCCTTACCAAGTGAGGTACGGCCTAGCCGTACCTACTTAGTACGGGCCGTACCACTAGAGGCAGATCAGAGATGAAGTCTTAAACCCTGGAAACACCTTTTATCCATAATCAAAACACAATTTACATTTGTTCTAAACATTTTGTTACATCTTCTTCAATTGTCTGAACAGTTTGATTTGATACCTTAGGAAATTAAATACCAAACAAAACCTTTTCAACTTCTAGTTTTCAATCAAGTTTAGATAGAATCTAACCTCGCAATTAACCGTCCCTGTGGATCGATACCCGAATATACTACACGATAGGGGTTGTGCACTTGCATCCCTTACTCGTGGAGTGTAAACGCGGTTTTAAAAGGTACGCCCTCAAGCGTACCGAAACTTGCGTTGCGCTTTGCTGCGAACATGCATCTACAATCTTCCTCCTTGGTTGTGCATGAAACGCAGATATATAATGATGTCATTACTAATCCAAGGACCCAGACAACCCGGAAATGACATAGATGTATATCTCGCACCATTAATCGAGGACCTCCAAAAATTGTGGCGTGATGGCGTCCCGGTGTGGGATGCGTATATGAAAGATACCTTTAACTTGCGGGCCATGGTGTTTTGCACCGTAAATGATTTCCCCGCGTATGGGAATTTGTCGGGTTACACTTGTAAAGGAGCAAAAGCGTGCCCGATCTGTGAAGATGACACGCAGGTGCTGAGGTTGAAAAATTGTCAAAAGAATGTATTCATGGGGCATCGTAGGTTTCTTCCTATTAATCACCCATATCGTAAGAAGAAGATGGCATTCAACGGGAAAATTGAGCTTGGAGTGGCTCGTCATCCATTAGACGGGGAGAGTGTCTTCGAACGGGTAAAAAACATTGATGTTGTTTTTGGAAAATGCGCGAAAGCACTACCGAAGAATATTTGGAAAAAGAGGTCCATATTTTGGGAGCTACCGTACTGGAAATATTTAGAAGTGAGGCATTGCCTAGATGTCATGCATGTCGAAAAAAATGTCTGTGACAGTTTAATTGGTTTATTATTGAACATTCCGGGGAAGACGAAAGATGGTATTAAAGTGAGAAAAGACATGGTAGAGATGGGAATACGACCCGAGCTCGCACCGCAGGAGAAAGGGAAGCGCACATACCTACCCCCCGCACTGTGCACAATGTCAAAGAAAGAGAAAACAAGCTTCTGTGAATGCCTCAATGGTATAAAAGTCCCATCAGGATATTCTTCGAATATTAAGAAGTTGGTGTCGATGAAGGACTTGAAACTGGTCGGTCTGAAATCTCACGACTGTCATGTTTTACTGACACATATAATTCCGGTTGCAATTCGGGGAATTTTACCAAAGCACGTTCGTCAAACCATTACGAAGCTTTGTTCTTTCTTCAATGCAATAAATTCCAAAGTGATAGACCCTCTAAAATTGGACTCTTTGCAAAAGGAGGTCGTCGTTACTCTTTGCCAACTTGAGATGTATTTTCTGCCATCTTTTTTCGATGTCATGGTTCACCTTGTTGTTCATCTTGTGAGAGAAATTAAGATTTGTGGTCCCGTGTTCCTTCGGTATATGTATCCATTCGAGAGATACATGGGCATCTTGAAAAAATACGTAAGGAACCGACA
The DNA here is from genome assembly GCA_028015225.1 of Carex myosuroides. Lineage (NCBI taxonomy): Eukaryota > Viridiplantae > Streptophyta > Magnoliopsida > Poales > Cyperaceae > Carex > Carex myosuroides. Next base: position 4,589,057 of record CM051474.1, on the reverse strand, counting down.
TCGACCCGAAGGCAGCATTATAGAAGGATATTCTACGGAGGAGGTGATTGATTTTTGCACCAACTACTTGACCGGTGTGGATCCTATTGGCGTTCCAAAATCTCGATACGAGGGAAGGCTCCAAGGAGTCGGGACAATTGGGTTGAGAGCCGTAGTTGCTGATCTAAATGAACTACAAAAGGCACATTTTATTGTACTACAACACATGACAGATGTTGCTCCCTATATAGATGAGCACATGACAATCCTTCAACAACAAAACTACACGAGGAGTCAGAAGTGGCTTACTAACGAGCATAATCGTTCTTTTATAGGATGGCTGAAAGAAAGAGTGGGGTCACACCCCGTACCTGAAATTGTTAAACTACTTGGCGCAGGACCCCAAATTGTTGTTAGAACATTCCAAGGATACGAGATTAACGGATATACATTTTATACTAAATCCCAGAGTGATAAGAGCACGATGCAAAACAGTGGGGTGACGTTGGTGGCGACCTCTCAAGAATTCAGTAGATCCGGAGATGGCCGGGCTGTAATAGCATCAAAGTCATATTATGGCGTTATTCAAGAAATTTGGGAGCTCATTTACAGTCCTCGCCTGAGTATTCCCGTGTTTCGGTGTCAATGGGTCGAAGACCGAGGTGTTAAAGTTGATAACGACGGGTTCACACTCGTTGATTTAAACAGGGTTGGGCATGTTGATGATCCGTTTATACTCGCCAAGCAAGCCACCCAAGTCTTTTATGCCACTGACCCGAGTGATGCCAGGTTGAGCGTCGTCCTATCCGGAAAAAGAAGGATTGTCGGGGTAGAAAATGTCGTCGATGAAGAAGAGTACGACCAGTTCGACGAAGTACCTCCTTTTTGTACCGACGTGCAAACTGAGGTAGCAACACTTGAAGGGGTAGACGAAGCTGACTACATGCGGTCCGACCACAATGAAGGATTATGGGCCGAGGGTACCGTTCAAATAGTGGAAAAAAGGAGAAAAAGGAAAAAAAAAGCATAATGTGTAATATTTATTTTGTTTAAGACCGTGTAGCTTTTAATATTGCAACTTTAGCTTGTAATATATCAAATAAAAAAATAAAAAAAAGAGGGAAAAAAAGAAAAAAGCATAATGTAGTAATAGTATTATCAAATATTATCAAATATTATCAAATATTAGTTTAATGCTTATAATGAAGGATTATGTTTAATGCTTATAATATTATCAAATATTAGTATTAGTTTTTGAAAATATTAGTTAAAACATTTAATAATAAAATAAAATAAATATTAGTTAAAATATTAGTTTTCACTAAATATTAGTTAAAATATTTAATATTAGTTAAAATATTTAAGGAAGGATTATGTTTAATGAAAATATTATGTTTAAAATATTATGTTCAACTTTATCAAACATTTAATATTAGTTAAAATAAATATTAGTTAAAATTGTCAAACAACTTTATGAAGTATTGCGGCCCGCAACCATTCAGAGAACTTTACTGAACCTGGGACCCACCTGTCGGACCAATTTATACACGGACATTTAGCTAATAGTCCGTGTAGAAAGGGTAGAGAGCTACACGGCCTTTTAGCTATATGTCCGTGTAGAAAGGGTATTTGCACACGACCTTTAGAGTAAAGTCCGTGTATAAAGATGTTTGTACACGGTCTTTTAAGTTAAAAGTCCGTGTATAATGAGAAAAACACTATTATTCGAAATTCCAAAATTTGAGAATTGCACACGGTCGTTTAGATAAAAGTCCGTGTAGAAAGAGAATTGCACACGGTCGTTTAGATAAAAGTCCGTGTATAAAGATGTCCGACAAGCGGATCCCACTATCAGTTACACATTTTTTTAGCTCCCTCCCAAGCGTCCGATATTTTATTTCCCCTTCTAACTTCTCTTTCAAATTCTGCGCTCCTCCCTCTGCCTCCTCTCGCTGCTCCTCTCGCTCTGCCTCCTCTCGCTGCTCCTCTCGCTCTGCCTCCTCTCGCTCCTCCGCCTCTCGCTCCTCCTCTGCGCTCCTCTGCAAATATCGGTATAAGTTTCTTCTACTTTTTCGTTGCTTTAGATTCCGTGTCCTCTATTGTACCACGCTTAATAAATTAGCTTTCAGCTGAGCGATTGAAATTAGCTTATTAAATTCGGTACCTATTTAAATATATACAGGAACTGGTGACTCAGATCTCATTGTACCACAAATGCACTCCTATTTAAATTCGGTACCACAAATGCACCAGAAAAAATTGAAAAATACAGAGGTTATGATATAGGATTTAGGGTTTAGGGTAAACTGATTTCTTTTAATTTTTGGTTGCTTTAGATTTTTTCTTTGGTAATATTGCTAAAAAATTGATTGATTTAGGGATTTCGAGCATGTCAATTGGGAAATTTGAGTTAAATAAATAGCCGGCCTTTAATTTTAGGTTATTGAATACATTGTGGTTTTTCATAATTTGTATATAGGGTATTTTACGGTATTTTAGGTTATTTTATGGTACTTGTTAATTTTAGGGTATTTTAGGTTAATTTAGGGTACTTGTTAATTTAGGGTACTTGTTAATTTTAGGTTATTCAAATAATTATGGTACTTGCATGTCGAATGTAGACCATGTCGAATGTAGTAGACAAAATATGTAGTTCATTTATCTCTAGTTTGTTAATTTATCTCTTTAATTTATCTCTTCAATTATTGGTCACTTATGATTTGATCTTTAATTTCATGCAGAACCATGTCGAATGAGGATGAGTACGTCGATATGATGGCAGAAGAAGAGGAGCAGCAAGCTACTGCCTCATCAGAAAGAAGGAGGAGAGGGCCGACAATGTGCACGAGCACGTCCGAGCAGACCCATCAAGAAATCTGGTTCACAGAAGACGGGCGTGCGCAGGGAGAAAGACGGCAGAAATATTCAAATTGGTGTACGAGCTTCGTGAGGCAAAATGCGAGTATCCTTGTTGAGAGATGGGATCATTTTGAGGATGAGGTGAAGAACGAGTGGTGGAACACGGTGAAGGTAAAGTGCCTAACAACTCTTCTCTTGCCTAACAACTCTTCTCTTAAATACACTAAATTTTTGTGTCAATCAGGCTCAGTGGAACATCGAGAATGATGTTCCAAAGGAGAAGACTTTGAAGATTATGAACAATGGTTGGAAGCAATACAAGAGCACGTTGAAGACGGAGTTCATGGAGAAAGGGAGAAATCCGGTCGGCTACTACAAATGGCTAAAACAAGAGGACTGGGATGCGTTTCAAGCTTTGAAGTCTACCGAAGAGTTCAAGGTATCTAACTCGTGCCAAATTTATGCTTATTCTTTCTCGATATGTACTCTTTTTTCTAAAACTAACTGATCGTTATTGTCTTGTTTCTGTGAAGGCAAAAAGTAATAAAGGCAGGATGACCGTTGCCTTTAACAAGTATCCACACCATCTAGGGTCAGGTGGTTACGAGGGTAAGACGGCAGAATGGAGGAAAGTCCTGGACGCGAACAAGGATTCTGACTCACCCGTGGTTAGGATCCAAAATCCTAGGGGCAAAGATTGGGTCATGGGTAGAGCCGAGGTAACCGCTGACGGGAGGATAGTACTCCCAACGGATTTGCAAAGCGTGGCTCAAAGAATGGTAAGAGTCATTTATAACTCCGAAAGTACATCAATTGTTCTTTTGCTTTAACTAATTCTTCTACTTGAACAGTTGCTTTAACTAATTCTTCTACTTGAACAGTTGCTTTAACTAATTCTTCTACTTGAACAGTTGGAAGTGGAGGAGGAGGTCAACTCGGGTGCCCGGAGTGTCGAACGACAAAATGATTCCTTGTCCGCAGCGCTCGAGAATACAGAACACCCGGGTCGAGTAAGGGGTGTAGGGGTCTACAGGGGCTGGAAGGAGGTGTTCCGAGTGGAGGAACAAAAACCTCGAAGAAAATCGCGTGCCAAGGTAAACAAAGACGAGATAGTTGCGCAGATACGCGCGGAGGTGAGCAAAGAGTACGACGCAAGGTTTGCTGAGATGGAAGCAATGTTGACACAAATTAGATCAGCAACTACGCAGCCATCCGAGCAACCACCTCCCATTTCGCCGGGAATTCGGCGAAGTAGTCAAGCATCCGGCACGTGGGGCGCCTTAGACGATTTGGATAATCTCAAGGTAATCAATACTTCTTCATAATCTAAAGGTATTTAAAACATGTTTGCAACCTTGTTATACAATATCGCATCACTAAAATAAACAACTTTCCTATAAATTTGCAGGACCCCAGAGCATGCGACCTCATCCTGCGGAATGGCAGTGTTTCTATTATCGTTGCTAAGGGCGTTGTACATCCACTCGCCAAAAGTGTACACCATACTCAGCTAAGACCCGACCATGCATGCGTGCAGGTTGAGTTAGTCGTGGATGGATGGCAGCGCGTACCCCTTCCTGTCCCTACCGACGAAGCGGTTGTGCTTGATGACGCACGGATGTCATTTGTCCAATGGCCCAAGAGTCAGATTGTTTTGGATCAGGTAATCCATAAAATAACTCATTTATTTTGTTACATTCAACTCATTCTTTTTTAAATACTAGAATAATACATCTATAACTTGATACAGACACGAGGAGATGATGTTACCGGTACGGCTCTCTCACCGGTACGTCAGGAGGTGGCTTGCGACGTCGCGGCTGACGCGCCACAATCACCGCCCCGTCCTATGGTCACAGAAGAAGAATACAGCTGTTTGCCCAATGATTTGCGCCTTCTCCACGACTACTTGATGACGGCGCCCGACGGCATGGAGGCTATCGTCATCCCTGTCCCACCTGGGATGTTTCTACACGAAGGCAGGGAGCTCCTGCTGTCGTTCAGAGACTTCAAGGACCTCTTCCACCACTCATCATCCGACAAATGGCTCGATGTTTCACACATCACCATTTTCCTCATGTTAGTGATATTAAAACATTTTCATTATTGTATAGAACTCAAATATATATTCTAATTACAATATGATGAGTTTTCAGGAAGCTAATCCGAAACTGTGATGAGATGGTTGAAAGGAAGAACGTGTGCGTGTTTCTGGACCCCGAGAAAGTGAGTGGTACGGCAGCGACATATTATCCGGATATGGCTATCGAGTACATGTGTTCTGCGATGCATCGTGCTAAGGCGGAGGAGAAGAAATTCATTCTCATGCCATACCACGAGGGGTTAGTTCTAATCTTAACTTATGTGTTGTTTATATTTTAATTAAAGAATTGTATAAAGGAATTAAAAGTTAAACATAAAAAAATAAAATCACACCATCAATCATAGCAAATACTCGTGTGACTTTTATATGCTAAAGTACTATAATTCTTCTCCCCGATCCAACAGCAAACATTGGTGCACGATTCTCATTGTGCCGTACTTAAGCACGGGCATAATTATTGATTCTTGTAAGCCAGGAGGAAGGACCGCGGCTGCCAATTGCAAAGTTATCTTGCCTTTTGTGAATAAGTAAGCAATAATAATTCTATAGGTTTGCATTTCTTTCAATCATATCAAATTATAAAATTGCTAATTACATTCACTCACTTTTGTAAGGGCTTTTGTGAAATATATTAAAGAGGGAGGATCACATAGCACGGGCCCGGGCAAGAAAAGCAAGTTGAATTGGAAGTACTTGAAGGTGAGCACACGGCCTTGAGTTAGAAATTTCATATCTTGTTAAAAAAATTATTGTCATTCTAACAAATGCCGCTAAATGTAAATTTCAGAGCCCGCAACAGAAGGAGGGTTGGGAATGCGCTTATTACACGATGATATTCATGTTTGACTTTGTCGAAAGAATACAATTCGAATTCCCAAAAGCGGTATGTACTTCATATGAATTTCCTATATAATAAGCAATTGATATCTACCTTTTCTGAAATACTAACTATTATCAAATTATAATTTTGTAGAATGTGACAAAGCAAGCTCATTACTCTTGGGATCAGATCGACGATGTGCGGTGCATGTGGGCAAGGTGGTTTGCCATGGAATTTTGTAATCCTCGATATGGATTTGCATAATTTTGTATAATTTGGTGTATATGAATATTGTATAATTTATTGCATATGGATTTCTGGCTAATCTGAAAAATATGAATTTCTTGCTAATATGGATTTATTGCTAATCTGGAAAATATGGATTTCTTGTTATATGAAATCTGGAAAATCTGGAATATATAGTTCTGTAACAAAAATGGCTAGCAAAACTGGAGGCTAGCCGAAAAACAAAAAATACAAAAAAAAAAAAATGTACTTTCTACACGGACATTTAACTAAAGTCCGTGTAGAAAAAAGATAGCTACACGGTCATTTAGTTAAATGTCCGTGTAGAAAGAGGAGAGCTACACGGACATTTAACTAAATGTCCGTGTAGAAAGAGTCAAGCTACACGGTTTTTTAGTTAAAAGTCCGTGTACAAAAAGAATCGTACACGGTTTTTTAGGTAATATCCGTGTAGCTCGGTAAATGGAGCGCGACACATTCTGGTCTTTGTACACGGCTGTTTGTGAAGTTATACGTGTAGAATCTTTAAAATTGTACACGGCTAAAAGTCCGTGTGTAGTTATTGAACTAATCGTACACCCTCGATTTAAACACGGTAGGAAATCCGTGTAGCTCTTCCTTTATTGTCCGTGTATAATCTCTTTTTTTGTAGTAGTGATTTCATTGAGATCATAAATAAATTAGATTAGTATCCAATAACTCTCAGGTACTAAATAATGAAAACTTATTAGCTTTCAGAGTGAGAGTCTTGGCAAAATGGACTAACATGTATTTATTAATTGTTTAGTGCTGAGAACATTTGACGTCTGGTATTAAAAACTTTCACGCTTGAATTTGATAATAGTATTTCTTTTCAAAGTAACCCTCCGCATTGCCTTTCCAAAAGTCCTAGTTTTTCTTGTTACTTTGGGCAGGGGTCTCTATAGTCAACAGTTTTCCAGCCGCAGGATGGCAATCACTAGTATAGCCCTAAAAAAATAAGCAACATCTATTAGCTGTGCCAGAAGATAATTTGAGCACTGTCCCTGCACCTTGTTAGCTTGTGATTAATTTTAATTTGAGGGGCTAATACCATCTGGTAACCAAATATATCCGTCTTTCTTTCTTTTTGCCTCATTTTATATTTATCTTGTCTTTCTATTTTCAGTTCTTATTCATCTATATCTCCAGAGAAATCACTTTGTTGAAAATTTAATTGAAGTTCTCGGATTCTAACTAATAATTTTCTTATGGGTATGCTGGTATTAATTTTCTTGAAGCCAAATAATATCACTCATATAATTAAGTACCATTAATGGACCCTGAAAGAGGCATTTCTTATGTTCCAGCCTTTGGAGATCTGTGGATCCAGTAGTAAATTTGGCGCTTCTATTTCTCTGATTGATAAACGGTAGATACAAAATTTAACTAACAGAAATTAGACTTAATGTGTTTCTCTGAACTCTTAGCCCTGGCACTTTTGCTATTCTTGTCCGATTTACCTCTCAGCTTTTTGCTCTTTGTCGTCCGTTATCTTTAACCTACCTCTTAGTGTTCTCAAGTCTCCATGACTTACTAACATGTGTAGTTTGTGTAGAATGCTGTTGCAGTGGCTGCACTTTTCAGTTTTCACCACTTTTAATAGTTTGCAGAAGCTGTTCCCTGCACTCTTTTAATTCTGATTAATCTTCACCATATGGCTGGAAATCTATTTGAATCATTGGATGGAACCCTATTCCAGGCATGTAAAAGGGCTCCAATCAAACCAGGAAAAAGAAAAAAACAAAAAAAAGTAGTATTCCTACTGTAAGAAGTTAGCTAGAAAAAAGAAACAATAAAAGAAAAGTTATATGTATAGAAGGACTGCATGATTACGTTTGTCTTTGCATATTCCTTGTTTGTCTCTTTGTGATATTAATTAAAAATATATGGATAGTGTTTGATGAAATGCATAGCTACAGTTTCTCCCTATTCTGTTTTCGTGTATTCTTTGTGTGCGACTTCTGTGATGTTAATTTATCACGCCACAAATCCAGATTCCTTGGTTACAATCTTATGCAAATTTAATGCTTAGAAGATAAATCATCTCTCTTCTATCTTGATGACAATATAGTTTATCTTTCTGCAGTTTTCGCCCTATTCCGCTTTCTTATACGCTTTGAGTGCTGACTTTTGTAGTTTTGTGTACAATCTTGATTTATCAAGCAACAATTTTCTTGCTTACTGATTCATGCAACTTTTATACTGCTATGATGGATCATGTCTCGATGATTGGTCCATCTATCAGGGACAACAAAGTCGTAATTCACAGTGATAAGAGTATTGTTTTGTACCAGAGAAGTATCCAATTGAGCAATCCAGCATTCATAAACTGGCTAACTTGTCTGAATAAAGAACTCTGATATTTGCTAGTAGTAATATTCATATTGTTAGAATGCGGATCACCCCTGGTACCGCATGTCCAAATATATACTAAGTCCAGACCATTCTTTAATTGTTGCATGAATCTTAAAAACGGACCCCCTATGTTTAAACAAGCACCGATTTCCAATCGCTCGGCTAGGAGTTAATGTCAGCTCATTGGACCGAGTGCGGTACCGTAGAGGATCCGCTCTCCATATTGTTATTGCCTTTGTTATCTTTATTTTTCTTTTTTTACTCTCCTCAGCTCATGAAGAACAATCACAATGCGAACAATATTTCAGTAAAAAGGGATAGCAATTGGGGGAAAGTAATAATAACATTGTGGATGAGAAAAGTATGTATTCACGTCTAAAGATGTCAAAAAATAGAAATATCATACTAGCTTGTTGCATCAATGGAGTTGCAGAAATTTCTTAGCTCACCACTAATATTCAGTGAAAATTGTTCTGAGCATCTTATCTGCCAACTCTTTCTGTATATGAACTATGAAATTAGGATAACAAACAGGCTTGAGGCTTCATAAAAATTCATCCAAATTAAGTCTCTCTAACATAGTTTTTTTTGGCAATTTCATATTTCAAGCTTTTGGGAGCTGTCAAAGATCATTAAGCAAATTAATATCTTTTGCTGATTGATGTCCATATCAAGTGACAATATCAGTGCAGCATTAAATTCCCTAGAGATACTAATAGCCTAGTAGGCGAACTGTGAATTGAGGTGACCCTAGTATATATTATTTTAATCTGACCCATTAGATGATGAAAGATCCAAAATCCTGGTGCTGTGCAGGAGGACAGAACTACAGTGCTGTGCTAGAGGGGATCCTCAAAGGGGATTAGGAACTAGTAAATTAGAATCTCCAATATTAACTTAACTCTTAGTCACCAATAAGTAGAAATAAACTCTGTCGTCCTTTTTTTTCTGTATTTCTTCTTTCTCTTTAGTAACAAATACGGGTTAGCAATATAAAAAATTAAAGGTAGCAATCAAACAGACCAAGTGGGCTTCAACCGTTCAAGTCGGGTTGTTTGGTTTCGTTTTCAATAGTATTGATTCTAGTCGGATTTTGAGTTGTCATGCTTCAAACCATTCTTTATTTTAGATCGGTTGATTTCTGATCAGGTCAAATTTCAAGTAGTCAAATTTTGGATCAATATTGATTATAGATGGTCTCAGATCAGATCGAATTTTAAGTAGTCTAATTCTTTGTCTGCACTGATTTCATATTGCTTTAATTCAAGTAGAATTTCGATCAATTTTCAGTTCTTTGGTTCAGGATCATTTTGGATATCGGACTAGGGGTGTCAATGGGTACGATACGGGTAGGTTGGAAGCATTTTCATACCCATACCCAGAGAGTGATGGAAAAGAATGCAGCAAATAGGGTTAGAGAATAGGTAAATAGGCAGCAAATAGGCAACCGTTATTTTTCACTTTTATTTTCAGTTTAAATAGCCCACTGTAACATGAAAGCACCATAATGAAATAATCAATTTTCTCATTCAAACTTCTCTGTCTCAACTCATAAATTCTACAGAGAGTGATGGAAAAGAATGCCATTTCTAGCTATTATTAAATCCTCGTTCTTTGCTATCTTAGTTTTTCCTTGAAATAGCGAAAGAGTGTTCTAATTCAAAACTACTCTGAATAGCTAAACTGTATTTACACATAATAGTATTGTGATATTGTCATTCGGAATAACACTAGAATAGATGTTCTCAAATTAATGATCCCTAAATGATAGCAAAACACGTCCACTATTTACTCGTTCCTTCAAAGTTCAAACAGAACTCAGAACCATATCAGAATTGATACGTACTTACCTCACCAAATTAAAAAGAGAAAATTACACAAATGGTCCTTAGTATAATTTATTTATCATTTTGGTCTTTAATTTTAAAAATATCATTTTAGTTTTTATATTAAGATGTCACTCATTTAATTTTTTGGTCCTTATTTAAAAGTATTATTTTGCTCCTTTAAGTATCACTTGTTTACCATTTCGGTCCTAATTTTTTTTTAACTTGTAATAAATTAGGGCTACCATTATCACCAATAAAAAAAAGTAGATGAAGATCCGTGTTCACATTCATGTCATAATGATATTTATGATAAGATATATGTAATATTATTTCTAATTATTATGATACTACTATCAAATTAATTATATTTGATGCCGTGAATAATTATATTTGTTTTCACATCATTCGTATCGTGAGACGACTTTATCTGCACTAGTTTCAATACTGAAAAGATGATGCTGAGGTCGATGAAAATATATTATTTTTAATGGATGTTAAACATTGGAGCAATTTGGTACAAATTAGAAACTTTAAGAATAAAAATAAAAAATTTCACCCTTTAAAATCAAAATAATAAACGAGCGATATTTAAGAACCAAAATAATATTTTTAAAATCTTTCAAGGGCAAGATGATAAATAAGTGATACTTTAAAGACCGTTCATGTAATTTTACTCAATTAAAAATGTGCATGTTCATTTTCTTAAAACCAGAATGCTCTGTAGCAACTAGTTTGGAGTCAACCAGCAAAGATGGAGACCCCGGCCGAGTGGCCAACTGCCTTTCAACATTGAAATTCACTGTTATGCCAGCAATGTGAAATTAGTGTGTACTAGACATGCTACGAACTCTACAAAGAGGCATTCATTTAAACTCGGGCGATTGGCGAAAGAATCCACAAATGATTGATATTAAAGGCAATTTGCAATGCTATCTTAACATGCGAACTAAATGGCATGATTAAAAATTCAAGTTTTTTTTTACAAAATTCATGGTTAATAAAATATTTATACAGAATTCACACTTAAATTTGCTTGCAAAACATAGCTGAATCTTGACACGTTCTGGTTGATGGATGACATGTTTGGTGCGTGACAAAATTAATCCTTCTAGTCATAATAATGTGATAAGCTTCCTATGAGCCCCTTTGATATGCCATAACAACCCCCCATTGTTGAATTATACGAAGTATGCTCCATTTCTGATTAACTGCCCCTCTAATATTTTCAAACTTAACCATCTATTTACTTTAGCAACTGTATTGCAAAAAACAAAATATTTCTTTCATTTCCAATTAACTGCTATGTATCACTATAATGAATGACATGACTAAGCCACTTATTTGATCTGAGCTAAATAGTTACAGGTATAATTAGACAGCAAGATTTTACACCTTACAATATAAGTGTGGATTTTTTTATCCCATCAGATGTTTTGAATTGTCAGCTTTGATATAGGGCAGACCGGATTGGATAATAGCATAGTGCCCTTAGCCACAATGACAGTGATTGCCAATCCTGCAACTGCCACCTATGCTACTTAGATAATTTCAAAAGCATTACCTCTGAGTTAATGCCATGAAGAAGATAAACTCCACTAAATGTGGCAACAATTTGCTCCTCGGTCTGATTAGTTATGTGCTCATCAGGAGCACGTCAACCTAGCAATCAACACACAGGTAGCTATTTTACAAGGGGGGAGGTGATCGACTTTGAGGTTTAGGATGGACGTTCCAGATGCTACCCACCCGAGTCACCATCTGATACTGTTGTATAGTCAAAGCTGGATTTTCTGAAAAGAACATACCATAACATACATACAAAAATGTTGCATGGAGAAACTGGTTAGAGGCTTAGAGCAATACCAAACCAACACCGAAATTTTTACATGTAACAGCCCAAAAATTGAAAATTCAAAACCTACACCCATTTATGAAAGAATTCCAAAATATCAGGCCAGCTGGATAATCAGTCTGGCGGGCCATTTACATACCTATTAACTCCCACGAAATGGCCCACTGAATTATCCAGCGGTATTTTTGAAATTCTTCCCCAAATGGGTGTAGATTTTATATTCCCAATAACAGGCCTGTTGTAGATAAAAATTTCGGAAACCAACATAACCAAAATTCTTCTTTACATTATCCATTTTATATCACCTTCATGCAACAATTTCTGTAAAATCCCAAACAGAGGAAGCAAACATTATGCTTATAATTTCTAAAGTCCATCATCTAGTGAACCTGACACCTTTCATCAGAGCTTGAAGATCCTTCTATGTTCTTATTCAACACATAGGCAAGCACGATTTGTTAAACAAACCCCATAATTGTTGGTGCATGCCTGTACAGCAGTACCAGTCGTCCCCAGAATAATTTATAACAGCCAAGTACAGTATAAATATTGGATAATCTTTGTATTAATTGCTCATAAGATGATGCTTAAAATCAATTGAACATCAAAATAACCTCTGTATATTGCAATTTAAAAGCAACTAAACAGTAATACATCCCAAAAAGAAAAGAAAATGAACAAGCTTCTAAACAGATTACATTATAATCAAAGATTCCTCAGTATTATTGGAAACCAAATTGAGACATTCCAAACTTACCAAAAATCATTATTTAGATACGGCGTCTCTTAGGCAGGCGGCAACCATTGTGTGGCAGTTGTGTCACATCATGGATTGCAACAATGGGGGTCCTCTCCCTAATCCCTTCGCCTCTATAACCATCTCTCCAGCTCATGATCACCCTCTTCTTCTTCCCGAAAAAGACCGAGCCTTTCACCTTCATCACAACTGATTTTATCCCCATCTTTTTTGCTGCTCTCCCCACATGCTCAGCTGTTGCCTCGGCAGCATATCTAGAACTGCGACCCCTTCCCTTCTTATCCTGTGAGCCCAAACAACCAGCTGAGGCACCAGTTTTCCGATTCCCGGCCACATCTGTGACAGTGACGAAGGTTTTCTTTCTGGTTAGCAAGAAATGCACGAAATCATGTTTCTTCCTGCGGGAACGGAGCTCGTCGTCCTCAGCGAGCCTGTCCCGGACAAAGTCCATGTTGGATGTGAAGCTTCCTAAGCCGAGGCCAAACCGATCGGGACCGGGGGGCACGTTGAATGTGAAGTTTTCTCGGGCGATGCCAAACCCATCGGGAGCGGAGGCAGTGGCTGGAGGAGCGGATTCTGTAGTCGGAGGAGCGCTGGGATTGATCGGAGGTAAGTCGGAGGAGGTGGAGTACCTGAGAGCTAGGTAGGAGGAGACGCCGAATGGGGGTGCGAGGTGATTATATTGCGATGAGAGGATGCGTAGGAGGGGAGGGAGGAGAGAGGAGTGGTGGGAAGAGGAGCGTAGTAGAGGAGATAGTTTCTTTGTTAGAAGAGACGCCATTGTTGCGATCTGGTGCGAAGAGGTGGGAGGAGAGTAGAAAACGAAAACCCTAGTTGAGAGTAAAATCTCGAGTGAAAAAAGAAAGAGGAGATGGGCCTAAAGCTATCTATTGTATTTGGGCTGTTTGTTGGGCTGTACAGACTCTACAGGTACCAAAAGTTACCAGTAATTTGTCTGTCCGTTGCTATAGGTGATGTTTATTTTACCCTAGTTGACTTGAGGGTAAGACGATGCCACTAGGTCTCCATTGAAAGTTTGATACCAACTCAACAAGACATCGATCGCACAGTCTAAATGCTCTATCTATCAGAAGACCGTCAATTTAACACCCTTTGATCTATAAATCAATCACAAAATATAAATTATCCTTATAAAATGCACTCAGCCTCAACCCAACTTTACACAATTACACCGATAAAATATGGGTCCCATTAATTAGTGCAAACATTATGCGATCGTACCACAGTTAGCACTCTGTTGTAAGATTAATCCTTAATTGAGCTTCTGACTCGAATATTGTGCAACCAAACCTTAAATACAAAGAATATAATTTGTACTAACAAACAAGAGAATATCAAGGGCTGTTACATAAATAATTGCAAATAAAGTGTAAATGAGAGACCAGATGCAAGTACTCTCGTTTTGTATCAGCATTGTTTGGCACAACCTCACCTAACTAAAATGTGCTTGCACATCCTGATAGCACTAAAAAAAATTAGCCTGGAAAGAAAAATAAATTAAAAGATTTTTTTAGTTTGTTTCATTTTACAAGCAAAGACTGTATTATCTTGCCGGAATTGTACGCCCATAACCGGTAATAAATCAAATGAATTTGCAATATTCTTTCTTTGACTAGTAACAGCGACACATAACATTGAGTTTGCTTTGGTGTCAAAAATGCTAAAACAGACGGTTTCAGTACTAATGGGACATAATTCATTGGTACTTTTGATTAATCTTTGGTGGCAAAAATGTTAAATGTCCGTACTGTTATAATATATTGGAACTTTTGATTAACTCGGTCATAATGGGACATATAATTAAAAAATAAAGGTTAATGGAAAGAAATTCCAAAAAACGGATTATCAAATCTACACGTGATTTTTTTTTTAAAAATACATACAAACAGACCAGGGAAACCATGAGGAAAAGAAAAAACTAAACACAATATAATAAGTAGGAAAATAATAACTATAAAAATGAGAAAACTGCAAAAATAAATGAAAAAAGTTGGGGTGAGCAAAAAAAAAGTGCAATTTTCCGGTAAATCAAGAAATTAAAGTTAAGAGTAGCTAAATTTAAGATAAACACTCAGAAACTGCGAAACAGACTTTTAAGTTATAGAGATCAAATTTAATATGGAAGTCAATCATAATATGAACCAATCCGTTGTACATGATACAATGACACCTTAGTCTCACTATTCGTAAAATTATTCTTTTTGACATGTATTTCATTGCTTTACCAATGTCTAATGGGTCATGAGTAGAGAAGGAAATTTGTCATGCCGTGATTAGTCACGTCACGTCATGTGAGTTGATTATGTGACGTGACTCGCGTGTTGCGTTACGTGATCATTCGCGTGACGTGATCACATTTGAGCGAAAATTACACGTCACGTGGTCACGATGTTGGATTATGCATGTCTATTTGACTAGATTTGCAAAACATATATTTGTTGGATTTTACAGTTTCTTGTCTTGAGATATGATGCAGGTTCATGAAGATATAAAGCTTCAATAAATATCAAGGATGCATGCATAAATGCTACACATATCAAGGATGTGCTGCGATGAACCAAAGAATGGACTAAGAAGACTTAGCTCAAGATTAGTATTAATTAGAAATGTGTGAAATTGATAAAATATGCTTGAGATTGAGAAAATTTACATAAACCGTTACAACGGTTATCATAGCGTTACAACGGAATAATTTATATGGTGAAATTCACAGTGTAATCGATTTATTTTGTTACAACGGTCAATTAAATGTTGCAACGGAATAAATCAATTTCGGACCCCAAAACTTCCAGAGAGTTCCGTTGTAGCAACTGTCGTAACGCTTGACAAGCGTTAGAGTTTCCAGCGCAGCCAAACCTATTAACTGGGGCTAACTGTTACAACGCTTTATTAACCGTTGTAACGGTTGACGCCAGTTACCAAGTTTTGCTTCTCTCCCTATAAACAGAAGCAAAATCTAGGTTTGAGGTAACAATCTAGCCGTCTCCAATTGCAATATTTTGTATTCTTTTTAGAAATAGAATTCTCCATTGTTGCTCGTGCAAAAAAACTTCAATATCTATACAACAATCTCAAGCATGCTCCACCAAACTCAATCTTGTGTAAGAATTAGAGTGATTTGTGTGAGATCACTTGTTTGTTTCAAACACTTGAGCCTGCTCGTGAGCCAATTCCGTGCTCGGGTCTTGTGACTTCCCAAGATTTGTAAGGGCTCACCGGTTCCACCTTGTACTCCTTTCTTATTGGGTAAAGAAAGGCGCGCCATCAAGAAGGTCGCGAAGCTCCGGAACTCCGTAAACAACTCTCGTGTCAAGTGTCTCTTAACTCTTTTATTTACTTTACGTACACTTGCTTTATTTAAGTTTTCTTGTTTCCGCCAAGAACAACTTATGTACACGTTAGATATATATTAGTGGTGAATATTAAATTAATTAAGTATTAAAATTTAAATGGCCCCACATTCACCCCCTCTAGGTGTCGTTAGGGACCAACATACGTCACGTCACGTCACGTCACGTCACGGTATGAAACATAGAGTATCCAGTTTTTTTTTTGTACGCATAAAGTATTCATGTTTCTCTTATGGTGTAGGTTCAGTGATACGGGTACTTATGTTGTACTGGTTTTTATTTTCTCCAGTTTAGTCCAATAAATATTTGTAATTTAAATTTTTAAAGTAATGTCAGATACCCAACCGTCTTTCCTAAAAAAAAAAATAGCAACATTATTTACTTATTTTACAATTTTTATAATTTTCATATTTTTTATCTCTTTTTTCTTAATTTCAACAATTTAAATTAAAATATAAAAAAAAGTTTCACCTGATTAATTGACGTCATCATATCACATCACGTGTGGTCACGCCACGTGTAGTCATGGCGTGATTACACGTGACATGACTATTCACGTGACGTGACCATCTGCCACTATTTTGATCACGTCACTTGAAAAAAAATTAATAACGTCACGTCACGTGACTAAATCATAATATATTTGACACGTCACGTTACAGCGTCTCACATATTTCCTTCTCTAGTCATGGGTAACCACTGACCAGAGACCACCAATCATACAGGGAGATGTGAACTAGGTAATGGAAATATTCAAAATATTGATCTTCATTTTTAACTGAGTAGGCTGCTAGGCGAACATTATTTCTTTAATGATTTTGGTCATTTGCCCAAAAGGCCAAAACAGATGCCTCGTAATAAAATATAGGGTAAATTTCGCTGGAGGTCACTAAACTTTGTTCTTTGTCACGAATTGGTCACTCAACTTTGATTTGTCCCTCAATAGCCACTGAATTTTTATTTTGTCCCAATCAAGTCACCCTATAACTTTTCCATCCAAATTATAACGGAATATGCTCATTCCGTCCAAAAATTTAACGGAATATGCTCATTCCGTCCAAAATACTAACGGAAAAGTTATATTCCATTAATATTTTGGATGAAAAAGTTATAGGGTGACTTGATTGGGACAAAATAAAAATTCAGTGGCTATGGAGGGACAAATCAAAGTTGAGTGACCAATTCGTGACAAAGGACAAAGTTTAGTGACCTCCAGTGAAATTTACCCTAAAATATAATACCGCTGCAAAATGAGGAATCTCATTCCTACCCTGTAATTGATCAAAATTTTCTATATGCACCATTTCGGTATGTCCTTCCTTCACAATAAGTACAATTTATGATTTATGAATAATACCCTTAATTAGGGATAACTTTGCTAGCCTTTTATTGGATTGTCCATGGATTGGGTTAAGATGTTTCTTTTATACTTAATCACGATACCTTATCAATGATTTAAGACAATGAACATAACTTTAGTATAGAACCATGATAACTTATTTCAGTAGTGTATTAGTCATATTGTACTGAAAAAGGTGGAGATTTTGCGAACCAACCTATCATCAGTTAATATTTAAAAAAACCAATAAAAACTACTCACATTTTTTTATGAATGTCGAATAGAAATACTATAATGTAAATACATTGTTGTCATATCTTATAATTTTGCATATTAATATGGTGATTCTTGCTAAGAAAATTATTTTCTCAAAATTATAATTTCTAAATGAGGAGGGTTCAAATGTACCATAATTTTTGTGCTCCAATATGCTCCACATCTATTATCTTTATTTTCAAAGTCCGAACAGTCGATCCGAAACCGTTCAACATGATCTTCATAATAAAATATATTTGGAGACTAAATTTTATATTTTTTAGAATTTTTTTACTACTTTTTTAGATAGGTACAATATCACTTTATCGGATGGTCCAGAATCTCCTTAAAAAAGTGATTTTGTACCTATCTAAAAAAATAGTAAAAAAATTCTAAAAAATATAAAATTTGGTATCCAAGCATATTTTATTATGAAGATCATGTTGAGCGGTTCAGATCGACTGTTCGGACTTTGAAAATGAAGATAAAGAATGTGGAGCATATTTGAGCACAAAAATAATGGTGCATTTGAACCCTCCTCTTTGTAAATAAGTACAATAATCAGAAATAGATCACGTTGTATGCAAATTGAGAACAGAGTAGGTCTAATGCCCATCGGACCTACTTTTAAGTTCAACGGGCATGATGACCGTCCAATCTAATTTAAGACTTGTGCGCACGAAAATTGAAACAAACACGCACAAAGTTTAAAGTGTTCCACACGAATCTTAAAGAAAATCGATGATGATTAAATCCATCAAACCATAGTAGGTCCGATGGGCACTCTCACGTGATGCAAATTATATGGGCTGAATTTGGAGGTGATTGAAAGAAAAACGATGGCAAAATGTTTCACTACTGAGCACAAATGTACTAAAAGTTTGTTGCATAAAGTGCTAAATAATAAATTATTTTAAGAGATGCTCTATGTTAATTTTGTCAGATTTTTTGTGGTAAATTAAATTGTTGACAATCAAAGCATGATATTAGATAAATAGTATTAATTTTAGTTATAAAATTATTATTTGGCAATAGTAAAATTGTAAAATTATACATTATTATTTTCTAGAATAATTTTTCAAATGAAACTTCAAAATAGCATTTCAAGAAAATTACTCATTTGTTGCCATTCTTTCTGTATATATATCAGAAAAATTAATTCAGTACTTGTTTTCATAAAATTCTCGAGATACAGATTGTGACAGCCAATTTGTTGTAGATTTTTCTAAATAGGAGGGTCTTCCTAACAGATTAATTTTCTGGGGGCTTTAGTGTAAACATATTTTGTCTTACGAGTGCCGAGGGCGACCTCAGCATCGGCCCGAATCCATTTCTCTGAGGTAACAGAATATTTCTGTTTGGATCACGGCTGTCCGATCGGAATCCGGGCCAATCCGGCCGGAGATGGAACGCAGGGGCCGCTATAATAGCTGTGCGGATAATGATTGGACGGTCCAGATCCAAACAGAAATATTCTGTTACCTTAGGTGATTCGAATTCGCAACGGCCCAGCGTGTGCTGGGCATGGGTTAGGTTTCGTGCAGCCATCTCCTTTTCAGTTACGAACGATCCATACCATGTCTTTCTCCATTTATTTCAGAATGGAGACATCCGGTTTTCTTCCGGGTACAACTCTAGCTTATAATCATTTGTTTTTTGTAGTTAGTCTTACCTGTTATGCATATCATTATTGATTAATGTTAAAAAATTTAATGCTGGTGTTTTGATGGATTGATTCGAATCGCTTGATATGATATATATTAATTTTAAATTTTTGTTGAAAATTATTTGTTATATTTTTTTGAAAGGTTTAAAATTTTTAAATTAATATATTAGTATATTGGAATGTAAAAATGACTAAATTTGAAATCAAACTAGATGTAGAAATGGGTTTTCATCTATCCAAAATAGTGAAAATATAAATGTATGAATTTTGGTTTTTAACAAGATTTGTTATGTAAATTACATCGAGCATTTTAGATATGGCAATTGAATTTTCAGAATTAAAATCTGAAGCAGTTCATCCACTGCATAGATTATAGTATAACTCTTTTTTTTTTGTTAAAAAAATACTTATGTTCCGCATTTTAATATTCAGCTAGGACCACCTAGCTCAATTGTTGCATCTCTCGTACAAAAATTATTACCTTAGTCAAGTAAGTTAAATGCGGTTTTGTTTTTATGTTTAATGCTAGCACATAAAATTAAGACGAGAGTCAAATGTCCAATATATTTTGCTATATCATTATAGAGGAGGGATCCAATTACACCATCTTATGGTGACACATCTTGACACCATATTTTTATAAGTTATTTTTGCGGTTTTACAATCCAAATAGTCGATCCGAACCGTTCAACATGATCTCCATATTAAAATGTGCTTGGAGACCAAATTCTACATATTTTGGAATTTTTTTAGTATCTATTATGATGCGTACAAAATTTTTGTTTTCAGACAATTCTGGACCATTGAAAAACAACGATTTTAAAAAATTCTAAATAAATAGTAAACAATTTAAAAAAAAATGTAAAATTTGTTCTCCAAGCACATTTTATTATGGAGATCATGTTGAACGGTTTGGATCGATTGTTTGAATTTTGAAATCGCAAAATGACTTGTAAACATTAGTGTCAAAATGTGTCACCATAAAATGGTGTAATTGAATCCCATCTCATCATTATATTACACTATCATATCAATAATTCACACTAAGATCTCATATCACAAATTCAAACTATTAATATGAGCAATGCCATTTTGTATGAAATAATAACACTTAATTCATTACAAAATCAAGATATGAAATAGTAAGCCACCAAATTAGTTATAATACAAATGTTAATATTGTTTTTCTTAAGCACTTTGAGTGTGTATTGCTTTTTATGAAAGCGATATAAACACTTAAATTTTTAATTTTTAACATTTAGCTGTTCCTGAAATAGCATTCTCTTTTTTTCTTTTGTCAGGCAATAATCTTTTTGTTTGTTACAAAAAATATACTCATCGGAGGTAGGTCTGCGATTAGTTTAAAATGATCTGGTTAGTGGTGTTTTTATTTTATTTTATTTTATTTTTTGAAGAAGAAAACTAGAAAAGACCCTTAGGCATATTACTGCAAACGAATACGGATTGCAGTTTGACTAGCAGATAATCTTAAAATGGGGCATCTCCATTAAAATTGAAAACGGAGAGGTATCAGTTGATGGATAATAACCAAGCAAAGCTTTTGCGGATGGAAATTGGCGCCTGATCTGGTTTGCTTCTTCCTCAACCCTACCCTACTCCCCATTCTGTCTTTTCACTTGGTAGAAAATTACAAGAGTCTAAAATTTGATCTCTCAGACTCTTGAAATACATTTGGCTCCATTTCGGTATCGAGCTCTGAGCATGACTTCTTCGGTTTGTACTACTGGATTCGCCGTTTCACACGGCTCAGGGTTTCTCAGGCGCAATTCCATCAGGTCTGTTTGCTATTCTCTGTTTTTTTCTTGGGGATTAAGCCGCAATAGGGTTTTTTTATTTATTGATTCGACTGATTAGATTGAAAAATTGAAGTATAGCCGGAAATTAAAGCTCGAGCTGGTAGCATACTACTGTAGTCGAAGTCCAGTGATCACTTTTATCTTGCAAATCTAATAATTAAAAATATAGTTCTGAATTTTTTTTTTCTTATTGTTCTCAAGCCTTTGTGAATTTTTATGTGTGGATTACTGGAATAAACCTTGTTTCTCTCTAGTAATGGAAGTACGGACTGTATTGCTAAATGACAATTATTTCTTAAATATCAAGTTTGTATTCATTTAGCAGTTCATGCTAGGTAAACTCAGTTTAGTCTCCTTTCTATTGACTGGAATTACAATTGTTCTACCAGTAAATTCCAGTACTGGCATAGTTTGTCATGTAGCCTTCATGGACCTGTGGTGCTCTCTGGAAAATTTAAATTGGTGTTTTTTATTTGGCAAATCCATGCTGGCATGGAACCTCAAGTTCCTGGTAGCTTGATTCCACATGCAACCCAATTGTGTATTTCCAGTTATCCTATTGATTCATGGATATTGAGATGAAGTGTCAGTCTTAGTTGTGCAGTTAAGTCCAAATTAGCACTCATATTGCAACCAAGTCTTCTTATTTTTCCTCAGTTTTATCTCATATTTACCTCATTTTTTCCCTCTGCTTTTAATCAAATTGCAAGCAAGACAAAAAAAGGACTATGGAACCTAAAAGAGGTATCTGACAATAATGGTACTGAATTGAGATTCAAATTCTTGACAAAGTATCTAATACTGATTTAGGTGTACCTATACATGAGTTAGCAAGAGTGCCTTTATATCTCATTTCAACTTTATTTTAAATCAATTTTTTTGTTGTACGGATAGGAGGAGATACCAAATGACTGTGAAAGCTTCACGTGTCGACAAGTTTTCTAAAAGTGACATTATTGTGTCTCCTTCAATCCTTTCTGCTAACTTTTCCAAGTTAGGCGAGCAGGTTTGTGTAGCGTACTTACTAAGTATTATCTAATGACATAATAAGGGTTCAATGATTAGCAGTGCCTGTTAATTTTTTCTGGTTGGTTTAGTGGGAACAACTTGTTTTTGTATGTTTTACTAGTTTCTACCTTTGATGTTTTGTTCACAAATTACTTTTTATTTATTGACTAGTGCTGGTGTTGATGGTGTTATTTTCATTCCTTTTGCTTACTAAATTTAATTCTTTTAAGAAAGCAAAATATTATTATGTGGTTATTCCTACTACTTTGGTGGACTGTTTATTTTTACCAGCCGTCTCTGGCATCGATACAATTTTGATTTACTGGGTGACACTAATGGTGGGTTGGCCACCTTTTGGCTGTCTATTTTTCATTTGGTTTTGTTGGATTGTTTAGTGCTTCATGGTAAACTGCATGGTAAAATGAGGCTGAACTTGATCAAGTTAAAGCTAAATCTTTATTGCTCACTTCATGATGAATAGGGGCTTTGTTGGGTTTAAATGTGTGTTGTATACCGTGTCATGCCAGTCTGACCATACCTTTTAGACTCCTCACAAATTTGTATCCTTTGTTGATATATTTTTTGGTACTTTTTGTTTATAATTTATAGTTATTTTAGTTTTCTGATGGATATTGTCTCAAGTACGGTCTGATCACTTACAGAATCAATGGATTGGTTACTAAACTGTTCTTGACTAACTTTCAGTATTTTTTTTTCTTTTTGTAGGTAAAAGCAGTGGAGGTGGCTGGATGTGATTGGATACATGTAGATGTAATGGATGGTCGGTTTGTGCCAAATATTACAATTGGGCCCCTAGTGGTTGACGCATTGCGGCCAGTTACAGATTTACCCCTGGATGTGCATCTGGTATGCTTGTATTTTATTTCATTGTAGTAAAAAAATATTAGAGCATTTAGTAAATGAGATCCTCTTTGGTCGAGTATGATGTTGTAAGAGGTACCTCATAAGATATGGTTAGGTTTAAGTGTGTGTGTGTGTCTTTTATGTCTTCTGTATCTGATATTCTGTCCTTATCAAGCAAAGTGTTATCCTTAGAATATTTGGAAATTTTCCTTAGAATTTTGAATGTTTTCCTACCAGGAACTTATTTAAATACCCTCTGGATTATTGAAATCTGTGGTAATTACTTATTGAGATTTCACTTTTGAAGGGGTTTTTGGATGCTTCTAGATTTTACAAGGACATATAAAATGAAACCTAAATTCATGAATCAAAATACAGATGATTGTCGAGCCTGAGCAGCGGGTCCCAGATTTTATTAAGGCAGGTGCTGATATTGTCAGCGTTCATTGTGAGCAATCAGCTACGATCCATCTCCATCGGACTGTGAATCAAGTACTTTTTTTTTTTTTGTATGGACTTAGTTTTCTTGCTTTTTTAAATTTAGAAAATGCTGTGTACAAACTTAGATTTATGATACATGACAATCTAGATTTATGATTAATGTAGACTACAGTATATGAGTCTTAATTGGGGATGTGTTGAAGTCGTGAAATACTTATACCTTAAAGTTAAGATTAAGTTTAGCATCTAATGCTAAAACTTCTCAATCTAAGGGTTATTTTTTTATATTTCAAACTTTAACGTAATTGTATTGTGCTATGTCAGATAAAAAGCTTAGGTGCTAAGGCTGGAGTTGTTTTAAATCCTGGTACCCCACTCACTGCAATAGAATATGTCCTTGATGGTAAGCATTCCTCTGAAAAATTTCTTGGGTTTTGTTATTAGTTTTCGATCAACATCCTGAATCCTGATCGTGTTTTTTTATTTTTTATTTTTTCCCACAGTTGTGGATTTGGTTTTGATCATGTCTGTAAATCCTGGTTTTGGGGGTCAAAGCTTTATTGAGAGCCAAGTCAAGAAAATTGCTGAGTTGAGAAGATTATGTGCTGAGAAGGTCTGCTTTTGACTTTGTCATATTATGCAAGTGTTCTTATTTTAGTGATTCATTTTCTTATTCCTTTGTTTCAGGGAGTAAATCCATGGATTGAAGTAGATGGTGGTGTGACGCCTAAGAATGCATACAAGGTTAGTTCAACCTTTTGTACCTGATGTCCATACTGTAACATGTAACAGGCAGTGGCAAGCACCTTTTTATTCCTATTGATATTGTTTGCAACTTTTCAACTACAACATAGCCTAATTTTTGTTACCATACTTGGAGGTACATGCCCTTATCAGCATTCAATCCTTCAGTTCAGCTTTTTAGTGCATTGAACTTAAAGATCACATTGGTATTAACTGGCACTAAAGCCAAAAGGTACTGCTAAAATAAGCAAACAAACGTATGGACTAGAAAAAGCCAAAAACTTATCTGCCTGTTACAATTCATTGCCTGTTGTGACTGGCACATTACCATTACTATTAGCTCTTTTGTCAATTCTCACATGTCTACCCCCAATTTAACCTCCCTACTTTTCTAATGCTTGATAACTCTGATCTGTCTTGTGACTACTGTTTAGAATAATGCTGATGCTGATTTTTTTAATCTTCTTTATTAACTTATCTTTTTGTCAACAAAATTTATATCAAATAATTTTCTACTTTCCCCAATGGCAGGTTATTGAAGCAGGAGCAAATGCTTTAGTTGCTGGTTCGGCAGTGTTTGGAGCTCCAGATTATGCTGCAGGCATGAAATTTCTGTTTCCTTTTATTTCCAATTGCATTGTTTTGGGGTTATTATTTCAGTTTAAGCTCTCTTATCAACACAAAGTACTGAAACTTCAATTATTATTGCTAATCATATATCTCTTCTCTGATGCACTGAGGATAAAGTTTGTGTTTTTTTTGTAACTTTTCTGTGCTTATTATACTTATTTTGGAAAGGGAGGGCAAATTGTATATAAAATTAATGGGTCTTCCAAGTAATATTTAGATAAACAGTAGAAAATGTGATATATATTCACTATTTTTTTTTATGGTTGGCAAGAACACCAACAAATATATTGATAAAAAAATAAGTTTATTTACACAGATCCTAAATCTAACTCTAATTACAAGCTCTCATCTCAAATGGAATCTATCCACTGACAAATCTCTAGTGCTATATAATTTATTAAGCAATGCACTACTCTATATTCACTATTTAAGAAGACATTTTGTATTCAGTAACCCTTATGTGTTAACACTTCTTTTTCCAGCCATACAAGGAATAAAGGCGAGTAAGCGACCTTTGGCGGTTGCAGTATGAGAGCTTTTTAAGCACATTTTGTGGAAGTAATTATTAATCATCACTGGGAAAGTAAGTTCAGGTTTATTTCTTAGTTTATACAGCCACTATGGTTTTAGGAGTGTAAATAGTAGGCATCACAACCATACATATAGGGATCAGTGTTGAAAAATACATCCGTTTAGGCCAATTAGTTGTTGGCGGCGACCAAACTGTCACGGATTTTCCCGACTAATCGGCCGATTATTCCCGATTAGTCGCTTGGCGGTACCCTGTCCGTTTAACGAGCGCATACCACTGATAGGGATAGCAGGATACTGCACTAAAACTGTATTCTCGTAGTACAAACTACCAAGGCTTTCAATTTTACCGGTGTATCAAATGGGCACATTTCCATGCCCATTGGGTCAAGTGCGATTTGGCAATTGCTCATATCTTCTGGTTTTACAGTATCCCCGGTTTAATAAAAAATGCTGTAGCTTTTTAGGTCATTTGGTAATGGTGTTGGAGCTAGCTCACATTACCAGACCTACACGCCAATTAAACTTGCGTTAATAAGTTTATTTATAATTTCTATTGATGTTTAATGTAAGAACCTGCTAGCTGTAAAAGTAATAACCAGAATCTTTCTCAGCTCAAGTTCTTGTATGAAATTAGTTGGTTAAAATATCTTATTAGCATTTTTTTTTTCTTTTGCTTAGGTACGACTAATAAAGGCTTGCTAGGTGGACCTGGAAACGTTGTGTAATTTGATTCTTGTGCTTTCAGATGTATCTAGTCAAGTGATAGTATCACTTTTATGTGACGCTTCATTTAAAAGAGAAAATCGATATAAATGTTGATATAAAGTGCCTGAGGCAACCCATCAACTAAAGAAATGTCAATGCAATTGATATAATACTTAAACGGAACCACAAAATTCACCACAGCTTCCAAGTAGATTGGTGCTATGACATCAGTCCATAGTTCATCCTCGCATCCTCTTTCTTTTTGCTCCATTGTATCTTAACGGTCCTGCCCTGACACAGTGCGCCAGGCTAACTTCAGCTCTCCTGTTTGGCGGTTGGATAAGTTGCAACCCAAAAGCTCCAGAAAACCATTGCATGTAATCATCCTACATGGATAGATGATACGGTATATTTATAGATGTGCCAATTTAAATGAAGCGCCTGTTTTCACCATTCCCATTCATCTTGGCATGAGTCGTGCAAATGAGGCGGTATACCTGAGAAACGTTGAATTGTTGTAGAATTCGGTGAGGATTGTAGGTCTCCACAATCCAGAAATGGATTTGAGTTTTCCACAATTCACTACTCTCCTTGCAAACTGGTGGAAGCAAATCCAAGTTACCTTGGTAGGACTGTCACTTCACCATACGGTCATCCAAACTGTCAATGTTTTTTCAAGGTACTCATGGAGTGCTTTCTCATTGTCGGCAAAATAACGATATCCCAACCATTTGTACCCGTTGGTGGCCGCTTGGTCGCATCCTCACCTTGTGATTCCTTGACGAGTAGGTTATCCCATAGGGATTCAAATTTGGATAAACTGCGAGTAATAAATCAATTAATCTAAATAACATACTGTTAAATTTGGATATGGTATGAAACATTTTGACATACACATTTTGATAGAGAGAAGGGGCGATATATTTTCTGAGAAGAGTGTCAAAACGTTTTCAATCCAGTGTAAAAATTTTATAGGCAAAAATCAACTGTTCAGTGGATTAGGAAGATTCTTCTAGTGTTTTATTTTTGGTTTTCTATTGCTTGTATTTAATTGATTCATCAATGTATTGAATAATATCAAAATCTAATTAATTACTGCAATAAACTAGAAGACAAACCTTTCAATGCCCCGGAACAAATTAGAGTAACACAAGATACAGTCTATATAATTTATTCGTGAATTGGAATATTACATGGAATAATTTATTCGTTGAATTTTATTTTTGAGAGAGGAAGAAGGAATATTCATTTTTTTAGAACATAAGTGTGAAAATGTTTACTTCTGACGAAATTATTTGTACGAAAAGTTTGCAACATTCTTCTAACATTAACTCTTTGTGTCTATTCTCAAGAGCTCCATTCACAAATCACAAGAACATCAAATTGTAACATTCAATCAAGAAAATTACGTTCTCGTATCATAAATCCTACGTCATTTCAGTAGAAAGATTTAAATAAGATTTCAACAAAGTTTCTTAAGTCTCTCATTTCTTCTATTAGTTCTTTAAAACCGCTAAATTTTGAGAGGTCACTATGAGAGGTCATTTAAGCGTGTAACAATTGATATTTAGCATACAACATATATGATGCGATCCATTAGTTCAATTATTATTGTTTTTTTTTGCATTTAATCCATTAGTTCAATTATAGCCAATAGAAAAAGAAGTCTTATTCAAAGCGATACTAATGATGAAAGTGCTCTAGAAAGACTAAAGGTACTCTAAAACCGGATATAAATAAGATCGAAGCTGAATCGACATAAACCTCAGTATTATGCAACTAGAGGAAGCATGCAATGCTAACATCACTAGATCTAAATCCAAACAAAACCTCATCCCAACATATGCAAAACATAAATGTCAGCAAAGAGATGGCTCTCTATTTAGGCTACATTGGTATTGTCTTGTAATTGTAAAGGCTTTCTCAATTCAAATTTGCATTTAATAATGGTTAGGTTACAAGCAAGGGGTTGTAATAGCTCTTTGCATTGCACCTAGGTAATATATGCTAGAATGAACAAGAGCAGTTAATTAACGATATGGCGATTACCATTTTCAAAAACATTTGAATTCCAAAATAAGTCTCAAATCATTAATCTAGACTTAAACCAAGAAAGTCTACATATACTGAATTCAACCCTACATCAATACGGGATTCATTCCCCACAAATCCAGAATATCACACACAAACAAGTCAAATATTACCACTGCATCCAATTTGTTCCAAACTAAGAGTTCAACAAACAGCAGATAATATCCAAAGGCACTTAATTAGTTTAATGGACTGACAAATAACAAATTCAACACAGCAAAACATCTTTCTTTTTAATGTTTTTCAACCCTAAGTAGTTGCAGGACCTTCTGCCCTCATTCTTGATGGACGACTTGAGGGTCCAGGATCATCACCATGCACAGGCCTAACAATCTGCTGCTGGATCCGTCTATTGTCAAAGAAAGCAAAGATATCATCATCAATAGGTTCAAGTAGATCTTTGATAGCTTCCTTGCAGAGATGCAGCAAACCACGAGCAAATGCTCTAGTCTCCTCATCAGTCACCTCTCTGTATCTCTCCACGATACTCGTAGCAATCTGCCTGATACTTTTGGCCTATCATAAAAGTTCCAAGGTAGAGATAAAGTTAAATTCCTGACAAAGAAAGCAAGAGTAAGAAGAGAGAGAGTTTTAGGGATCTTACCGAGCTGTATGTATTTGGCACGCCACCCGGACTTTGGAGATACAAAATAGAAGCTCCAGAAAACCATCTCATGTATTGCTCATGCTCGGATGGATCATATGGTCTTTGGTCAATCAAACACTTGTCCTCACGATTTCTCCAAGAAAGCAAGTACTTGCAATGTACTTCGGGCCAATTCTTGCCAGTGCCATTTATCAATTTATGAAGTGATGCAACAGTGTCATGAAGGACTGGTGGAATTTGTTGGTACCGGCCAAATTGCCGTGCAACTCTTCCGGGATTATACATTTCAACAATCCAGAAGTGAATTAACGGAGCCGTTGTTCTCCATAAATGTGGACTTTCTAAGCATATTGGTGGAAGCAAATGCATTTTGTTTTCATATGGGAGCCATACTACCTTTCCATCATTCAAGGCATCAATCTCCAGGCGATACGAGTCTTGTACCCTACAAGTCACATGACCCGCAAACATATGATAATTGGACCAGCCATAACCAAGTGGAGGTCTTCTAATTAAGTCCTCGCCACCAAGTTGAGGTTCTTCGAAATTTCTGCGATTCTTCGGACGCCCCATTGGGAGCCTTTCCCAAGACCACAGTTGCAACAACAAAATTGATCCGCCAAACTGCTTCCTTTTTGACTTGGTTGCTAAACAAAGTTCTTTGTATAAGTATGCCAACACACCACTTGCCCAGCTATATCTACCAGCTCTATCGAAATTAGCAAAAAGTGGGAGGTATATCGCGGAAATAGAGTCCCCTGAATGATCAGTGAACAAAAGAGAGCCAACAAGCATGAGGCAATATGCCCGTGCAAATTGCTTCACTGTAACACTGTCTGCTGCAGGGGCACATTCAGAGAAATTATTACGCAACCACGAAATATTAATGGCGACTTTGCTTTTTGGTCGAAATGTAGTCTTATCTACCCTCTTTCCGAGCAAGGATTCCACCACATCCGACCAATCACGATTTGTTGAGACACAAAGTGCCTCCCCATCAACCCGTAACCCTAATAGAACAGCAACATCTTGTAGTGTAATTGTCATCTCCCCAATCGGAAAATGAAATGAGTGCGTTTCCTGCCGCCATCTCTCCACAAGTGCACTGACAAGTGCATGATCTGTGGGTATGTGCCCAATTTGGTGGACACCATAAAGGCCGGCCCTAATGACATATTGCTCATAACGATCGTCCCATGGTAGAGCTACCATGTGTTCACGAGTGGTTAGTGGATCCAGAAATTCACCTTCAATCACAATTTTTGATCTATGATCCGCTTGTAACTCAAGTAGAGATGGATCAGTAGGGTCACCGCTTGGTGCAGCAGTAACAGGTGGAGCATGAGTCGGTTCACGTGGTCGTTTCACCCCAGAAATTGTCGATTTAGGTTTTTCCTGTCCTGAGTCTTGCACCCCTCTAGCATTCTTCATTTTCACTATGTTCCTACCAATGTTGCAAAAGAAGTGTTAATACAAAGAAAAATTCTACTCAATAACTTGTCTCGACAATTTTTATGTCAAAGTAAATGAAGTCCATATCAAATTAAAAATAGAAGTGAATTGGCCCGAGTCAAGGTACTACAAAGCCTTCTTGATGTAAAGTTTAATAAATGTGTTATTTCATGATAGTACCATTACTAATGAACTGATGTAAATTGTACAAAATGTTGTAGGTTTCGTCTAAGATAAAATACGCGATGAAGTTCTTCTTTGATCCATAAAATATTGGGAAAACATGATCATTATAAGCTCGATAAAGATTATAGAACATGACCACCGCCAATGCAACTAGGCCACATAAAAAATCATTACAAAACTCATTGGCAACTGTAAATGTTTCACTGTAAATTCCTTTTTCTTCTTTTACAAAATCTTACATGACCACTGCCAATGCAACTAGGCCACATAAAAAATCATTACAAAACTCATTGGCAACTGTAAATGTTTCACTGTAAATTCCTTTTTCTTCTTTTACACATAATAGTGAGAACTAAAAAAATTGATTCTCAAATCCACTAGACTTCTATGCCTTAAAAATATGCAGACTAACTATAAACTTCTACTTGTTACTTATAAGTACTCTACTTAGTTTTGGCAACAGTAAATACATACTTGAGTTCTCTGCCAATTAAAAATCTAAACAAAATTTAAGAAAAGCAAGGGACCAAAGCATCCAATTAGAAAATCACCATAGTCAAAATATTGTTTCTCCACGTAAAAAATTAGTGATATTTATTGTATATGTATAACTTCTCAAACAAAAGATTACACCACTTCCATAAAAGCTCTTGATTTTGTTTGAATTAACAATTTGTTCTCAAAACTACTAGAGCTCTACATCTACAAAAGATGCTGGCTAACTGAAATCGTCTACTGATTACTTGTGAACCACTATATTTATTTCTGGCAACAACTAATATTGGAAAATGATTATCTATGTGTAGAAACATCAAACATAATTGCATTCTTAGCCCTTATAGAAAAAATAAAAAAAAATTAAAGAAAAGGTAAGGAAAGAAAGGACCAAGGAGTTCAATCAAAAGATTAACATATAAAGGCACACAAAGCAAATATAAATCCATGCGAAATTCCATGATAATTTTATTATAACAACAAGTTTAAAGAACACGTGTACAACTTTAAAAAAAAAGCATTACATTACTTTCATACAAGCTCTCAATTTTGTTTGAATCAACAAAATTCTATAAGAATACTTGGAAGTTTTCTAAACAAAAGCTATTTCTTCCCATATTACCATATTCATTTACTCATCTTCTTGAT
Source organism: Carex myosuroides (assembly GCA_028015225.1). Taxonomy (NCBI): domain Eukaryota; kingdom Viridiplantae; phylum Streptophyta; class Magnoliopsida; order Poales; family Cyperaceae; genus Carex; species Carex myosuroides. Next base: position 4,557,382 of record CM051474.1, on the reverse strand, counting down.
GTACTTATCATATGTTCTTTATATCAAACTACAAGTTTCCAAAGTAACTACTTATTTAATCTCACAGTTTATTCAGTTAAGTATGTTGACCTTGTAATGCTATCATTTGCATACACATGCAAAGAACTGAAACTCTAGACAAGCTAATAAAATCTTACCTGACCACTATATTAGATCTGTAAAATACAGTAATAGGACATCAATCGAATCAATGAAGAAGTCTTCTTATCAAAATAATCAGGATCTAAGAAATCTATAGGAATGATTATTAGAAATTTTTTGTGCTACTATATGAATGAGTCTAGGAACAAAAAAATACAAAAGTAAAATTAGGCTATCAGATCGATGAGACTGACGCAAATTAACTCAAGCATTAAGATAAAGCCATTAAATCAGTGAGATCTGCGAAAAATTAACTCAAAAATAATAATATTAAAAAAAAGATATACCGTCAAATTGATGAGATTAAGGGGAAAAAAAAACATAATTTAAATAAGTCTATTAGATCTGTGAAATCACGAAAAAAGAGCTCCGCCTAATAATTGGAGTTCAGAATATCAACCATATATGACTAGATCTAAATGAAACAAGATCACTAATTAAAATATCAAACAAATATGGTTAGATCTAAACAATTTTGTTAACGATTTTGTTCATAACATAACTACAAATATAGAAATAAGCACATGACATAAAAAAGAGCAGTGAAGTTCATCAAAGTTATTGAAAAGAATATAACAATACACGATCTATACCAAAAGTATCTTAATTTAACAAGGCAAATAAATACCTAAATTTTTATATTCAACCTTGTGGAGGAGAAGAAGCTCTTTTGGAGGAAAATATTGTAGATCTAGAATTTGCAAATCGAGGACGGAATAAAGTGCTAGCTGAAGAAAGGCCAAGGGGAGAAGGAATTTGGTCACAATACGGAGCAAGAATTAATTGCTTGAAGATATGGAGAATTGAATCCCACAAGAAGAAAAAAAAAGAAAATTCACCCAAAGGCCGCAATTAATAAATGGGGGAATTTCATGTATACCCCTTGCGTATTTCCCCCTCTAAAGTTCATAATATCATATTTACACTTCTAAATTTCAAAAACTCACAAATTTACCCATTTTATTATTTTTCAATTAAAACTCATTTTAAATTTAACAAGTACCCATTTTATCCTTTATTAAGAAATATAAAAAAAATATGTACCACGTTTCAAAAAAATGTCAGTCTCCTAATTAATCGGTTTACGAGGGAAAATGGGTCATTTCTCTACTTCTAATACTTAAACAAGCATATACCTAAGTATCACTGTGTATGCATCAGAAGTAGAGAAATGACCCACGAGCCCTCGAAAACTGACCAATTAGCATACTGACATTTTTCTTAAAAATGCTACATATTTTTTATTTTTTTTAATAAATGGTAAATGGGTACTTTATAAATTTAAAATGTGTTTTAATAGGAAAGACAATACAATGGGAAAATATACGAGTTTTTGACATTTAGAAGGTTAAATAAAAATATTATGGATTTTAGAGGGGAAAATACGTAATTTTGAAGTTTTTGAGGGGTATACATGAAACTCCCCATAATAAATTGGCGCATTGGAGCCGTAGGATTGAAATCATACTTGGCTGATGAAAATAAGGTTTCTCCCTAGAAGATTTTTTGAAGATTTTTGCTTGGGACCCCACATACAAGGATGATTGATATAGGTTTCACTATGGATCCCATAGCCTAAGTGGGGATGGCAATAGGCCTGGCTAGGTGGCGGCCTGTTGTCTTAAAACTTCGACCCATCTCGCGCGACCCAGGCCATCTGGCCTGAAAAATTAGGCATACCTGGCCCACAACAGTTCTGCCTGAGTAAGGTTGTTCACTTTTTGTTTTAACTAAAAGCTATACATTAAAATACCAAATTGAATACTACCAAAAAGTAGGAAATGTTTTCGGGAATTTCAACTTTAATTTAACAATGCACGTATAATTTGCTCCACTACTACATGTAATCCATACAAATATATCACAACATTAAAATTACTTAAAAATTACGTAATAAATATTAGATAATGTGTAAGCAAAAAAAGCTACTTGCTCTGATGACGACAACAACAACAACAACAACATTAAATTATTTTATAAGGCCGGACCGGACAGTGGGCCTAACCCTAAACCAAGTTTTGGCATGATCCCTCAGCAACCTGATCTTGATTAACCATCAACAGAGGCCTGGGCTAGTTGTAAGTCTTTGGTAGAGGGATAAAGTTGAGATAAATCCCTCTACCAAGCATATAGCTCTCTTATACCAAATTGCCACTATATACTACTTTGGGCACTTGATGTTCAAAGTTAAACCACATAGTTCCGTTTTCTTCGAGGCAATAATTTTTAAATTGTAAGCTTGCTTATGGGCTTTTTCTTTAAAAAGGAATTGTAAGAACTAGTCTTGATCATAATCTAAGGAACTGCTCTAGCTATTAGAATTATTGTGCAAGTAGGGTCCTCTCATTATTTAATCCACCCTCCAACTATAATCTGATGGCCCAAATAGGCAGTTTCATTCTTTAGGGGCCTGAGATCACCATACCATGCATTAATGGTAGCTGATATGAAGTCCCAACTCTGGTATTCCATTCTAACATAAATATCTACAGTAAGGATAAATGGTATTCCCTGATGCTCTATTGCTAGTCATGGAAATGACAGATGAATATGTATAACATGTAACCAAAATTTGCATGAAAAATATTCATGTGCTAGTCTGTGTATAAACAATTCATGTCCTCTTCATGTGGTGTTTAATTCGGATAACCAAGAATATTTAGTAGAAACAAGATAATATACTTACTAGGTGTGGAAATAAAGTTCTGCAATGTGCTAGTCTGTGTATAAACAACTCCGCACCGTGAGTACGCCAACAAAGGCAAACCTTCAATAGAGCCCAATAAATGCACCTGCCTCCGCCTCATCTCACTCTGCAACCTCCAAGCCCAATCAAAATTTCCTTTCTTTACAACCCAATACATAAAAGCAGTAGTGGAGACATTGGAGGTGAAACTATATCTGAGACATTTCATCGAACAAGTAACGTGCAGAGAGTTTCACACCTATATGAGATGAAGCAGAGTTAGGCTTTTCACAGTGGTTTGGTGCTGCTATGATCTCGGTGGAAGTTGAGGCGCTCAAAGCTTATGGGGAGCAAAAACAGAGATGGTATTGCAAAGTGAACCCTGCATGAGAAGACTAGAGAGACAGGTCCTGTTTGCTCGAGTCGATTGTTCCATTCTTTGGTTTTGGCAGACATGGACGGAATAGAGGAAGATGTAATCGGTAGAGGCGCAAAGAAAACCATCCAGTCCAGCCCGTTTTCTCTTCCCTCTCTCATTTCTTTTCACTCGTGAACCATCCAGGCGCTTCATTTTTTAGCAATTTCTTAATCTGTTATGAACTGGATTGAAATTATTGAATAACGAACTCTGGATTTGATAAAGAAACTTGCAGATTAGGGGATTTTGGATTAATAAGCTAGTAAAATTGGTAATTTGGATTCAATATCTGATACGACGATAAAAGAAGTAATATTTCAGAGTAGAACTAGGGTGCTCCTAAGCTCACCAAGCCCTTCCGTGAGCGCGACTCTAAAACCTATCAAATTGACTTCAAACGACATTTTCAAACCGTTAGATGTTCAATCTATATTAAAATGTGCTTGGAGACCAAATTTTACATTTTTTGGAATTTTTTTACTATTTATTAAGATGGCTTGAAAATCGTTGTTTTCCAATGGTGCAGAATTTTAATAAAAACAGCAATTTTCAAACCATCTTAATAAATAGTAAAAAAATTCTAAAAAATATAAAATTTGATCTCCAAGCACATTTTAATATAGATTGAACATCTAACGGTTTGAAAATGTCGTTTGAAGTCAATTTGATAGATTTTAGAGTCGCGCTCACGAAGGACTTAGTGAGCTTAGGAGCACCCTAGTTCTACTCAATATTTCATCCATTTCTTTTCATTTCTCCTGCTTGGAGAAGACACTAGAGCTAACTATACTCTCCAATTTATTCATCACCCGTTCTCTCCATTTAATAATTAAAGAGCAATTAAAAAGCCCAAGTCGAAAGAAAAGGAAGTTAAAAAAAAAATCAGCATTGGCTATTTGGAAGGAGAACGGAGTAGGTCCGATGCCCGTCGGACCTACTTTTAGGTTTAACGCCACGCTGACCGTCCGATCTAGTACAAGATTTGTGCACACGAAAATTAAAACATACACGCACGAGGTTTAAAGCATTTCACACGAATCTAAAAGCAAATCGATGGTGATTAAACCCATCAAACCGAGGTAGGTCCGATGCCCATCGAACCTACTCTCAAGTCATTTGGAAGAGCTCTGGCCCATTCTGTTTTATGCCTTCAATTCTTAAACTATTTTCCTAAAAAAATTTCAAAACAATTACGCAACAGTTGCGTCATGAGTCATGAGCCACTCTCTCTTTCCCCAGAGTCCCAGACCCAGTTCGTTATTAAATTCATGTCCTCTGCATTAACGCACAGTTTGAGTTTAGATCTGAGCCGTCTAATCTGAATCAGCATAAATATTAAAGAAGCATGTGCATTACAGACGTTAGTCGGATTGATTCGGATTCTGATCGGACAGTCCGGAGGCTGCAAAAGATGAGGATTAGTTCGGTATCTTAGTATCGGAGGTTTTGTGTTTGGATCGCACCCTACTTGGATTAGGCGATTAGCGAAACTATTTTGACACCATCTGTGCACACTCAGAATGTGAACAACATATTGTCTGTTGCATCTTATAATACAACTGTAATAGGCCGAATGGAATTGAAATTGATGGACATGCAATTTGTGAGTGTTATTTATGAAAACGTAATTGATACATATAAAATTATATATGATAAATGATGATTCTTATGTATATGTATAATTATATAATTTTTATTATTATAATTAGATTGATTTATACATTATTTTATACATAGTTTGTAATAAGTAATTTATTATAAAATTGATATATACAAAATTTATATCGTTTTATTAATTAGTAATTTATATTTTTCAAAACAATGAGATCAATAAATAAAAATTTATACATTATGACATTATGGACATGTTGTGTTCAATAAATTTATTTGTTTGTTATATTTTTAGGTTAATTTTTATAATCCATGAATTTATTCGTTAATTATCTATTATTCGTTCTTTATCTGTTAATTTTAACATATAAAGATAAAATATGAGTAAGGCTAATACTTAACAGTACATGTTTAGACTAATTTTAAATGGGTACGGATATAAAAATGTCTTCACCAGATCCATAACGTATACATTAACATGCTACTCACTAAAAAAGAGTATTCTTTAATTTCAGCAAAATTTTCTATCAAATTGTACATTTGTACTAAGTTAATATTGAATCATTTTATACTGAGATATTTTATAATTGATATAAACTTTACCAGAGTTAATACAAAAAAGTGTTGAATAAATCACAAATTATCATGTCTATCTTGCATGATACACGTTCAATTAAAAATTGTTAATTTTAATAACTAGAGACAATATGACAAGCTTCAAAAATAAAAAATAAAAATCAAATTAGAATGAGTATCTCCTTAGATACCGCATCTACCTGAGTGAATCTCAGCCAAATAATATTGCTTAATCCATATATACATAATCTCAAGGACTCCTTGTGCATCGAACAAACAGGACCTTCAGATTTGTACCAGGAGTCCTTGAGATTTGTGCCATAGTAAAACAAACGCTCCGGATCTCATTCATTATTAATTTGGTTTCTTCAGGAGCCTTCAACAAGATTTCAAGAACTTTCTGGTAGCAATTTAGGGTATACATTTTAACAGGTCAGTTTTTAATTTATACAGAGCATAGTGAAAAACTATCATGTGTATATCTTGTGTTATGTATGAATTAAAACTATTTTGTCAAAATGTGTACCCGCAATTTATGTACGGGAGGAATTTGTCTGTTAATTATTACTATTAAATATTAAAAAAAATTAATATTTATTATTTTATTATTTTCTATCGTACGAAACGTCGTATAGTTTTTTTATGTTTATAATTTAAACTAAAAATAAGATCAATAATAATTGTTAGATTGATACCAGATGCAAAACAAACATTAGAGGCCAGATAATTGTTGGGAAGAAGCATTGATAAGCTTGGATTTTCAACCATATGATTTTGTATAAATGCAAACTATGTTAGAAAATGCATGAAAAGTCCAAACAGGGGTAAAATGACTTAAACCGAACTGAGAGATTGAATATGTACAATTTCTTCTTAAAGCCACGCATCTTCTTAACTTGAAGTGAGGTTAAAATTAGACTGATTTAACATATGATAGTCGCTACTTCAGTGCTTTCAAAGGTTCGACATATTATACATTTAAAATATCACCAAGTTCATCTTGACCTGCGCGGTGGCGTAGCTAGGATATTTATTAGGAGGTCACAAAAAATAAATTATTAAAAAATAGTTATTATTTTTATTTTTTATTTTATTTTTTAATGAAAAATTAAAATTGTCAACACATCTTTCTTAAAAATGATATTTTTTTTGTTTCTAAACAATTTGGTAAGTCAGGCTAAAAATTAATTTTTTTTATTATACTTTGTGATTAAGGTAATTTTTGTGATAGTTCAAAAATAAATGGATTCACATTATGTTAAAATTGTCAAATAACAAGGCATAATAGTCTGGATTGAATATTGAGGCCTAAATAATTTCTAGATACTTCTGGTTCTCTGTGAACCAATAATTATATCTATTTTTATACTTAATGGACCAAACATCAAGTCTATTTAGAAAGAAGTATCCAATTATCTTTCTTCTCCAAAGAGTCTTCGTTCACTTTCTTTTCAAATCAACATAACTCCTCTTTGTTAAATTCAAAATTGACACAAAAAAGACCGAATCAAGTCACAACCAGAAAACAATCGCAGCAGGAGTGACAATGACCTAATTTTATACGGATTTATAGGTAATTTTGGCTCCTCCTCTGCCTGCGCGCACGTCTCTCTTACCGGATTTTGGTAGAAACCGGTTTTTCATTCTCAATTTTGTATAAAGTGGAGGATATTATATGAACAAAACATAGGTTACCTATTTCCTATAGAATGCTAATTGATAATTTCATTGTTTGAGTAATGGAGAGGACCATACATCAATTGTCTTTATATAGCTTCAGGCAAAGGCCACATGTACACTCACTTCCTTGATTGGCTGATTATTCATCACTCCACATGTACGAATTCAGATCACCCTTGGTACCGTAATAGGGAATCTTTTACAATTACTTGATCTGGACCGTTCTTTTTAACTTGACACAAATCTCAAAGTCCAATAATACTGCCCCTTCTGTCAGCCTGAATCTCAAATCGGCTGGGAGTTAATCTCAAACCGTAAAGTGATGGAAATCTTTTACGGTACCGGGGAGGATATGGATCCCCACATGTACACTCACTTCCTTGTATGTTTTCTATCTCTGAATTAATAATTTCATGGCACCGGACTCCCGGTACTGATTTTATTTTTCTAGATATTTGGTGGTTTTTTTTTTACTTTGCAATCTCTGCGAAACTTTTTAAAGATATTTATAATTTCTTTGGGTTAAGATGACTGCGAACCTTATACAAAAGTTTTATATATCTGAAAAGGTAAACTATGTACAAATTTAAATTTATGTACGGTAAATTTCACTGCAGGTCACTAAACATTGTCATTTGTCACGAATTGGTCATTCAAATTTGATTTATTCATTTTTAGTCACTGAACTTTTCATTTGTCTTAAGCAAGTCACTTTATGACTTTTTCGTCCAAAATATTAACGGAATATTCTCATACTGTCCAAAATAGTAACGGAAAAGTTATATTTTATTATTTTTTTAGATTAAAAAGTTGACAAATTCTTCTATGGGCTAAAACTAGTCCAGTCACTGTTCATTTTGTGTTAATCCAACGGCTCGTATTAATCGTATTAATCTCGTAACATTAATACTTTTCACCTCATTTTTTGTCGGAAGGGTAAAAATGTAATCACACTTCCGCGATCTCCCTCTCGGCCTCTCCCCATTTCAAACCATTTCAAAACGAAACAAAAAAGAAAAGCGAGTCTCTCCCTCCCGATCGCAACCCAACCCTAGACCGTCGCCTCCCCCTGCCTCTCTTCTCCGCCTCTCCCTCGTTGCTAACTAGATCTGTGAGGCTTGCCGATCGCCAACCCAAACCCAACGACCAAATCTGTGAGGCTTGCCGCCTCGTTCCAGTACCGCGAGAAATGGAGGCGCCCTGGTTGTGCGATCTGAAGCGAAGGTTCATGGTGGACTGCCCGCTAGAGGCGTGAATTTGATTACTCCTGCGGTTGCGGTAAGGGGAAAGCCTGAATTTGATTAGTGGAATTAGCATTTTGCTTTGTCTTTCGTTTTGATGTACAATCTCTTAGAATATTTTCTTATTGTAGGAGAAGGCTGCTGCTGCAAATGCTACAGATTCGAAGCCTGGGTAAGTAAAATCTTGCTCAATTTTGTATTGATCAGCTTCATTTCTTTGCCAAATATGCTAAGTTAATGTCTGTTCAGTATTGACAAAATTGCTCATCCAATTTCATTGTCTAGCTGCACAGTTGTTCTTAATTGCACATGATTTTATTGGAAGTTCCATTTTATGAAATGAGCATGGCTGTTGAAATTGGGTAACAAGAAGAGAAATTAACAGATTTGCGTTGATATTTAGATTCATATTTCTTTTCCTTAGGAGGTTTGGCTGAAATTAGTCAGTACTTTTTCTGAAGGTCTAAGGAAATGTAGTAAAATTTAGAGAAAATTTCGAGTGTACCCATCAAAATTTTCAAAATAGCCAATTTTCCCATAAAAGCTACTTAATATCCAATATACCCATATAAATTTAGCATTATTTCCTCTTTCCCCTTAATTATTAAAGTTTCTATTTAATTATTTCAAAAAGCTAAAATGACAAATATACCCCTTCTGTTCATTCATAGCTCCCATTTACTACATAGCCCTTTGATTTCTACGATTCTCTGATTTTCTTCTATTTGTTCGGATGCTCAAATGGGGAAGATGACCTCTAAGGATAGTTTGAATACGGTGCACGTGAACCATAAACCAAACTTTGGTTGATGAGAACCTAATTTGTACTATTCAAATTTCAATGAGAGAAATTTGGTTAATACCATGCCTAAATTGAAGCTGCTGTCTTTCTACTTTGTGAATACTTTGAATTTTCTTAACATGTGAAATATTAAAAGGATGTTCAATTAGATAGGCTTCTTGGTGGCGAACTGAATAAAAGACCAGCTTCAATAGATTCCCTTCTATGACCAAAAGGGCAAGCAGAGAAACGTAAAGAAGCAGGGCCACTCGATATATTTAAATGAAACAGAAGGATTTTCGATTCCCTCATCTGTTTTTTCCCATTTCACTCATCCTTTAATCTTCTGGTTTTTTATCCCATCTCAAAACAGAATCCCAACGTGAATCTTGTGTAGTCAATGGGAGCTATGCCCTTTGATTCTATCTCAAAACATAACGAGTAAATAAGAAGGTCAGTCCAAGCTGCATCTAATTTGATCTCGAATCCAAGACAGGTCTCTTCATAACGAGTAAATAAGAAGGTAAGCCCAAGGTCGTTAAGACAGGTCTCTTCACTTTTTTCTCTTATTTAATTCTATCTCAACTTTGAAGGGACATTTCAATTTCAAAGGATGGGTATATTCGTCAATTTAGCTTTTAAAATAACTAAATGAGAGATTTAATCAATAAAAGGGGATTGAGGAAAGAATACTAAATTTCTATGGGTATAATGGATATTAAGATGCTTTTATGGGGAAATTGGCTATTTTGGAAGTTTTGATGGGTACACTAGAAATTTTCCCTAAAATTTAATAGAAGGTAAAATATGGCCTGACAATTCTTTTTTTTTTCAGTCTTATATTTACGCTTTTTTCTGTTTCTGGATAAGGTGTTCTTTTACGGCATTCTTACAGGAGCCCAAAATGTTACATACTAGTTTAGTATACAAAATGTGCTTAATCATCAAAGCTGTTCAAATTTGATTTGCTGCACAGAGCTGCATGTCTGTAGTTTTGCCTTGCTGATTAGTTTATTGTTGTTGCATATATTTGTATAAATATGCACTCTTTTGTAAAGGGTAATTATTAGCTTATAGAACTATTTCCCATCAACGGTTATAAACATTGAAGTAGCATTAGATATTTAGATTATTCAGACACAAGCCTGAAATTATAGCTTGTCTCATATGTTGTCAACTAAAACCAGAAAGCATCTTCCCTCGCTTCACACGTTAGTACTTGACTTATCAAATTGCAATTTTCACAAGGACTCAATTCAATCCAGAATAATTGATCGAGATTAAAGCTAAGCACATATTGACTATAGTGAGTTCGTCATCTTCCAAATTTTTACTTTTAGTAACTAGATAATTAATCATTACTCTTTCTGGTATTCGTTTGGGCACTTCATCACCATATTAGCTGTAGCTTGCTTAAAGCAAATAAAGATAGCAAAGTTGTCATTACGGTAATACAAAAGTCCACAACCCATTTTCTAGCCAATAATGTATTTGTAATTTCATGGTATAATTTATAGGCCTAAGTCTGTTTTTGGGCTTGATAGTAGGCATAACCTAATATTCTATTAATTTTCTGCTATAATTCATCTAGAAAAAATTGCCGTTATAATTATATAAATTATCTGCATCCTTTTGTTATTATCCATACCAGATCTTTCACAAGAGAATGCCGCCTGAAGCAATTGATCTTGCCTCCCGCCTTCTTTAATACTCTCCAAGTTTGCGATGCACAGCTGTATGCTCTAGTTCACTTTTAATTAGTTAATGATAGCTTCCACTGGTTGCTCTTTTCGTTTAATGATGTATATTGTAGTAAGTTAATGTTCTAGTTCACTTTTAATCAGTGGCTGACACATAAATACTTTAGTGCTTGGTGTACTTTTTCTGTTATTGTAGTAAGTTAAACACAGGCATGTCTATACTTAATTGTTTATTATCTTAAAACCGTACATCAATTATCAGTTTATCACTCTATACTACTGAACTCAGGTACTTTGGAGTTGATATTGCTGCCATTCAGGAATATGCACTGAAATGCGGAGACATCGAGCACTGTCGTGCTTTTTTGGCCGACGAAGCTCTAGGTAATCTCATTAACCATCAATTATCTAATCTTGTGCAGCTAAACCCTCTAATTAAATCAAATTTAATTGCACTGAAGTGACTGAACCCTATTCTAACAATTCAAACTCCATTGTTTTTCAGCTTTACCTCAAGCATGCATTTGAACATCAGACAACTCGAGAAGGAAAAAAAATGAATAAAAGAAAAAGGTTTAATGTAAGTACCTGGCCAGCTAATAGCAACATCAAACTTAACAAATGATCATGTCCTGGTGATCATCAAGTCACACTGTATATTTTCTTATATTACAATCTTTTTGAATGATATATCAAGAACCAATTTAATTGTACTAAATATGAAGATTTCGATGCATTTGTTTAAATATATAATCTCTTTGAAGGAAACATCAACAGACTTTTTAATTTTTGTAAGTATAGGGATTTTGATGCATTTGATCTGAGACTGAGGCTACCAGCAGTGGTTAGCATACTACACAAGTTGATTAAGCGCAATGGTGGGGTCACCTACATACATTGTGAATGAGTCTATCCAATTATAAAAAAAAAAATGTGAATGTAGCATAATAGAGATGTAATGTAATTTTGTTAATGAGTCTATTCAATTTTGAGTCGGTGAGTCTATCTTTAATATGTGTGTAATTTTGTTAATGAACCAATGAATCTATGTAATTTTGAGTCAATGAGTCAATGAATCTATGTAATTCTGTTAATGAGTCTATCTTTAATCTGAATTATCATCCAATTTCAGTTTGAGTCAATGAGTCTATCCAATTTTTTTATTTTAATTTATTATTTATTTTATTTTATATTTTTATTTGTAATTACAACTAAATTTTTAAATATTTTATTTGAGTCAATGAGTCTTTCCAATTTTATTTTATTTATTTTTTAGTTATTTATTTATTTTTATTTTCTATTATGTAATAGATTCTTAAAGCCGGAAATAATTTAACAAATTTATCAAATTAATAATCACTTTATCGAAACAAAGAAAAAACCGACAAGAGTGTTGAGAGGGTTTTTTCGGTAATAATAAACAAAAATAATATGGGTCAGTTCAACAATTTTATGAGAAATTTTAATGATTTGCACACGTCCAAGAATTTTATTTTAATTTGGAAAATATTATGAAAGTGATACAAAATAAAATTAGTCAGCAAATCATTTGCAGAAAATTAAGAAATATATTTTTAAACTTTTTACATTTTTTTTAATTTTTGCATGTTTATTTGTAATTTTTAAATTTTTATCAAAAACACACGTATTTATTGCATTATTTTAAATTTTTTAAATTTTTGCATTTTTTTCATTTTTTTCATTTTAATTTTATTTATTTAATCAAAAAGTAAGTATTTTTAAAAAAATTGCATTTTTTGACATATCAAAAAACATATATAGTACCTTGATTATTTTTTAAAGAGCATTTTTTGCTTTTTTTTTTTTACTGCAATACATTTTTGGCATTTTTTTTCCATTCAAATGCATGAAACATTTTCGGACCGTTCGTTTTCACGCGGGAATTCAACTGTCAATATAACACAAAAGGTGTCCAAATATGATCTAAAATGATCAAGGTACGATATTCAACGCATCTAACATAAAAGTTCGGAAGTTTTATTATGTATGAGCTTCGATCGAACACAAAATGTTTATAGCCATACAATGCTTCAATTTTCGATCAACTAGATGGATGGGTAAATGGAAAAAAAATTATTATATATGTCTTTAGATTTTTTTTAGACTTTTTTATTATTTTAATGTTTTATTATTTATTTATTATCTAATGTTTTTATTTTTAATTTTTTATTATCTCAATTTTTTTAATATTTTTTCTAGTTTTTTTGAGAATTTTTATTATTTTAATGTTTTTCAATTTTTTATCATGTTTTTTTTTAAAATAGATGCGGTCAATAAATTCAAAAAAGAAATTGAAAAATACATTTTCATACCTTTGCAATTTTTAACTACAAAATCATATTTACAAATGTCAAATGCAATGATGGTATTGTTCTCTAAATTACAACAAGTTCTGGACAAGTTCACTAGTCATATATGTCTTCCATTATACTCTTAAGATTTTTCTTATTTTTTATTATCCAATATTTTTTTAGATTTGTTATTTTAATGTTTATTTATTTATTTATTATCTAAGGGTTTTATTTTTTATTTTTTATTATCTAATTTTTTTTAATATTTTTGCTATTTTTTTTAGATTTTTTATTATTTTAATTTTTTTCAATTTTTTAGGGTAAATTTCGCTGCAGGTCACTAAACTTTGTCTTTTGTCACGAATTGGTCACTCAACTTTGATTTGTCCCTCCATAGTCACTGAACTTTTATTTTGTCCCAATCAAGTCACCCTATAACTTTTCCATCCAAAATATTAACATAATATAACTTTTCCGTTAGTATTTTGGACAGAATGAGCATATTCCGTTAAATTTTTGGACGGAATGAGCATATTCCGTTATAATTTGGATGAAAAAGTTATAGGGTGACTTGATTGGGACAAAATAAAAGTTCAGTGGCTATGGAGGAACAAATCAAAGTTGAGTGACCAATTCGTGACAAAGGACAAAGTTTAGTCACCTCCAGCGAAATTTACCCAATTTTTTATTATCTACTTTTTTTTAAATAGATGCAGCAAATTAATTAAAAAAAATGAAAAATACATTTTCAAACCTTTTGCAATTTTTTACTACAAAATCATGATTATAAATGTTAATTTTATATAATTTCTTCATTGTTAGTTCCTTCATCATGTAATAAAATTTGTGGACCGTTCATTTCCGGACGAGCGATGGACGGTCGATCTGTCACGAAATAATTTCAAATTTATTTTGAAGTGATCAAGAGAAAGTGTTATGCGTATCCAACATAATAGTTCCGACCTATGTTTGTGCCGGAGCCTCGATCCAACGTGAAGTCTTCGTAACCCTTCGATATTCCGGTTTTCCATCCACTTGATGGATGGGTAAATAAAGTTAAAACTCTGTCAAAATTTGCTCCACTTGATTAAAAGCTGTAATCTTGGATTTGAACGGTCCCGATCGATCCACGGTCGAACTATTTTTCTGGTTCTTCACAGTCTCACAAAGCAAGAGTTTATGTTTCATGAAACATATACTCTTGCTTTGTAAATTAATGAAGGCGCTCGTAATGACGCCGTCCGTTGACCGATCGGGACCGTTGAAATCAAAGAGCACTGCATTTGATGTATTTCATGAAATTTTTGATCATTTTTTTTGTCGTCTACCCATCCATCTAGTTGATAGAAAATTGAAGCATCGTATGGCCGTAAACATTTCGTGTTCGATCGAAGCTCAAATATAATAAAAGTTCCAAACTTTTATGTTGGTTGCGTTCAATATGGTACCTTGATCATTTTCAATAATATTTCGACAACTTTTGTTGCAGATCGACCGTTGAATTCCCGCGTGAAAACGAACGGTCCGAAAATATTTCATGCGTTTGAATGGGAAAAAAATGATCAAACCCTCTAAAAATGATGTTGGTAAGTATTATTTTACCTTATATGATTTTACAAAAATAAAAACATTCATTTAGATTTTTTTTTCATATATACTTAGGGTAAAACACTCTCTGCCTTCTTATAAGAATTTCATACACACTCTCTGACCCACAGACCCCACTACGCAGAAAAAAATTATACCCCGCTGGGAGCCAATGGGATACGATCACACGGATCACTGACGTGGCTCTATTCTTTTACCAATCCCGCCTTAAGTCCGATTTTCCATTCGAATCCGTCTCTGCATAAATTTTTGCATCTCTCCCTTCTAAATCCGCCACTCCCAAATCCCAAATCCGCCTCTCATTCTCACTCCCAATTCCGCCACTCACTCTCTTCTCTCGCCACTCCCAAATTCGCCTCTCACTCTCACTCCCAATTCCGCCTCTCTCCCTTCTAAGACGAACTGATACCGGAGAGGAGTCAGTTTTGGATGTGAAGGGTCTCTTTTACGGGATTGGCCACACGCCAAAGCTGTTGCATGGACAGGTTGAATTGGATGCTTCAGGGTATATAAAGATAAAGGAAGGCTCGGCAAAGACTTCAGTGGAAGGTGTTTTTGCAGCTGGTGATGTTCAGGTAATAGCTCATCTGTGTTTTACAACATTACATATAGGTAGTGCGCAAACATGATATATCTGTACTGTTAATAACCATTGTTAGACTACCTAGTTAATAACATGAAAACCTAGTTAGAAGTCTAGCATGAAAACTAACAGTACCAGGTTTCTATTAGACCTTCATGTTAACAGTACAAAACTAGGTTTCTAACTAGGTTTTTGTACTGTTAATTTTTTAGGTTTGAAAACTAACTAGGTTTCTAATTTTTTGTACTGTTAATAACCTTCACAGGTTTCTAACTAGGTTTGAAAACTAACAGTACCAGGTTTGAAAACATTTTTCTAACTAGGTTTGAAAGGTTAGTTTTTCATGAAAGCCTAGTTTTTCATATTTAAGACTAGTTCATGAAAGCCTAGTTTTTCATATTTAAGACCTTCATATTAGACCTTCATGTTATAACCATTAACAGTAAAAAAATTAGAAACCTAGTTAGAAACCTTTCAAACCTAGTTAGAAAATTGTGAGTATTGTTAACCTTTCAAACCTAGTTAGAAAACTGCATATTTTCATGCATATTTGTGTACTGTTAACTTTTCAAAATTGTGAGTACTGTTAACCTTTCAAACCTAGTTAGAAAACTGTTAACATTTCATAGTTTCATGCATATTTGTGTACAAAGTTGGAGTACATATTGTTTCTATTAGACCTTCTTTGAGAAATTGGAAAGAATGCTGGCTCCTTATACCCTGCACAACTCAAATCCCTTATTCCTTGTCAAATTCTAGCTACATGAACTGCTCCCCATATTTACCTTTTCATTTGCTTCTGATATTTATTTCAGAATCGCATAAAGCACAATAAATGTAGATGTAATTAAAATTCGTATGGACTGGTTTTTAATACTTAGACAAGTTAATTTCCTTGATGTCTATTTTCTTTTAACTCCCTTAATGATAAATTGTCAGGTATTGAATGGATTGGTACAGTTTCAAAACATTTCCAGATATGAAAAATGTTAACGTCTTTATCAGATATATGAATTTGTTGTGAAATTCTCTGCTTAACAAGACAACAACAAACGTGGAAAAGGAACCAGCCTATATATGTATGAGTCACAATAAGAGTAGCATGATCTCGCATATTCCAAACACAGGTTCTTTTTTATTGTATTTTTATTTTCTTATTTGACTACCTGTGTCTTGTGAAGACTCTTAACCTTTCTATGACTAAGCTGACAATGCATTATCGAATTTTATTTGTTGCTCTCTTGATAGGTTGATAGTTTATCTTTACCAACTACTCAAGTTAGCACGAGAAAAGACGAGGAACATAGCATTGCTAGTTCTGGTAAACTTGTCTTTTTTTTTTACTTCTATAGCACTTGCTACACTTTAATTTTTTTTGTTATAATTGTTGCTTAATTTATCAATGGAGCTTTTATCAGATACTTTAAAGAGTTAAAATTTGACTGTTAAAAGACATAGAAAAAGAAAATTTGGATATACTGATTTTCTTTTTAGGTTGGTACTAAACTAATACTTTGTTTAAGGATTTTAATTTGATTTCTTAGCACTCATAATCATCACCAATACAGGTATATTTTTTAGGCATATTTGAGGCTTGATCACTTGGTTTTATATGAGGTTTTATTGAAACTAAAAGAGAGCAAAGAAGGAGAGGGAAGAAGAGAAAGAGAGACAATTCAGAGTTGGCTTGGTGTGTGGTGGCCCCTTGGCGGAGAGAGACATCTCAACTCGGCGAGGTCTGTGATTGATCACATACAAGTGAGTTCTTCTCCTTTAGATTTCAGGTGTTGAAAATTACTGCAAATTTCTATCTAAATTTCAGATGTTGAAGGCATATGCTATCTCTTCAGCACAGTAATACATCGGCTGATTTTGATTTCAAGCTAGATTGGTTGGATTTTATCTTTGTAAAATTTCTCGGTCAGAATAAACAAAAAAGAATACTTGCCAGAAAAATTTTCCGATCTAATCCACACAAAAATTCCTTTTCACAGTGAGGCAAGAACAAATTCAGAGGCGAAATGTGAAAGGACCAGTCAGAGAGGGAGACATCCTTACCCTTCTCGAGTCTGAAAGAGAGGCAAGGAGACTTCGCTGAAGTTTATTCTCTTTTTATTTTAAGCACAATGAATGTTCTTGAAAACCTTTTGTTGGTTGAGTTCCAAAATTTCTACATAATATTTGTATTATTTCTTGATAAACTTAATTTTGGTACGTCTCATTTTTATACTATCGCATTGGCTTGCATTTTTTGTGTGCAAAAGCTGCATTTGTCTGGGCAAGTAAAATAAATTACATGATGCATATAAACATTGTTGTTGCCTGTAGTGACTTTTTGTCGTGCTTTGAAGCCACTCAAAGGACATTGGGGTCGTCAAAGCACTTATTAAGCACACACAATCTTACCTGTCTTAGTTCCACCTCCAGGACTGTCTAAGTGACAAGTATTTCCATCTAAAATTGCAATCTTTGGCATTAATTATTGCTATCAACTTGACATGATAAGATTTTTCTTTTTCTTTGGACTAAATGTGGTCTTCAATTCCTGTGTTAAAATAAGGATATATTGGCAGAAATTTAGCACACTACAAAACTGGATATTCTAAAAACTTGGATAGATCATAATCTGAATCAAAATTTTCTTTCAAACATTACTGCTTATTATGTTACAAAAAATGAACTATATGTTGTAACCTTGTCAACAAATGAATGATATACTCTAAAAACCTATATACAGTAAATTCATCTATCCAAGTAAAAAGAAACAAAAAATTAGTAACTACACAATAAACTGCCTCCTACGTTCAAAAGACATGGAATAAATATCATCCCCAACTTATGAGAGTTCCTTATTTTTTGGACTTGCCAGACTTGGTGGTGGAGAAAACCTAGAGACATCGCACTTCTAGGAGAAAGGCTCACTTCCTCCAGTGCACGTAACTTCAATTCTGATAGATAGTCCCTCACACCCCTATCCTAGGCCCAGCTCCTGTGCTCCACTTACATGAGAGCTGTTTTCCTAACTGATACGATTTCAAGCATTTCTTTTGAGTTTATTCTCCGTAGAATGATCTCTTTTGCACTTGCTCCAGTTCTTGGTTTTCTTCTTCTAGTTCACTGACTGCAGATGATGATTCTTGGGGTATATTTTCTTCAAAATTCTTTTGGGCCTTTTTGGTTGCAGCGGTAACTACTGAACTGGTACTATTGGAAGGCTGCATTTCATATTCTTCCTGTTCTTCTCTGGCTATGCTGAGTTCAGATCTAATGCTTTCTAACTTATTTGAGAATTCTTCATCCTCTTCTGGAATTAACTGCAACAAGAAAAATTAAAAAAATATAAGATCTTAGAAGTACTAAAAGTTTGATCAATAAATTTAATTTGAAGTTCCTGAACATTTCGAGTTCTATAATTTGGTTGTGGTTAATTTCCGTAGTACCCTTTACTGTCAGGTAAATGACGGGACATCTCGTACCAGCCAAATATCGTATGCATATCCTTACATTAACCAATTACAAGTATCAGAGCCTCACAAAATAGTTCATATCAATTTTACCCCAGATGAGGTGGCACTTTTTCAGCATAATTATGTGTTTTGTAGTAAAATTTCCTGTGGTTAATTTCCTGTAAGATCCACATTGTTATCCTTCAAAATGTTCACGAATTCCTG
This sequence comes from Carex myosuroides, assembly GCA_028015225.1. Taxonomy (NCBI): domain Eukaryota; kingdom Viridiplantae; phylum Streptophyta; class Magnoliopsida; order Poales; family Cyperaceae; genus Carex; species Carex myosuroides. The sequence goes on along the minus strand of CM051474.1, from coordinate 4,538,353 downwards.
AAAGTTTTCCTCTATGGGACGGTAATGACCACTATGTGGGACAGTAAACTCGAGTGCTGAAATTTCCCCTTTTTCTTCTACATAATGAAAAAAGGTACATAATTAGCATCAAAGTAAATATGGGCAGTTTCTAGCATAACCCTGCAAAACTTCAAACTGTCATGCATCTACCAGAAAAACTAAAGGAGGGTAATTTGGCATTTGAGGACAGTTTAGGAAAGAAGTGTGATCCATGCCTTCCGTCAGAAATTAAACACGGACAAGGTAGAAACTTAGCATAATTTTATCAGTGCCTTCTGTGCTCTAGAATCAAGAAGTGTGATCCCTACCTACCTTGGCAAGCCCTGGTCCGTACCCTTAGCATAATTTAATCAGTGCCTTCTGTACTCTAGAAACTTTGAAGCTACGACGAAACTCCAATTTCTATAAATTTTATCAGTGCCTTCATTTTACTTTTACCAAAGGAAGAAAGGATAAAATGGGAGATATGGAACCAGCAGCAGAGGAAGAAATTAAGGAAGAAAGGACATTGCATTTTCTTTGCCAATACGAAACTAAAGGCCCAGAATATGATACGTGGCTGCACAACAGTTTGCAGTCATTAATAGGACCCTAAATTCAAAGCACATTTACTATTTATGAACCACAAACATAAATATAACATAAAAGGTTCTTTCTGTCTTTTGTAGTACATAAAGTTATCTAATTTTGGGTTGACAGAACTGTTTATAGAGACCTGTTCACGGTGCTGTTTACAGAGGTTTATACAACTTTTTTTTTTTGTAATAAGAGCCCCATTTATCCCAACATCCATTCCATTAGATGCCCCTGGTGGGATTTATCATAGGATGATTTTTTTTGCTCCAGTGCTAAATAAAATTCAATCGAAAACTAACCATGAGATCTGCTTCAGCAGTAGACTACCGAGGCAAATTAACACCGTGAAATCGAAGCCTTTCAAACTATATGTATTTTATGACATCTCTCCGCATCAGCCCGGGCCCATTGTCATCTTCCTTCCTCTTGAAAGCTTGTTGTATGTAGTCAATTAATCCCTTCAAAGCAAAATCAAAAGCAAAACTAAGAATCCTACAAAAAAAAGTAATCTCTTTTTTTCTTGATGCATATTACACAATAATTTTGTACATCCTAATAACACTTCATATGTCTAATATTTGAGTGCCTTAAATACTGCATTATAGTTCACAAATTGTTTATTAATTCCAATAAACTAGTTCACAAACTGTTTAAATTGCATAGTAGTTCACAAACAGTTTATTAGTTCACAAACTGTCTAATTTTGATCTTTGTACTATTGCACTTAGTTCAATTAAACAATCAAATCTTTCTTTTTCATTCAAATTAGCACCTTCTCCGATTGGAGAAGATAAGGCAGCACCAAATTATCACTGACCTAAAGTGCCATGTCAATAGGTCACTAGAACACCACATCAGCACATGATAGGTGTTGCATCACGGGTTCTAAACAACTTATAGTCTTTTGTATTATTTTCTTTGAGAAATTCAGCACCTATATAAGAGGCTTGTATCTGTGAACCATTATGTAAGAAAAACAATATCAATAAAAGGCAATTTTACCTTGTTCTATTCCAAGCTCCATTCTTTCGTATTCTCAATTTTCCCCAGTTTCACTTCTGTCTTCGAGTGATTCTATTCACTTTGATCATCACCTGCTGTTGAGATTCATTCTCGCTGCAGACAATGGTGGAGCGATAGAGAGTAGGGGTGGCGGAGGGAGGGGCTGGAGCGAGAGAGGCGAGGAGTGGTGGAGAGTGAGAAAGCGGGAGGGAGAGGAAATGTTGACGGGCTGGACGGCGAGGGGTGCGTCCAAGTCTGGATCGCGATCGCGATAGGGAGAGGGGGTGCTGGGTCGCCAAAGGGAGTGGGCTAGCGAGAGGGAGAGGGAGGAGTGCTGGATCGCGAGAGGGAGAGGGATCTGGATTAGTCCATAGATCGCGAGAGGTACTTCACGCCTCCAGTGGAGTGGGCTGGCGCTCGTTACCATTTTGCCCTTTCCGAAAAAAAAAGAGTGACAAACTATTAACCATTCGATCAACATTAAATGAACAGTACGACTGTAGCAGTAGCCCACAGAAGCATCCCTCTAAAAAGTTATAGGGTGACTTGGTTGTAACAAATTAGAAGTCAATGGCTATAGAGGAATAAATTAAACTTAAGTAACTAATTCGTGACAAAAGATAAAATTTAGTGACTTCGGACGAAATTTATGAGGAAAAATAAGAGTCGAGCTCTCATTTGATTAGTAGTAAAATGTTACATAAAGTTTGTAACAAATAAGAAAAATACAAGGCAGCTCATGATGGTGAGCTTATCGTAGAAGTAACCTAAAATGGTAAACCAAACAAGGAGAAAATAAAACTAGGAAAAAAAGGAAAAAAAGGAGAGTAGATTGAAATGCAGCTTCTTGTCATCTCTCTGTCAGCTGGAGGTTTATATCTTTTACCCACTGGCCCTATTGTATATCATAATAGTGAGATGTCAGAGTCAAAATGAGGTTTGCTCAAACCAGCTTTGGCGCACCTCTTGTCAGCTGCACTTTTTCAAATCCGCCCCTGTGTTTTATCATAATAGTGAATAGGTCTATGTTAATGAATGTCTTGCTGTCTTCATGGTACTTGCCCACTGATCCTGTATTTGTTGTATGAGTTGCCCTATTTCATTCGATTTATCTGTGAATATCCTAGAACAACGTTCCCGCCAAATTACAAATTGTGCGATCAGCAGCAGTGACTGTTCTTCCTTGGTAAGCTCCTTGTTGGTGAGTGCTTGTCTTGCATTGTGTACCGGCAGTTTCATTCCCATGGTTGCTGACAATTGTCGGTATAGCTCCTTTGTGACCCGGCATTCATCGAACATGTGTTGCACTGTTTCTAATTGCTCCTTGCACATTGTACATCGGTTGACAATGTGCATTCCTCTTTTCATAAGATTATCTATTGTTAATATCTTATTCAACATCATTAACCATGTGAAAACTTGCATCCTTGGAGGTGCCTTAATTTTCCAAACCTTGTGGATTGGTGATTCAATTGATTCAATGGTTGGTTTGAGCTTTATGGTTTGGTAATATGACCTTACAGTGAATATTGCCGAAGTTGACCTTTTCCATCTTGCTTCATCCGGTAGGTTGGTAAGAAGGGTCGGTTGCTGGCACAATTTCGCACTTAATTGTGTGAGTTGTGCTGCTGCGTCTATGGATAAGGTTCCTCTAAATAATTCTCTTGTACGCAGTGTTCCCAACGCTTGTTGTACCGATATTTCCTGATTTATCGCAAAAGTGAACAGTATAGGAAATTCATGCTTCAGTACTCCTGCGCCCCAGTCATGCCACCAAAATAGTATTGAATCTCCCTTTCCCACTATTCTTGTCACTGATGCATTTATGACCTCAATTGTATTTTTTAAAGTTGTGGAGAAAAAGTGAGATTTTAGTACAGGCCATTTCGGACGAAATTTATCCATTTATATATGGTTCATTCTTTACTAAGCATTAGATTCGCACTCACAAAATTCTCAATTTTCATACTAGCGCTTGGACCAACAACATGCAATCGCTCCCCAAAGATTAATTAGTTTGCACTCCTTTTAAAAATATATCCTACTTGTTATAGCGTCGGGTCGATTTTTCAGACATAAAATATTAATTCTATAATTTATTTTGCATTTACTCCTTTATATTATATTTAATTTGGATAGTAATTTTGTTCGTTCGAAAAAAATTGTTCAGATTTCGTCCTTTTTCACTGAACAAAAATAATATGCAAAATTTCTTGTGGGTAAGCACTCCTTTAATTCGACCGGAAAAGGTTTCAGTTCTAATTCGGGTTGAGACCGGATCGGAACCAGATCATCACGTAAAATAACGAATTCGTTTCACCTAAGGTAACATAATATTTGTGTTTGGATCAGCACCGTCCAATTCGAATCCGCACGATTATTAAAGCGGCCCGTCTTCCACCTCGGACCAGATAGGCTCACATCCCGATCGAACGGCTGTGATCCAAACAAAAATATTCTGTTAATCTGTTACCTCAGGATGTGGATTCGTAAAATAACACTTCTATACTTAATTACCTCGTAATTTTGATTCAAGATTTGATTCAAGATTGTCCATCCAACCGTCTTCCCTCCTTAAGTAGGAGAACCTTACCTTTTTTTTTCTCCCTCTCAGGCTCATACACAATTTTCTCTCCTGGCACTTCTCGCTTCGTCCTTTTAATTAATTAGTGGTCCAATGATACCTTACCGAGTAATCGATTTCAACGAGGGATGGGAGACGATTCTGAGAGCCATACAGAAGCTCATCTCTTTCTTGGATTCTAATGGCGTAAACCATGATGGAATTACTGAACTATTCTCGCTCACCGAGAGTATGTCTATCAATGAGTGAGTTTCTCTTTATCAATATTACAAGTTTGATATTTTTTGTTTGTAGAAATGGCTTCCAAAGATGGTGCTTGCCAGCTGGTCTTTTCTTGCTGAAAAATCTTAAGCCTGAAAGAAAGAGATATTGAATTATTGATCAAATCTTTTGCAAAAAAATGCTGGAATCTTCTCTTATTTTGCCAAATCATAAAATTATTTTAAGTGATGATTTATCTATTTGTTTCTTTGACATTTGAAGTTCTTACGGTGATTATTTATTTTCTTGACGGAAAACAATAAACCAGTCTGGTGTACAATTTGTGCTTGCGAAATCAAGGGGGCGGTAGGGAGAAGCTGTACCGCCATTACGAGGCTATTTTTCAACAGTACATCAATACTAAAGTGAGTTCTGTCCCTTCTGTATTTCATTTTTTATTCATGTTGGTTTGAAAATCCTGGTCTTTTTTCTTTGTACTTCAAAGAAAATCCTTTTCCCTTTCAGTAGTTAGTCCATACTACGGGAGTTCTTGTATTTCCTTTTTATCTTTCTTTTTTTAATCCATATTGGTTTTACTATTTATAGTAAATGTAGTTCTTTTGTTTAGTGATGGAGAGGGCTCGCAAGCCTCTCTCCATATTATGCCCACCGGAGCTTGAACCCTAGTAGCTTACCATTAATTTCAGCTACCAGTTTGGTTGATAATATATATAAATAAGACCATTTATGCATAAATTATAGACCCAAATTAACCATAAGTCAACCAAAAATGTATCCTTTGATAGTATCATACTTTTTTCAAAGCAAACTTAATGATAAAAAAGCTGCTTAACGTTTAGGTGTGAAAACTGGTAAATTCGGCTGGGATCGGAATAACACTCACTTTTTGAATCAATCGAAAGGTTACTGTCTATGTGGATTTTATGGGCCTAAATATTGGGTTCTTGACAAATTCTATATATAACAGGTTGTTGGATTCATGATAGGTGTCTCTTTATAGCAACCCCTTGACAATCTCAATTATGGCAACCTTTCTTGGTAAAAAAAAAAGGAAAAAAAATAATTCATTTGAAATCAAGAAACATTACTTTTGAAGAATAAAGGTAGTTTCTTGCCAAAAGGCTCGGAATAACTTCTTTTTGCAAAAAACAAACATGAACTTAGCAGCCTCTTCTCCCTTCAGATTATTTGAGAAAGAAAATCAGTCTGATTCATGCTACAGCAGTCTAGCTCTTGCACCAGTATTATATCCTCAAAAAAATAAATATATTCTACCAACTAGTGTACTGATGGCTACAGTAAACTGTAGACCATATACTCATATTCTGGTCAACATCAAAGGTTCATATTATATTTTATTGTGTATAATCCTACATAAATAGCTGGTATATTTATTTAACAAAAAAAAGGTATTGCCGGCCATGAGGGAAAAAAAGGGAGAGCTCATGTTGAGAGAAGTGGTGAAGAGGTGGCGGGAATACAAGTTCATTGTGCAATGCATAGCACCTTTCTTTTTGCATCTTGACCAATACTTCACCCGCATTCGTGATGATCGTAGAATGAACAACACTGCTCTCCTCATATTACAAAACCTGGTACTTCTATTGTCATCTAGCGAAATATTTCCTTCTGCAAAATAATTAAGAAAATAAAAGGCAAACCTTTTGTGTGTATGTCTTTCTTTTTTTTTTGTTTTTTTTTGGGGAGGGGGGTGTAAACTAACTATTTAATTGCTAAATTTTAGAAAGGAATTTGTTTCTTTTTTTTCAGGCTTATGAAGAAATGAAAGGGCAGATAATTGGCACTGTTTTGTCAATGGTATGTCTGCCTCCTTTCATATTTTATTGTCATCCTTTTTTCTTGTTCCTTGTCTTTCTTTTTAATGTTTGGGGGATCTTCAACTTTCATAATCTTTTTAAAACATCAGAAAGGGAGAAAGAAGTTAAATGTGATCTTGCTACCTTTGCGACAAGAATTGAATACTTTCTTTGAGCATAAAAATATCCACGAGATAAATATGGTATAAAGTATGCATTTTCCTTCTGCATGGCGTACAATTTTTTTGTTGTTCATTTCATTTTTCATCTTTTTCGAAAATTAGATTGATGCGGATCGTGATGGTCACTCTGTTGACCGAGCATTTGTCAAGGAGGTTTTGGATATAGTTTATGATCTTCAATCAGAGAGTCCATTAAGTGCAGCATATCAGACTGATTTCGAGCTAGCCTTGCTTGACTCGAGCAGTGCTTATTATCTCATCAAAAAGGCTAACTGGTATCAAAATTTACCATTCCCAGAATACATGTCGAAGGTATATCTATTGTTTTGCGAGTAATTCTCATTTTTATCCTTGCAATATCGAAATTTTATTGTTTAATCTGAAGTGTGAATATCTGTCATGTGAGTCCATTATTGGTTACATGATATTGAAAAATTCTCTAACTAATGTCACCTTTTTCCTGCTTCAACATCCACTTGGAATTGATAAATGGAGAACACTTATGCTAGTTTGAGGGAACATGCATGGAAGAAAATATTATCTTCTTGTATTTTAGTATATTACACAGGGCTATTTGTATATACTCAAGAAATGTCCCTGGAAACTGGAATCTCCTTCAAATTTGTGAAATATGTGTACATGGTTCCCCCTTCCTATAGTTGCTATCTAGAATTTTGAACTTTCCGGCCCTCACCTTGTTTCACCTTATATTAGAGGGGTATGCAGGATTTTTTGTAGGTTCTTGCAGTAATTGAGAAATTGTCAGGTTTTCTATTAGATTAGTATTGAATGGATTTTTGGTTTCTGTAGGTTGTTGAATGCATGAATGCAGAGAAGTCCAGAGCTATGCAATACCTACACCCGAGTACTGTGCAAAAGCTGCTTGAGGTACTCTTATCTATATCATTTTAGGTTTCAGATTTCGTCCGGTTGTTTTCCAAACTGACTTCCTTTACGAGGATTTTTTATCTATGCTTTTGTATTACCATAAACTTTGGAAATCACATGGATGAGTCCTATCCTATCAAAGCATATGAGTCCTATCATGATGCATGGTGTACTGTATTCACTCTGTTAAAGTTGCCAGGCAGCCATAAAAATCTACTTTTAACAAAAACCAACAGATTAATTTTTTCTTGGTGATCAGTTTTTTTTTCTAATAAGCATGGTGAAGATAGTACGAATAAAATTGTACTGTGCTTTATATTGGGTCCATAATGTTTGCTTGTTTGTAGGTATTGCATAGCTCTTTCGCACAGCATTTCCTAGATATTTTCCAGCATTCTGTTGATGTACTCTCATCTATATCATTTAGGTACTCTTATCTTATATCATTTGCTTGTTTCCAGAACAAACAAATGCTCTCTAAAAAATTTGCACAGCTCTTCCGTGATGCAGTTACATTCCAATCATATACTTTTTTTTTTCTTCTATTTTGCAGAGAATAAAATCAATAAATCCCAAATTAGATAGGATAGATGGAAACAACTTGGCTAGCAAAGCCCCGAGCGAGGTGCAACAGCTTAAACTTGGGAGCAATATTACTTGAACTATTAAGGTGATAATGGTAGATGATTGACTCTAAGGGGACCGTCTGTGCGCATTACTCAAATTGTAAAAAGAAAATGCTGGCACTGAGCGACCTGCTTTTGTATAATTGCTTAATTTGATTGTTGGTTATGTGGCAGCCCAAGGTGGAAAAAGAAGTTAATTCTGCTTGTTCCTTTGAGAAATTAGAAATAGTCTTTTTCAATGTCTTCAAGTGCTCTAATACAGTGCAGTTTTGGTTGGAATTGGTGATTTGGTGGTATTGCATTAATACAGTGCAGTTTTGGATATACTGAGTAATGACTGAATGAGGTTTTAATTTGAGAATGTGTGCTTCCAAACTTCCAAGGCTTGTACTAAAAAGTAAAAAGTAAAGAATGTATAGTTGAAATTGGTGCCACAGTGCTGCTTAGTGTAGTTCGTAGTGGCATAAGTCTTTCCGTAACAAGGCATGCACAAAATAGAATGTGTGAGTGTGAGGATAGAAAAATAGATGGAATAGTCAGATTAAATGGTTTGGGTTATGAGCCTATTTCGAGCACAAATCTTTGACATTTTTAGGCCCAATTGAATAGGTAACCAACCGTGTGAAGATAGCTCCGCCCGTGAATAATGCAAAATAACAACAGAGGAGGTACATTAACTGGTACGTAAAGGTACAGGTCTTACATCAAGATAATGGGTTATTAGGAAAAATATAAAGTTTGCTCCAGCCTTGCCTGAGCTCTTTTCTCTGCATCGTTTCTTGTTATTCTTGATTTTCGTCAAAAACTCCAAATTATTGAATTTACAGTGAATTTAAACGTGGAGACTCAAATGCAATTAATGTAGTGGGGACCGCTTGAGTTTCTTCATACAATTTATGACTTTGTTTTCATGGGAAGAGATTAGGAAGAATTCATATTTTCAAGGTGTCTCAAATTTTGATTTTGTTCATGAAGAATCTGAACCGTTCATTATGAATTTAAAGTTGTCCGCACTCTATAAATATGTTTTGTGAATTTTTATATTGAATCAGATTGTTACAATTTGTCCGCTTTTGGACAAACTCAATTAAATTACTTCATATGATAGTCACTTTGAGAAGGGACAGTGGCAAACTTTGAAGTCTAATGAAATTGTATATTATGTTGCACTTTATTTTTTTATTTTAATTTTTTGTATTCAGACTTAATATTATTTCTGATTTTCTGTGTTATGTAATATGTTATTTAGTGCTAATATAAAGATATTTTCAGAAAATTATTTTATAGAGTAATATTTGTTCCAAGAAATTTTCTCGCACTGGCGGTATAATTGTACGTAATTATTACTTGACTAAATTTTTTTTACATGATTCACACATCGAAAAAATTAATGAGAAAAAGTTTTGTTCCCCAAGTCTTCATTTCCGAAACGTCCTCCAACTTTGTTTAGCTTTCAATTGTCTAAAGCTAAAAATGAAAAATTCCTTTAATTTCACATTTTTTTCTGATCATTCTAGTTCATTTTTTGAATAATCTGTGATGAATTTTGCGAAGCTAAAAATATGAACTTCCTCTATTCTATTTTATTTTTCAAATGAGATCCATGATGAAGTACTTTTGAGATATATTTATATCTTTGTTTTCTTTTTAATGGAGATATTATGCGTATAAAAATTTGATATGTTAGGTTTAAAAACTTCATATGCTTTGTATAAAGACTGCACTTTGATATAAGGTTTAAAGCCTTGACACTAGTACTTTAAAGGGTTTTAGGCAGATATTTAAAGGCTTGAGAAACAAAATTTAAAGTGCCTACGGACTTTTAGTGTCAACAAAAAATTTGATAAGTTACGTGTAAGATTTAAAAACTTGATACGATTACTTTAAAATATTTGTAGACATGTTTAAAGGCTTGAGAAACATAATTTAAAGTGCCTACGGGATTTTACTATCAATTTTTTTTATAAGTTACATGTAAGGTTTAAATTCTTGACACGGATACTTTAAAAGGCTGTAGAGAGAGGTTTAAAGTTTTGAGAAACAAAATTTAAAATGTCTGCTGACTTTTACTGTTAAGAAAAACAAAGACATGAATATAACTCAAAAGTATTTCATCATGAATCTCATTTAAAATAAAAAATCGAGTATAAAATGTTCATAGTTCATAGATCATCGGAAAAAATTAACAAGAATGATCAGAAGAATAAAAAGAGTGTGTAAAAGGAATCCTTTTTTTTTGTGATTTAGAGACAAATTGAGAGAGAAACTAGTTAGAAGTTGAACTAGTCAGATTTTAGATTTAAAAACTTGCTAGTAGTATTTTAAAGGGTTGTAAACAAAGGTTTTTTTTTTTAAAGCTTGGTAACAGCTGCGTAAACAAAATTTAATTTAAAGTGTTGGATAGGACGCTGGACAAAGGTACCTTAGGAGGGTTTCGAGGACTGAAGATCACAGAGGCACATTCCCTTAAGTGCACCACACCTTGTGTCCAGTTCACTGGATTTCGTGTTACGTAATTAAGAGGCTAGAAATTAATACGCAAAAGCATAGAAATGTGATTATCAACTTGGTTGTGTTGGCTAGCTAGATAGGGAAATATATATATAATTGCTTTTACATTCCCCCTTTTTAGATGCCTAGATGGAAATATCCTCATAGAGAGGAAGCTGGCCGTTTCAAATTAAGTACTTGAAATACACAAGCAATACTGGTTGGTTGGTTGTTATCATCAGTCTCATAGACATTATATCCATTTTATTAAAAAAAATGCTTATGGGATATTGGAGCTGATATAACAGTCTTTTCATATATCATTACTGTTCTTCGAATTCAGCTTAACAATGTTAATATTAGTTTAGTGGTTTTATTATTCAATTTACTTGAATATGACTTAATGAGTGCTAATTAAACCGACAAAGTCAATAATGAAAGGGTGAAAATAATCATTAAATTTAATAGCGACCGGACCTTAAATTGAGCCTACCACTAAAAAATTTAAATACTGAAACAACTGAATGAACAACGTGCTCAATGCATGTGTTCAGAATAAACTATGAACACATGTAGTGGTAGAGCCTCCTTAAAGGAATAGGATCAATTGATTTTCATTTATCTATTGACTCTCATTCACATTTGATCCTCATAACTTAAAAGTCTGACTCTGCCTCTTAACACGTGTTCATAGTTCAACCTCAACACGTGTTGAGAACTTGAGATGCGATTACAACTCATTTTGAACGCATGTGATTAGTACAATGTGTTCAAATTGTTTAATTGTTTTGATACTTAGAAAAAATAATTCAACATTTCTTATGTTTAAGAAAACATGCATAATATTGTCAAATATTTCAAATTATTGTCAAATGATGCTGCCCTATGTTTTTAAATTTGCTCAGTACACGCTGATCAATCTCCATAAGTTTACTAGCTATCGTCCGTAAAAAGTATCTACTTTTCGTCCTATACAAGATTCATCTTTTTTTATTTTAATGTGTGCATGATTCACGTTTTAAACATAAAGGATTAATCATTTTTCATGCATCAAAATCGTACCACCACATTAGACAAGATAGAGAAGATTTTTTACAGACGATTGTTCACACCATAAAAATGTTAGCAATTTGAGGGGACGTAGCAAAGTTAAATGATCGTTTTTGAATTTGGAGGTAATTTTCTAATCCTCCAAAAAAGCTTGCACCATAAAATTAGGCGATTTTCAAACTGTAAAAACCTTCCATACATTTAATAATTTAAAACTAATCTAGAAATTTACAACACAAAACCTCTAATATTGAAACATCTTAAAAAATTACAAGGAATTAACTTGTGTGAAGTTTCAAAGACCCTGAAAATGACTATTTGTAAGAGCATCTCCATTGATGATACCGAAAAGCAATTGCAAACAGATGTTTTAAAATTGAGTCACTTTTAATTTCATATGTGCTGCATCGCTGAAACTAATTCTAATTTCATTTCGCTGCCACATTAGCGATATTTGTTTTATTTTTATTTTGGTTGATCTCTTTCTTCTCCGTCAGAGCAATTTTGCTCTCTTTTTCTTCCTCCCAGCGATCATCAATTGTGCTCTTCTCTTCTCATTCCCCAACGAAACTCAAATGAGCTAATCATAAAACCCTCTCACTAACCTTTTCGTTTATCGTCTCCCTTCCCTAAAAAAAAAACAGATGCCCCTTCCCCTCCGTCTCCTCTCCAGTAAAAACCCTAGCACTAAGGATGCCTCTAACACGATTGTCTACGCGATTTCGTTCTAGCAGTACTGAGGTCACGAAATCGCACCTAAACCCAAGTAAGTTCTGTCAATCGCACTCGGCAATGTTTGATTTTGTTGTTAGGGGGAGGGGAAGAGCGGCGAAATAGCGGAGGCGGAGGCGGAGGTGGTGGCGACAGGAACAGTGATTTGCATTTCTAATTTTGTGCAGAGAATACAGTAGTTTCAGTTAGATGGAGACGATGGCGAAGAACTTAAGCGAATTTGATTGGCGTCAACGCGAGAATGAAAGCCAAATGAAAGCTTTCATATATTGAAATTCGTCTGCATCGCTGGGAGCGACAATAAAATTGCCACGTCGGAGATACGTCGGCCTTTGCAATTCGTTTTGCAAGGCGTTGGAGATGCTTTAAGACGTCATTTTTAGCTCTATCCAATTAATTTCGGCCCAACTAAAGCCCAGTTCGGCCCATTTTAAGTTTGAATAATCTCGGCCTATTATACTCTGTTCAAACTTCAGTGTTAAATTGTTAAAACTTTAGGGGATCCGGACTCCTTGTCTATGCTTTATTTACCATGGCAACCGGACAATTCTTCAGCTACAGGTGTTCCTCCTTCCCCTCCTTCCGACAAGATCCATACAAGCTCTCTTTCCCTCGACCCGTACGCGTCCAGTGGGGCCCGCGCGTCGGCCTGAGACCACTCGGGCGGGTCCCGCACGTGGTGGCTGCCAGAGCAAGGGGAAAGGAGTCGAGCGACCACTACGCCACGCTCAATGTCAGTCGCAACGCGAGCCTACAGGAGATCAAAAGCGCATATAGAAGCCTCGCTCGAAAGGTTTAGCCAATAATAAGTTTAATCCATTGTGTATCAATCTTCAGTCGTTCAGTGATTTTTCTCGTACTTATGTAGCATATTTGGTGTACTCATCTAGGTAAAAATATAATGGTCTCTGATATTCTGTGTGATAATCTGTCGAACACCTATTAGGCACTCTACAAAATGTTCTAGTTGTATTTGATTTGATTTTTTATTTGTACTATCTGAAGGATTGTAGTTTGCCTGCCATTTTTTATCTCATTTTCCCCATAACATATTGGAAAACCTCTTGATTCCACGAATTTTTGCAGAGCATATATGTCAAGAACTTGTTATGTGTCCTGTAAATTAATTATTGACATTTTTTAATGGAAACAAATGGTGTAACAGCTAAGCAATTTCATATGGAGCCAAATGTCAGCCTCTGGCCCACTGGATACTCTAGTGGAGCCCAGATTGCATTTCAAACAATTTTGAGAAACCACACCTTGTCTTCTCTTGAAAATTTTGTATCTACACTAAGTCATCTCTAACTTTCTGATTTATAATTTTATTTCAGTACCATCCAGATATGAACAAAAGCACTGGGGCAGAAGAAAAATTCAAGGAAATAAGTGCAGCATATGAGGTAGCCATTTCAAACCTTATCAGTACTGGCACAGGACCTGTTGTGTAACAGTACCAGTACCTACATCAGGTCTATCACCTGTACATGTTTGGTGGTACTGGTGGACTATATTTAACTGGCTATTATGTTTTGCAGACTGTTATGGCACTATACTGGTTAGAGAAGATTCTTTTCCTTTTTTTCACATTTTATGTGCTTATATCATGACAAACCTGTGTTGTAGGTGTTATCTGATGAGGACAAAAGATCCTTCTATGACCAGTATGGTGAATCAGGTCCGCAGGGGAACAACAATGGCACCGGCTTTGGTTTTGAAGGGGTAATTTTGAGTACTGTCTAACACTAGATTATTCTGAAAGTTACCTTTTCCTTGGATATACATGTTGTTTTGTGCAACATAGTTTTCTGTTCATAATTCAAGTGCAATGCTTCTTTTCGTATGTCACATGTGTGGAGTAAAGAGAATTTTTTCTTGGCTGTATATTATCAGGTTGACCCATATGATGCCTTTAACTCGTATTTTGGGCAGTCAAGCAAATTTTTTGGAGACGATATAGACCCCGGGGGATTCATCTTTGGTTCAAAACTGAAAAGAAACCCAAGGATGGATATTAGGTAATTAGGTAATTCTCTTCTGGTTTACATTATTTGCTTTCCTTCATTTATTCTTATTATTTATTTTGGGAATATGGATGAGAAGATCAATTTGTACATTTGTCCTGTCAATTTTAGTGCTAATACTGCATAAAATTGTCAGATCTGACCTCTCTCTGACATTTGAGGAATCAATTTTTGGGGTTCAGAAGGAGGTGAATGTCATACGGTACGAGACATGTGCCAGCTGTTTTGGATCAGGTGCTAAGGATTCCAGTCATATAAAAGTTTGCACTGAATGTGGAGGTCGGGGTGGGGTGGTAAACACTCGGAGAACTCCATTTGGTGCATTTTCTCAGGTGAAACTCTTAACTTTGCTCCCTTGTTTGACACTTTAGATTCATGTTTTCCATATCTTGTCAGTGGCGCCCATATGGTCGGATCTTGTGTTGAATTTCAGTTAAAAATATTGAAAGGATATGACTGTAGTCTGTGTTAGAGTTAAGGGTTAGAAAAGACTGTTCTTTATGACTCATCTGCATCTGTGCCCATATCATCTACTTTTTTCCAGTCGAACCTGGGTATAACAGCTTTTTTATGTAACTTACTGTGGGAAAGTATTTTTCAGATATCCACCTGCTTGAGGTGTAAAGGTGAGGGAAAGGTCATTTTGGAAAATTGTAAAAGATGCATTGGCCAAGGAAGAGTTCAGGTTCACGGGAAGGTCAAAGTTGATGTACCAGCTGGTATCAGTGATGGGTCTACCATCCAAATAGAAGGCGAAGGCAATGTCGATAGTAGAAGGTAAATCATTAATTCGAATTTATCGATTGCATATTTTTTTGACACCTTCCAAATGTTGAATTAAACCCATGAACTCCTAAGTCATTGCATGAACTGTTATACAGTTCTGTGAATTGGTTGGATCTGGGCATTTTGGTTTGGGCCTTAGGTTGCTTTGAGTCACTGATTATTTTGGCTTTCGAGCTGGTTCAGGTCTCAACTGTTGGGGTTAGGTTCTACTTTTGTTCAGATAATGTGTTTGTTCAGTTTTTTCTCACACAAAATAGTGTGGACTTATGAGGGAGTTATCTAACTGAGCTAATTGTAAACCCACCAAGTTGGCTGGCAATTTGAATGAGTTGATTTGTAATCTTTTTCTTGCCTTGTTTTGCTTGCCTTCTGGCCTTGAAGTAAGGCAGTGGCGAGCTTGAGCTGCATCCTGTTTACTCTAGATTGGCTCATTTTGCAAGCATAATTGTTGATCCTGTGGGGTTCTGGGGTTTGTTTGTTTTGGGTTGGTTTCTGAAAATTTTAATAGTATGCCAGGTTGACTTGGGTTTGATGTCATGTTCTGGCAGATTTGTGAATCAGAAATTTCTCTTTTGAATTGTGAATGTGAAATTAAAATTGATCACAAGACCCATTTACAATTTTTTGAATTAATTTTGATAAAGGTTGTATCAAACTGGCAAGAACACTGGTATGTACTATAAAATATGTTCATAACAAATGGCATACTTATCATGAGGTTGATCAGATTTTCAATTTGAATGATCTGACTATAAAAAATACAGAAGAAATCCCTTCTCAAAGCCAGGTGGGTTTTCTCGATCAATTAAAAAAATATGGCATTGAAGTAGCAAAATTGATGATATATACCAGTACCAAGAAAAAATGGAACCATTTATCTTCATAATAAGCTACATACTTAGGCAGACTGTCGAGACTTTTGTTTGAATTACTTTGTTGTGAACTATAAAAAAAATAAGAAATATGATAATAAATCATGCGAAGTAGAGAAAGATATGGGTAACAGCAAATCATGTGAATTGTTGAATCAGTTTTTAATTTTAATCAGATTTTAATCTGTGAAACATAATTGATTATCAGTGAATATACCAATTTGCTGCCATTAGTATAAATTTATTTTGGCCAATTGAAGGAATTTGATTATAGGATTCAATTAGAGTATTGTTAGCCCTTGTGTTACTACTTTTCATATGCAGTTGTGTTTACGTCTGTGTTTGTGTAGGGGCGCTAGAGGTGATCTATATTTATTTATTCGTGTGAAAGAGAAGCTGGGGATTCATCGTCGAGGACTCAATTTACACTCAGAAATTAGCATTGATTACACCGAAGCCATTCTTGGAACAACAATCAAGGTAAATTTTCTGTCTATTTATATTTCAGCAGCTGGTGACAAAAGGAACTTCGTATGTATCCCGCCAGCGTATGTATCTGTTTTTAAACCTATGAGTTAATACTCTATAGGTGGAAACCGTCGGAGGGGATAGAGAACTTCGGATCTCACCAGGAACACAGCCGGGAGACACATTGCATTTTTGTGGCATGGGGGTCCCAGATGTCAGAAAACCTACCAATCGTGGTGACCACATTTTTACTATAAAGATTGATATCCCCAAAGTTATCAGGTAAATAACTTTTATATTGCCAGTCAGTGCTCATAAACTGTAATAGCGACCCCAAGTCACTAATTGACTAAAGCTAGTCTACTATTGAGGTCCCATGTTTTGTTCTTTCGGGAGCACTTTTGAAGATACTGAGTGGTAGGACCTTTCCTCTAAAACAATCTGGTTAAACTAATTTTGAAGGTGGGAATTTGAGATGGAAATTGGGCACAGACATCTATTGCTTTGTTGTGCACTTGATTTGTTTATTATTTCTTTTTGTTGTGTCTGATTTAATGGGCTGGTCAGGAACTGCCTTGCTGAGGGTGATATAAACTATTGAAAAACAGATACATACGCTCATGACAAAAGGAAAAAGAATATATGTGTATGTGTACACTGCTTTGTGGATAGCATTAGTGTAGTTTACTACTTTCGGAATCTTGCATGTTACAAGAAAAGAATTCATTGCAGTACTGAGGAGCATGCATTGGTTAAAGAATTGGCCTCTCTCAGAGGGACTACAGGTCGCTCAACTGAAGGTAGTTGCCTTTTTTTATTTTCTTCTTTTTTATTTTTGATAATTTTTCTGTAGTCAGTGAAACATTTGAAGAAAAAATAAATATGACCCTGATATATTCTTATAACTGTGGAAAACAAGGCAATAAAAATGAAGAAAATTATCATATTTTGCCTTTTCCACCTTTCCCTACTAATACTTCATATTAGGCCATACATCATCTACAGGATTAAAATCAATACCAAAATAACAAAGGAATGTCAGCATACTACCAAGTGATATTTACATTGCAACCTAAGAGAATTATCTCTGATTGATTATTCTTGTCCTTACAGAAAGGATCAGAGCGAGACAGGATCACTATTCATCAAAACGAAATGAGAGTTCATTTCGGAGTTTCATGAGGAAAATATTTGGGTGAGATAAGGATCTCCTTTAGTGACTGCAATTTTAATCAATTGGCATAGAGTTCAAATTGACCAGTATCATACCTGGTCCAAATTTCTTTCTTTCTAAGCTTGAACAACCAAATACCATTAACCTCCATGTCAGATTCCCAAAAATTAGAAACACAAAACTCTGGCCAGATCTGTATGTGGCCATCCCAATCCCAATAGTATCTAAAGCTTAGCATATAGAGTTCCATGATGCAAGTATGAAAACAACCATGAAAACAATATGTAGCTATTGGTACTGGTATGACCTTTCGGCCCTTTGCTCACCCTTTCTCATCTCTACATGTTACGGAGCATCTTCATTGATTCTGTTTTTCAGGCGAGAAGAAAGCAGACCAGGTTTTGCATCTTTGACTGTGCAAGCACCTGTCCAAGCACCTGTGCTGCCATGGGGTCCATCATTGTCAATGTCCATTTTTGGGTTTTATGTTTTTCTTTTTCTTTGGTCTTTGATAGGTAAAGGTAGAATATTTAGGAGCTCATTTTTGCCGCAGAACTTGACTAGATTAGACAAAAAAAGGTAGGGGAAGGTAATTAATTGGGAAACAAAAGTTCTCCTAAAATGTTGATTTTAAGAAATTGGATATTATTTCTTTTTCTTTTTTTCAGATTGACTTCGAACAAGAAGAATTGTATTTTTATTTTCCAATCTTTCATCCACTAAAATAGAGGTATAGGCATGAGGAAATGTGTTTGCGTTCTTGTATAGTGAATAGCCATTTGATACAGCTGCAGGATATTTGAGGATGTTTTATAGTTCACCTAATCTTATGGTTAGGTTTTAAACTCAAATTTTGACTAATGTTCCCAGTGTGATCTACAATTTGACGGAATTTTTATTGAAAACGAAAAAAATCTATAAATTTTGGTACTTATCGTAATTGATGATATGATTCGGTACTTATCGAATAAAATTTGGATCCCCTAAAATAACTGAAACTGTGAGTTTGGATCCAGACCAGTTTTTTCTATTTTCTTTTTTTAATTACGTTTTATAAAAAAAAATTCTGAATTCTATTGTGCGGACTATCTTGGATGATCCGAGTTGGTGGACTATCTTGGATGATCCGAGTTGGATCTGCTCGACTATTTGTCTGAACCAATTTGGGTCCGATGCCCATCGGACTCAAAGTGAGTTCGATGGGTTTGATGACCATCCGATCTGCTTTAAGATTCGCGCCCGCAATTTTTGCGTATGCTTTATAATTCGTGCGCACAATCTTAAAGTGGATCGGACGGTTCCTGAACCCATCGGACCCAAATTTGAGTCTGATGGGCATCGGACCCAAGCTGTTCTCCTATTTGTGGCGCTTCCTCGCCCCTCATCCCGAAACTGCGAGCGTCTACTCTGGTAGCTGAACTCGTAGAAAGCGATCAACGGAGCCCGGACTCGATCACGATGGCGAATTCGTTACGAAGTGCGTCTTCTCTGCTGCCACTTCTCATCTCTCTTCTTCTAGTTTTTTCGTTCGCTTCTCCATCTCTCGCCAAGAAGAAACCCTCCCCTCGCCCCATCACCGTACACTTCCTTCTCTCTCTCTCTCTCTCTCTGGGATTTAACTTTATTTTAGTTTCTGAGGTGTTATTACTTCACAGGAGACGGAGATCAGGGAGAAGAAGAATGCTTGCTATGCTGACATTGAGAGGTGCCTTGATTTATCCTCTGTTTGTTTGCTTCTTTGTATAATCTGGAAAAAAGAGTATTCTGAAATTTTCTTAGTCTCTTTTGTCTTCCATTAAAAATGATCCCTACTAATTTCAATTTTCAATTTGATGAGGTCTATTCATTCTATCAAGAGAGTTTGGCTTAGCTTCTACTGTGAAATCTTCACAGCTAGTCAATGGTTCTAGCATTACTTATGTGTCTGTCTGATTTCGGTGATCATTGCATGAACTTTAATTGCTTGACAATTAGGGAATTGTCAGTTTTGCACTGGCTTGTTACGTTACGCTTGTATATGATATTAAATTTCCTTCTACACATACTGAAGTCGTCTTAATTACATATTATCTTCTGTTTAAATTTGTTTTCTCACATTCTGTTCGATGAAATACTGACATGGTATGCAATCATTGGTGGGTGATTACAAAAAGTGGGATGTGGGGCTCAAAGTGCAGGTCTTCAACCGTAGACAAGGAAAATTGCGCACTTCAGTGCCTCTCACCCCAGTGTTACGATCATGTATATGGGGGCGATCCGGTAAATGCTCATAAGCCTCTCTCTGATCGGTTTTGTTTTAAATTTGAATCATATAAACAAAAGAAGTGTGAACAAAAGTTACGTGGTAATTGGAAATTAAAGTTTTTTATGTTAATTACTAATACACGAGCATTCGACCATATTGATCGCAGTATGAAAGATCAGTATCAATGATGGGGATTACGTTCTTGTTGATACATAATAGAACTAAGGTAGATTAAGAAAGTAAGTTTGGTACAGTTGCAGTCTGTAATACCAGCCAAATTTCGGTCAATACCAGCATCCGGTAGTGTACTGTGAGGGTAGAACTTTATTGGGACTTGTGCTGGTTTGGAAGTCCTTGGACCTACTACCAGCGTTAAGTGTGCTATATGGATGGTATAGTTAATATAAATAAAGAATTAAGGCCCCTTGTTACAATACCATATGTAAGTTTTTTTTCCCTTTTTACAGCTAGAAGAAGGAGAGAGAGACTATATTCGAAGTCAGGAGTACAAGTACTGCATGCACAAGTAAGAACATTTTAATGATTTATCCTAATCCATTATGGGCTTTATTATCCTCTTTAACTGTTTTCAAATGCTCCGTTTACCAAGTTTCAAGGAATGTTATAGCTATACAAGTATCATACATTAACTTTTGTTGTTTTTTGTTCATTTCTCTATTCTTCTTGTGTGTACTATGAGATTGTTTAGTTATCTAATGATTATTGATTTTTGCATATGTTTAGCGAAGTGTTCACGTGTTTGTTTATTCAGTTTTGGTTCAATGTTCTGGCTTCCATTGGCTTTACACCCGAAAACCAAGCAGGAACCAAAAATGAACACAAAAGATCATGGGCTTTCCATTGGCTTTCCATTGGCTTTAGGATTGATTTACTTCAACATCCTGTCAATATTTGGTGTGAGTCTTTGTTGGACTGGTCATCTCAGGTTATGATCAATTTGAGTCTCTGGTATTACTAGTTGGGCCATATTCAATCTTGGGTCCTTCTGATTTGTTCTCTCAGTTAATTTCAATTCTGATTAGACAAGGGAAGTCTAGAGTCAGGAGTCCTCCTTCTCTCTCTCTTCTTATTTCTTTTTGTGATCCCCACACGTCTTATATGTTTATATTTTGTTTGGCGTGTTCGAGCTTTGGTTTGTCCAATTCAGTTTGTGGGTCATTCAGGTCCCTTATTTCTCTGTTTTCAGTCAGTTCGGGATTTTTGACATTTCCAAAAAGATATCATGTCCATTTCCACCAGTTGGGTTTGAGCAGTTTGGGCAATTTCTCGGCTCAGGTCATATATTGCCGGCTCTTATCAATAATATGTAGGACCCATGCAAGGTGCTATGACTGCTGTCACTTGCACAAGATGCTGGTTAAATGTCATAATACAAGTTGAGAAACATGTTTTTTATTTAGAATCGTCATGAAATGTTAAAGTTGGCTTGTTACTTGATGTTTACATTAGAATTTTCAATTTGTACTAATTGTTTTCCTTTTCTTTGTTTAAGGTTGTCTATGGGAGAGACTCTGGAAGGTGTCAAGGGGGCCTTTGATTACTAAGATATTGGTTTTTTTTTTGGTCCTTTTTACCAGTTTTAACATGTGCATTGTTTCCTTCACGTAATATCATCCTTTGAAATACAAGCCCAGAGATGTTACAACAGCTTTCTAATTGCATGTTGCTACCTTTTTGTAATTGTAATTATATGTTAATTTCATTCACTACCCTTAGCTGGGACTGTAAATCCAATGTTTCTGTGCCCATTTGCCTTTTCAATCTTTCTGGAATTTCTCTGAGTTGTCAGTTTAATAGATTTGAAAACTATGAAAGCTTAAGCATATTATCAATGTAAATTAGTTTCAACAAGTTGTGCTTGCAAACATTTCACTGGAATATGACTAGATGAGCTCATTTTTTTGTCCACCTAGGTTAATCGTGCTGCATAGGGTTCTTGATATTCTCTTGCTCCTGTTTTCATGACTTTGTAAATGCCTTTTAGCGTAAAAATAAACATATTCTAACTTCTATATGCAGGATTTTGAGCCTGCCTCAGTATGTCAAATAGGTAAAAATAGAAAGGGAAGTATATTACTAATGTAAGCAGCCCAGCCCAGCCCAAGTGTGTATTAACTTGTAGGTTGTTGGTCTTTAATTTGTTACTTTTTCTTTTTGTGAATTCTTTAGGTTGTTGAAAAAGTTAGTCTCGAATCATTAAAGAGAAAACATTGGATGATTTGTCTTTGAGCTTTTGCTATATATCCTTTTTCTTTTTGAAATAGCGAGAGGAGCTAATTAATTTTTCTTTCGTGATATTGAACTTCAAAAAGCTTCATCAAATGAACTAATGCATTCAAAAGGACAAAACACAAGTTGACCAGGTGACAGCTAAGCAGCCCGAGCATCTCCTACTCGCTGCTAGGCTTGTCTTGAGCTCTGTTTGCATTAAATTTTGTTGAGCTTGAGTCCAAATTGAACCTAAATCCGCTTTAAACTGGTCTCTATAAAATTTCACACTTCTTTCGACTCAGTTAAACTAACCCTAAAGTCCGTTCCAAGTTCATAGGACAATTATTTAATTAGAGAAGTTGAGATTAACATTATCTTACCAGTTAGATGAAGTACAAACAAAACGAACATTTCAATTTATCAGTCAGTTAGTTGAATAAGAAAGCCAATAATTATTAATCGTACTCATTAGTCATTACCATCAATTTGTTCTGTCCCAACTTTTTTTCTCTTTTTCCTTTTTTTTTTATAAATCTGTCACAACTTCTAAGATGAGGACCCACAAAATATAGTTATTTGTGTATGTGTGTGCGCGCTGGCGTTTGCATGTCATGATTGACAGTTAACCCAGAAACTAGCTCAGCTTTGAGAGATTAAGAAATCTGTTAATATATAATTTTTATCACAATCACCCTTCTTTGGATAACTCGACAAATTCTCCTTCGGAACTCGTCTACTTCTTCGAGGCCTCAAGGCCTTCTCGACTTCTGGTGGTCTTTTAAACTCATTAAACAGGTAGTCCGCGTAATTTGGAATAGTGCAAGGTTTGTTGCTTTTGCTAGGTGGAGTCCGAATCTGCTGCGAATCCGAGAGGGATTGCAGGATTCTGAAATTCCGAGATCAACGGTTCAAATTTTTCTGTGCGCGGATCTCAAAAACGTTCTCGAAAAGTAAATTTTCATTCACGCATCTCGAGAAAGATCAATAGTTGAGATCGGATCGCAGGTCCTGTGATTCCCTGAGAATCACAGCAGATTTATTTTCTGCTAGGTGAGCCACCCATATTGAGCTTATCTGTCAATGGCAGTAACTACTTTTGGTCTTTTGCTATAGCCTATAATGTGCATGCAATCAATGTGTGTGCATGTGTGGGCTGGAGTGGTGTAGGGGCCGGATTTGACTAGTTTTATATTTACTTTTTTTTTTAAATTACAATAAACAAATATTTAATTTAATGCTTTCAAATCATAACGGATTGCAGATGGTAACAAAATTGCGCCTTAATTTGTACTGCATTGTCATTTAGTAATAATGAACCAATATCTGACAAAACTAGTGATGAGAGGATGAATGGCGCAACGTAACGCAAGACATGGAGAATGATTAGCTAGAGTAATGAAGCTTAATTAATAACACAATTTAAATTAAGATGAAAAACAAATGTTTGAATGCCTCACTGGTGCATCAATGTAAAGAAGAAGAAAATAAGGAGAGGTTTAAATTGTGATGCTTTCTAAATGCTGTGTTCAGATCATCTAGAGACAGAATGAAATTAATTGGTATAGCTAGTTTCTCTGTCTGGGATACCAACCTTTTGAAGAAAATGTACACATCTTTATTATTCCTCCTTTTCCTTCTTCATATCCACATATAAACAAATACGAAGCCGCGCACGTGTCATTACATGTATGTACACGTTTCATTCAGAAGTAATGCACTCGAGTTACTTTTGATATTTTAAATAACACCTCTGTATTTGGCATACTTGTTCCAAACTCTAAAGTGAACATAATAATATGTATATCCATAATCACGAACAAATTTATTCGCATCAATAAAAGTAGCAAGCTTTTATTACGCTAAATGCTTATAAAGTGTCGGTGCCTTATTGAAATTACGGTAAATGCAATGTGTAAGTTTTGCGTTTAGCAAAAGAGCAGAGAGAAATAAGTTTTGCATGATATGTCATGCATGTTTGCTTTCCTCTTGATTTGTATTGCATGAATTATTGTTATATATATAAAATTCTGAGGCCAAAAATGTATAGAAAATGAGTACAAAAATATTCTCAAAATCCATCAAAATCTTCCAATAATAATTTGAAAAAAAAATGTTTTTAGTAATTATATTCATGATTTTCATATTTTTTTTATTTTAAAATAAGATATTAGAGATAATCAACAAACAATAAGTTTTGTTTTATTTTATTTTTACAGTCTTATATCTGTAATATATGTTTTTTGTTACATAATCTAACAAAATATGTTTTTAAATTTTCCATTAGTGCTCCGAAACTACTCTTCCTTTGGTACGAATGTTGTCATTTCCAACGACCGTAAATGTGTCATCTTTAATATGTGCAAATTAAGTCATTAGTGGAGCAACACCGATCCTAAACTGGGAGGAATGGGCTGCTTTTCTTAGTTGGCTTATTAGTGTAAAAATGCTCGAGATGCAAGTATCAGCTACTCGAGATGCAAGTATCAGCTGCAAGTATGGATGCATCTCAAGTTTTTAACGAAACTATAGTTTCTGTTAGAAGTTTGCATGTTCAAAATACAAGTGCATTTCAGTGTTGAGTTTGTTTGAAATACGTACTAGACAATTAATTCTTGGTTTAACAATTTTTTTTATAGTTTGGTTAAGCTTAGGATGTTGAGCTGCCATAATTGGTTGAATTTGAAATACTAGAGGACTTGACTTTTGGTGTTGTTGCTTGATGTATTGCAGCTGTCAGGTGTCGACATGGATCATCGCTCGTGCGTCAAATTTGAAGAAGTTGATATTTAAGCAAGAAATTGACTATGTACGTACTTCATTTTCTCTACTTAGTACTTGCTTCCTAACCTTAATTAGTTTGTCTCTTGCAAATGTAGTTAAATAAATATTTTATTTATGGTTGTAGCAGTTTCAGGGACACTGCAATTGAGGAGGAGAATTATGAATTGTTGTGTACCGTAATATCACAATGCAATTGTATTAAGTTTATTGAGATCAAGTATCGTACACTCAATTAGAGGATGGTACAGCTCATAGAGACTTCCCATGATCAAACGATTGGCTTAAAAGGTGTGAAGATCCAGGTTGTTCCATTTTAATAGTTGTATATTTTATATTTTTCTCTCTTTTTGCCACTCATTGTTTTTTATTTTTTGTGGACTAAGTATGAAGCCTATGTAATCAAACATGTTTTTCTGTCCGTATGTGAGATAGTAAACTGCAAGAGTGGCAGATATTTTGCACACTATTTTATGTTTCATTGTGCATATTTTAAAATGTTTCGGAGTCACTTTTTTGTTTAATTTTATCTTGGGCCGGACAATTAATTGTAGCCTGTACAGATGCTTTATTAATTGGTTCAAGTAATTACGATCATTAGTAAGCTGTAGACCTAACACAACCTCGCCGCTTGTTTTAAACAGATCTTTATTATTCCTCCGTTTCCATCTTCATATCCACATATTAACAGATACAATCAATCCAGCGAAGTACACATTTCTTTCTTTCTATTTTTCGCTAGAATTAGAGCCCATAAATCCGCTATAAGTATAGATCGTTTTCAGCGTGTAATAAATTTAAAATAACTGTGAGCCGCAATTATCAATTAGAAGTTTAGAACTAAGGAAAATATTTGATAATAAGTTGGTGATAATACAACAAAAACAACTGTAGAATTTAAAATTCCTATCACGGGAACTTTCCAACGATTCAGCGCGAGGACATATGATATCCGGTATCGAACTTGTATAAAGAAAGTACAATCAATCAAGCAATAGTACAAAATAACATTTTTAAATTTGAATTTTAAAATATGAAAGTTTGTATAGTAACCAAACATAGCCAGCCTATTCGGATGGTGTGACCAGCCAATAATGATGACCCAACTAAGATTCTCGTAAAATCCTGTTCTCCTGTGGATTTATTAGCGTAGGAATTAATATAACGGTCACTATATTATGGATACAAACGTTGCTACACGAAAAGTTACATATAAATATCTACAGGAGATATAGATCTAACCACATCATCCACATGGAATGGTCCCTGCACAAATTAAAAGAGCCGTTGTGAGTACACGGTGGTGCACATAGACCAGGTCTATATAGTTATTTATTAATGTGTGGAATTTATTCGGTCGCTTAATTGTGAACCCAAATGGGTCAACACATGCAAGGAAACCAAACGAATAAAGGCAAATGTTTTCTGCAGTCGCAACATGCTATATGCTTGGTAAATTTCTTTTACTTTTCTTTGATCTTGAATTTTTAATAGATAGATGAGAAGGGTTCAAATGCCTCCATTTTTCATGCCTCCACCATGCCTTCATTTTTTAAAACTTTAATAACTCAAAATTTAAAACTTAAAAATCAAAATAAAACCGTTGGATATGATCTAAATCATTTTATCTATGCACGTGTAAAAATTATGACATTTCAATTTTGTTTTGGTTGTCATCAAGAGCTTGTAAAAAACGCACTAATGTGGATAATTTCTAGACGTTGATTTTTCAACTTATTGATTCACATAAAAACAAAATCAAAATGTGATAATTTTTTATGAGCACATTGATAAAATGATGTAGATCATATCCAACGGTTTTATTTTGACTTTTAAGTTTTAAATTTTGAGTTATTAAAGTTTTTAAAAGTGGAGGCATGGTGGAGGCATGAAAAATGGAGGCATTTGAACCCTCATCTAGATAGATATGTTACTAAATTTCTAGTTTAATTTATACAAGTCTTACATTTTTTATATTGATTGTTAATTAAACAATGCTTTGTTGCCTCCATAAGCGGAGGCTAATGTTGTGCTCTCGGGTACCTCGGGCCGGGCAGGGCAAAATTTGGGACGGGTAGCGGGCACAACGGGTACGGGTACAACGGGTATCCGGGTACAACGGGTATCCGGGTACAACGGGCACGGGTAGACGGGTTTTTTTTTGAAAAAGTCTGTCCTGCCCGTTTCAAACTTGTGCCCGTTTCGGGTTTCCGGGTAGACTGGTAGACGGGTTTTTTTTTCTTATTTTTTTACAGTGTCGTACGAATATTATTACGTGTTTATAATTCAACTTTTAAAATCTGAATAGTTCAATATCAAATATTGTATATATATATATACATAAAATTATCAAGTCACATCTTTATAATTCCTAAATAAATAAAATTTGTAACTTATATATAAAAATTATTTGTGCGAAAATTTGTATATTTATTCGGCTAAGTACAAGTCTAATTATTTATTTCTTTACACGAGTAATTTTATTTATTTTCAAACTCTCATTCTAATTATATAGTTTCATAATTTATTTATATCTCGAAATTTGTAGTTTACATTTTAAATTGATAATATATTTTGTAAACGTTCATTTATTTTTAATAGGTTAAATAAAATATAAATAAAAAATATCTTAAATCAATTACTTTAAAACAATAAAACCTATTCAAAAAATTTCTTAAATCAATTATTTTAAAAATAAATATGAATTATTTTAAAACAATAGATTAAAACAATTTATTAAAACAATGCGTTAATTCAAATTTTGAACCAATTACTATTTGGGGGGAGGGAAATTTTTTTGAAAAAAATGGGTTTTCGGGTAGCGGGTAAACGGGTGCGGGTACACCCGGGGCGGATTCGGGTACACGGGTATTCGGGTTCGGGTACGGCGGGTACGGGTGAGCTCGGGTATTTTCCAAAAATGGGTGACCGTCCCGTTTGAAACCCGTACCCATTTACCCGGGTATACCCGGGCTCGGGTACGGATACCCGGCACCGGGCACAGGCGGACTGGGTTCGGGCAGCCCTGGGCGGGTTGTGTCAAACCACTAGCGGAGGCAGAATTTGAACATGACTGTCAATCATAACACATTTTTACCTAAAAATGAATATGGGATCAAGCATAAAAAAAAATTAAGAAGGTCTGAGAATCGATTTAAAATAGTTATGGTGTTTTTTTTCTCAAAATATATTAAAATAAACATGCAACTTGCTTGATTATAAAATATGATCATTAAGTCACTCATGAAGTATAGTTAAGATGCGTAAGACACTCCAACTACCATATGACTATCAAACTTTTAATAGTAGTATAATATATTAGTGTCAAAAAAACGTAGCTGATTATCATCCAATCGTACGATTATCCAGGTTGACATAATAATTTCTATTGTAATTAATCTAATTAATATAATTATATGAACATGTTATTCTGACTAGTATAATCAACAACTTAATTAACACTTGAAACAAGCGCATTTCTTCAAAACAAAAACATATTGAAGCATAAATATGTCCGGGGCCGGTTTCAATTACGCCTAATACGTTTTGCAAACTTTTGAATGGTTTTATCTATAATTGTCAAGGGCTTGTTCTGAGAACAAAAATAGCATTACTATATGCTTCGATATATGGTTCAAATTGTTGGATTGAAGCAATAGTCGACATTTTTATTAATATCCAAAGTTTAATACAAATTATTAATTATGCCCAGACTTTCAAACTTTCGCTAAAAATACCCAAACCGGCCAGAAAATGGCCGGTTTACTCCCCCCCTAAACCGGTCATTTTCTGGCCGGTTTACTCCCCCCTAAGCCGGCCAGAAAATGACCGGCTTAGTCATTTTTTTTTAAGAGACATTATGAAGAGAAAAAATAATGAAATCTAACACTGAAAATTTAAATTTTGTGTTTAAATTATTTGTTAAATTACTTCTTTTGATTTATAATTAGCATATTTATACTAAAATACGCTAGATTACTTGAAATTATGTTGAATTAGACTATATTACAATAAATTATGTTGAATTACACTAAATTACGTTAAATTACGCTAAATTACAATAACTTCGCTAATTATGCTGAAATACGGTAAATTACGCTAAAATAGACCGATTTTGCGCCATCTTTCATGAATCATAAAAAATAGTAAAAAAATTCCAAAAATAGTAAAAACTGGTATTCTACAAGTTCATTATGTAACTAATTTACTGAGCTACTTGGATTGAATAATAGAAATGAAAATCTTAATCGGAAACTTCAACTCAAGTTTTGAGGCTCTTCCCTTTGTTTTTTTATGATTCTGAATTTTGGAATCCGGCATCGCTGTCACGAACGTATGCGCATTTTTACAAGCTTTCTGAAAAATGGTCATTTGCTAAAATCGGACACTCGAGCGCTGTTTTATGACAGTTTGAAGTTTCGTCGTCGTTTTTCACCTTTTCATTGAAGATATCGTCTCTATTCATATGTAATTTACCGTAATTTTACCGTATTTTAGCGTAATGTTTTGTATAATTTAACTTAATATAGTCTAATTCAACATAATTTCAAATAATTTAGCGTATTTTAGTATAAATATACTAATTATATATCAAAAGAAGTAATCTAACAAATAATTTAAACAAAAAAATTCAAATTTTCAGTGTTATATTTCATTATTTTTTCTCTTCATAATGTCTCTAAAAAAAAAAACGACTAAGCCGGCCAGAAAATGGCCGGTTTAGGGGGGAAGTAAACCGGCCAGAAAATGGCCGGTTTAGGGGGGAAGTAAACCGGCCAGAAAATGGCCGGTTTAGGGGGGAGTAAACCGGCCATTTTCTGGCCGGTTTGGGTATTTTTAGCGAAAGTTTGGAAGTCTGGGCATAATTAATAATTTGTATTAAACTTTGGATATTAATAAAAATGTCGGAAGCAATAGTTCCGCCTCAAATGCAGCTAGAGAAAAAAATTATTTTGCAGAATACATCTTTTTACTTGCTATGAGTAGAATTAGAGTGTTTTTAAGCTCACTACATAATTTTGTGAGTTTAACTCTAAAAGATCGTATTAAAATTAATTAATAAATCTTTTTTTTACCACTTGACTTTATATTAAATTAATTTGAAAATTTATAAATTTGATATGTAAACACATCTCGTGAATAGATTAGTTTCAACAATTGAAATTCGTCATTTAAAATCATTCCGATATATTTTAAAGTTAAGATCAGAACAGCCTAGTTCTACTCTTTTACTATGAAATCTATGTTCACTTAGTCATATTTCTTTTCTAGTCTTTCCATTCTCAGCCTATAGTTGTTGCAGTTTTCCAATAAAAAAAATTCAAAATTTAGGAGGAAAAACACACTACATAGGTATATTATTATAGAGAGCAACAGAGACTTAAATGGGATAAGATGAATATTAATTGAAATACAGGAAAAAGGTATCTTTGACTAGGAAAAAGGAATAGATGCAACAATTACTGACTAAACAGTAAAAGATACATTCAATGAGACTCTAAATGAGTTTATGGCAAGAGACTAGTACAGTAAGCAGTTACTGGAAAGGGGCCACGGTTTATATGTCCAAACCTCATTAGTGATATAGTGAGCTAAAATGAGATTCATTATAATTTTTTTGTTAGAGTTGTCAATGACACTTTTTTTACCTGTTTATTCGATTTATATAGAGTAAAGTTTATTTTATTTATTTAGTTTATTGGATACGGATAAAAGTAAAGAAGAAAAAGTTTGATATAGATAACGACTGTATTCTATACGGCAATAATTAAAAATAAAAATTATAAAATTATATATATATTTATGTGAAGATAATGAATGATATGATATAGTTTTATTTAAGGTTCATATACATCTATTCAACGACACATATTTATCAGTTTATCCGATCCATACCGTATTCCACAAGGATGGGTGCGGGTTAGATTTTATTCGTTTAGCTTATTGAGTACGGATAAGAGTAAAAAAAGAATTGTTAACGAGCATACTTTTGAAAAGTGTTTGGGTAGCGCTCTTTTTGCATAGAGCGAATTTTGAGCGATTTAGGTCGGTCTTTCACCCAACTTTGTCCTTTTCACTCTTTGTAGGTCTCATTTCCGACACAATACCCTCCTCTCTCGATACTACCTCCTCGAGCAGAGAGGAGAATGAGAGAGAGAGAGAGAGAGAGAGAGAGAGGGACCAGAGCCGAGAGTGCGGTATTGTCAGAGCTCGGAGCGTAGAGTTCCATCTCGATTGGAGCGCGACGGTGAGTATATCCGGTCATCGTCGGAGTGTAGCGGCGGTCGAAGAAACAAGAGGGGAGGGACCGGAGTCGATTAGATTCAAGAGTGTTGTATTGTCAAAGATCGGAGCGTGACGGTGAGTAGATCCGATCGTCGACAGAGTGCAATAATAGTGGAAGAAGTGAATCTAGTCGTGACGCGAGATGGAAATTAAGGTATTAGAGAATTGAGTATGAATATAAATATTTACTTTTATGTATTTTTATGTTATATGAGAAAATATAATTTAAACTTTTGTAAATAATTTTTGTTATATTATATTTGTTAGTAGTAATTTTAACCACTAATTATTAAAAAAGTATCATTAACATAAGGATGTGAAAATGTTCTCACCGATCCGTTTTGTACCCGTTAACACCCTTACTTTTTGTAAAGAAATAATGCGTCCAAATTTTTCTAAAATTTTCACTTGAGACAAACAATTCCTGAATTGGCAATGGCGACACTGACAAGCAATGCTTCCAAATTTTTTATTTGGTGACCAACAGCAATCACACAATTAGTTTTTTCACAAAATTAGACAAGGTCGACGAAGGGGCTGTTTATCATGATTAAAAGTTTCAGAACCTGTTTGTCACAGGTGAGGAATTTTATGATGAAAGCTTTACCTTTTTGCTATATATACTCTCGTAACTAAATTAGTGCACTTAAATCATTGTGCAGCAGTTGTATGATAGGGAGCAAATTTAGGGTGTGATTTTGTCATTAAGAAAATTTGGTGAGCATAACTGTAAAAATTTATTTTATCAGCTTTAAAAGACAAATTCTAACTGTTGAAATCCATCTACTTCATGAGTGATGCATGTATATTAATTTTTTTTACAGTTTCGAATTCATTTAATACAAGATCAAGCGGTAAAAAAAATGAATCTTTTATAAGTTATTTTATATTTGTTTTATGTATTCTTTTTTCATCATTTTTTTACCGCTTAACCTTGTACGAAATGAATTTGAAACTTTAAAAAGTTTGCATCTATATGCATCACTCCCGAAGTATATGGATTTCAACGGTTTGAATTCATTGTTTGAAGTCAATCCGATAAATTTTTGAAGTTGTGCTCACCAAATTATCTTGGTGAGCACATCACACCTTAGCTTTGGTCCTATGATAGCTTCTCCTCAATATATTATTTAATTAAATGTTAATAATGTTCGTTATCCTTCCTGCATAATTGAGATTTGTAGTTAACGACAACATTATGGGATTTTTTTGGTGAGTTTAGATTTGGAACAGTAAATCAAGAAAACAGCTCTTCATTTAGAAAGTAGAGGTACAAAATCACTGTTTTTCAAAAGATTTTGAAACATCCAAAAAATAATGATTTAGTACCTAACTAAAAAATAGTAAAACATTTTAAAAAAATTTTGATCTCCAAACACATTTAAATATGAAGATCATGTTGAACGGTTCAAGTCAACTGTTTGGATTTTAAAAACAGAGAAAAGAATCAAGAATGTAGAACATGATTAGAACACAAAATAAATTGGACATTTGAGCCCTCCTCTAAAAATTATTAGAATTGTAGGGGAATGCAAAATATTATACTAACTTCAAAACTCATCAATATATTAATTAGTTACACAACTTTGTTATTCTAGCATCATCTAATATTTTTTTTTTATCAAAGGCACTCAATTTATATTGTTGAAATAACTTGTTTGATTATCGATAAAATATGTACTGAAATTCGGGTATTGATCACGAACTTTTCTAAAAAAAAAAATTCACATTTGAACTTTTAATTGCTTCAAATTGATCGCTAAATTGTTTACAAAACAAATTTAGTTTGTCCTTCCATTTCTTGAATAGATTGGCATTGCTACTTTTTTTAGTAAATATTGAAGTCAAGCCATCCAACTATTTAATATCTACAAATAATTGCTCCTTTTGAATTTTAAATTTGCGATCTTTTATAGAGAGAGCATTACATTTGCTACTACATCAAAAGCAAGTTCTTGGCATTGCTACTTTTGCATTTATTGTAAACTGATTCTAAACCTTTTTGGGTAATTGATATTGCATAATATCATAGCAATGTGTAATTAGTAATTACTATGTAAAGAATAACGTTCTGCCAAACCAATAAAATTGAGCTTATTAATGGTCTGGTATAACATATGATATCTTCATTACTAATATTATTAGAGTTTCTAATCTGATGTGGTAGTTTATAATCTAATTTCAGAGATATGAGAGAGTTTCTTATTTAGAAACTATGCAATAAAGTTTCTTATTAAGAAACTGTTTATAAACTTCATGTTGACCAAATGATTGGCTCAAATTATTTCTTTTTTTAATTTATTGCTGGCGTGGCTTAATAGAAACTCTAAAATTAATTTTAGGAATGTGAGAGTTAGAAATTTTAGAGACCTTAATTTATAAAAAGTGATTAACAGTTATTTAAAAACTCATTTGAGTTGCTGGAATGTAGATGCCCAAAGAGTTTAAAAAGCGGATAATGCATAGTGGATTTAATGGGAGCTCAAGATAGTTAAGTCATCCCTTAAATATAAATTAACAAAACTCGTTATAATTTATAACTTTTTAAAGTGTTTATATGGTTTAACCTCCTTCATAAAATATTAATGTATAAAATACTAAATATGTGGTTGTAGTTTAGTAAGTTAGAACTCTATTTTTATAGTCTTGAAAACTTGAGTATAAATCTCAATTATCACATATTATATATTATATATTTTACATTTCAGCTCTCTCTCCAATGTATTTTTTTTTTGTTCCGCTCCTGGGATATATAATGATGCATATTGTCATAACAGATAGCAATTAATAGACATTTAGGAAGACATTCATTGTAGATAAAATAATCATCTTTTTTTTTCTTTTCTTTTTTTTGCAATCTGAAGGCCATGAAATCCAACAAAAAGAGATTTCAACAAAACCTTATCACAATATCAAATTTAACAATTTTGCATACTAAATTAAGAATTTTAAAAAATGTATGAACATAGCATAATAGTAATTAAGAGAAATTAGGCATTATATTACTTCAAAACTAATTAAAATAATAGAATATATGAATATTAACCATACATTTTTTAAAAATAATCATTGTAACTATAAAAACACTAAATCGAAAAATAAAAATACGGGTTCAATTATAAAAATTAAAACTGGACGAATATTTTAAAAAATCACTAAATTAACGAAACAATAGCTTCTATCAAATCTTTCTAATAAAGCAGTCGCAATGACCACTATATTAATCACAACCTAAAAATAATTACTTGTTAATTACAACAACCTAAAATGTTCACATAATTTAGATTCTTGTACCATTTATATTTTTGTAATATATATTTTTTAAAATTTATCGTTAATATATAATTATAAACCGTTAGTCAGACAGATCAGATTAGACATTGTAAAAAAGAAGAAGAAGGCAAAACTACCCTTTTTCAGGTGTCAGTATTTTTCTAGTAACTAATTTAATTTATCCGGAAATCAGCGATCATTAGGCGTTGCCTGAAAAGCAAAAAAAAATAATCGAAAAAATGACTTTTGTGCTGTATTGTCAGTTTGCCACCTCCGACAGACAGCCAGGAGCTTATCCTCTGCACGGGACTGATCAGTCGCAGGATCACCGTAGATAGCGTTCACGCTTACGATCGGACGGCTCATATTAGAAGAGAGCTCTGTCCATGTTACAAAAAATAAAAAATTTCCAGGAATGTCGGTTACACTAACTGCTCATTGACTTGCGCTGTGCTCCTGAGTCCTGAGCAAAAATTATTCTTGTATTCTAGTAGAGGTTATCACTATAATAATAGGTGACAAAAAGACAATTATGAAGCGGTATAAACCGAAAATGACAACGAATAATGAATAAGATGATTGGAGTCGCCTGTTTATAGAGAAAATAGGTTGGGCCTACATTAATAAGTTGTCAACCTTTTTCTATTGCCAAACCAACAGTAATAAAAAGCTGTCACAGTCTATGCTTGAAATATTGTGCAGCTGGCACTCTTTGCATTTTGCTCTATTTTTTGCAATATTATCCTACACATAATTTAAACACGATTAACATTTTTCCCTTCGCTTCCATCCTGTCATAATTAAAACTCAGGTCCGGTCTAGTGACTTCTCACCTCCAATCTCTTCTCTTTCTTTTTTGGGAAAATTGTTAAAATGCCACTACAAAACCTTCAAATCTTAAAAATGCCACTCTAAAATTAGAAATTATCATAATGCCATTCCAAACTTCTTCAAATTGTAAAAATGCCACTCCAAATAATTAATGACTAAAATACCCTCCCTTCTTCTCCTCCTCTTCTTCTCCTGCCATGGCACGAATCTCAAAGCACAAAAACTGACGACTCCAAATTAAAACAAAATGTTTTTGTTCTTTGAGATTCCTGCAGAAACAAAATGTTTTCGTGCAGAAAGAAATTCAAACTGTTTTTTTGCTTTGAGATTCGTGCCAGATTAAACAAAATGTTTTTTGTGCTTTGAGATTCGTGCAGAAACAAAATGTTTTCGTGCAAAAAGGAATTCAAACTATTTTTTGCTTTGAGATTCGTGCCAGATTAAACAAAATGTATTTTGTGCTTTGAGATTCGTGCAGAAACAAAATGTTTTCGTGCAGAAAGGAATTCAAACTGTTTTTTTTGCTTTGAGATTCGTGCCAGATTAAAACTGACGACTCCAAATAATTTAAAAACAAAATGTTTTTGTGCTTTGAGATTCGTGCAGAAACAAAATGTTTTCGTGCAGAAAGGAATTCAAACTGTTTTTGTGCTTTGAGATTCGTGCCATGGCAGGAGAAGAAGAGGAGGAGAAGAAGGGAGGGTATTTTAGTCATTAATTATTTGGAGTGGCATTTTTACAATTTGAAGAAGTTTGTAGTGGCATTATGATAATTTTTAATTTTGGAGTGGCATTTTTCAAATTTGAAGGTTTTGTAGTGGCATTTTAACAATTCTCCCTTCTTTTAATGATTGAATTTTGGAGCAGACCCTCAACATTCCTAAAATGCAACTTTGATAACAAAAATGAGTGAATCATTTGTGAACAATTCATTCTTAGCATTTTAAGAATGCATAAATGAATTAATAATTAATCATGAGTTTTTAAGTTTTTTTTTTCAGAATTTTAATATATTTATAATATCTAAAAAGAAAATTATTTTATATATGTATTAAATCCGATCATGAATTTTAGGCATTTCTAAGTTAATTCTGAATTCCAAAGACCTTCATTAATAATTTTTAATTTCAAAATTATCAATATATAAGCACATAACAACAGTTAGGGCCTGTGCGGCGTCAAGAGGGGAACAGGAATAGACTTGGGAACATAACATTTTTGAACTGAATTTTACTGTGTTCATGGGGAAAAAAAATTCAGTTTTAGTGAATTTTTTTTTTCCACGCGCACAGTATCACGCCGAACAGACCCTTAATGACATCTTAGATCAGTTGCGTTGTTCAACTATTCCAACGATATTTTATCTAATAATATTTTACTCTTCTGTTTTTCCAATCATATTATTCTATCTTACATACGAATTTACTGTTTTAACAATATTTGATTTCAAGTGTATAATTTCGAGCATTCTATTTTGAATCACTTGTTGTATATGTTTTTCCTATGAGAGAAGATGAAGTATATAAGAACTTTAAAAAAAAAATTAAATTAAATTTCAATATGCATCTCTATATATGAATGAAACTTTGAGTTTAATTGGAGATAGAATGAAACTTTGACCTCAAATTTTCCTATTAAAAGGTGGTAATAAATAATAACAAATCAATTCAATATTAAAAACTTTCAATATAATACATTGAATTTTACCGGAGCTGTGAACAGGACCAACTGATCTACTCATTCTACTCGGAAACGGTACACGAACCTACACAAATATATTTTGTTGGGTTCTGTTCCAGTGCATGGAATGGATAGAAGAATAATCAACAATCACATATTCACATGGCTCCGGAAAACGATGCACTGAAATTTGCAATCAATTCGGTACATTTGTATTTACCCAAAAAAAAAAAAAAATTCGGTACATTTGAGTTTTTTTGTTATTTTTGGACTGCGTTCAAAAGTTATCGAAAAATGCCAATTTTAATTATAATTATGCGCATACCATGACCCCCCTAATCAAGAATAGGTATTACGAGTTAACATATTGTTACTACTTATTATTGTTCTGCATTCCTTTTACCGTTAATTGAAGCATAATCATTAATTATAGATATTTTATAAATTACTAATTTTTTTTAGGGAAATGGAAATGCTCTTCCAAAACGCTAATTCGAAGCACAAAAAGATGATCCCTGCATAATTTCACTGTATGAATTTTTATGCATGGAATTGATGAACACTTTATAAAAGTGTGTTGGAGGATGGCTAGACGATTTTCTTCCTATGATTATAGCAAAAAAAATTTTGAGTGAGGATATTGGTACTTTGCAAAACACATTGTAAAGCAAAGACTAGTCCGTGTTATGAATCATAGCTTAATTTTTAAAAGCCGAATAGCCGATCTGAACAGTTCAATATGATTTTCATATGAAAATATATTAGGTGACCAAAATATATATTTTAAAAAATAAATTTACTATTTTTTAGATAAGTAGAAAATACTAGTTTCGAATTGTCTAAAATATCTAGATAAGATGATTTTCTACTTATTTAAAATAATAGTAATTTTTTTTAAATTATAAAATTTAGTCTCAAAATACATTTTCATATAAATATCTTGTTGAGCAGTTCGAATCGACTGCTTGAATTTTAAAAACAAAAATATACATTCATAGCACGAATCAATCCGCGCTTTACATAGTACCATGTACTCACTCATTTTTTCTTTTCTTTTAATTAGCTGTCTAGAGTGCACATCAAATGCAAGGTA
Organism: Carex myosuroides; assembly: GCA_028015225.1. Classification (NCBI taxonomy): domain Eukaryota; kingdom Viridiplantae; phylum Streptophyta; class Magnoliopsida; order Poales; family Cyperaceae; genus Carex; species Carex myosuroides. Next base: position 4,500,422 of record CM051474.1, on the reverse strand, counting down.
ATTTTTCATTCCGCACACGATAAACTTTGTTCTTACTCCATTGTTATTCCAAAGGGTTGTAATGCTATTAGCTATATCACCGACACAGGAGATATATTGAATTACCATATTAATTTTCTAATGGAACTTTTATTTAGTCGCATTAAGAACGGAGGATTATATAAGTTATTCGTGTGAGACGAGATATGTACATTTTAATTAAAGAGTTCTCCATATACCTGAACCATTCATGTCATGTCAAATGATCATGATCATGTTCGTCGGGTTCCAAATTCATTTAAAATTAACCTAATTGGGAGTAAAATTTTCGTTTTGGTATAAAATGGGAATATAGAATTGAGTATTGTACAGGATATGATTGACATTTCAACACTCGAAAGAAGGCCGAACCTTCTTTGGTTGAGCTGTATAGGAAGTTAAGAACTAACCTTCTTCTAAAAAAAATTAAGAACTAAAATTACAAAAAACGAGAAAGGAGAGGTAGCATTATTCATAATTTGATTGCTATAAAAAAATTTGGGGCACTTTTCTCTATTAATTAGCACTGAATTTGATTTGTTTTGACTTTTTTCAACCTCAAAAGTAAATATATAAATTGCATCTTTTATCTTTTAATTGAGTAAAGTTATTCTATTTGTGTTGGATATTCCAGAAAATTGTTTAGTTTTTTAACCTCATCTTGTCATTAGCGATTGATATTATTCTATTAGAGATTGATCTCTTCAAATATTAATATTATTTTATTAAACACCACCTCAAAAATTATCAATAATTACCCTTATTCATGCATTTACCGCTACCAAATCTTTCCATATTTTTGGAATAAAGAATGATACATTTTTTTATTGGGGATAAAGTTATTTATATTTAAAGATATTTAAAGATATTTTTCAAAATCTTTTAAAATTATATTGTCCAGTAATTTTGATAATTTTTAAACATATAATTCTTGTTGCTGTGAAATCAAATGTAATTCCTTAGTTTTGGAATAAAGCAACATATTTACCAATGTTTAATCAATTGAACGACTCGCCACATTATTAATCCCAACAGGACGGGATCAAATAAACCCAGCGTTAAACTGAGTACGCTCTTTTGGCACGGTCCACGGCTCTACATACGGACCAGTGGACCACTGTGCATTCAAAAATTGCAAATTTGTGGTCCCAAACTCCCAACGCAATTAAACAAATCTTATATTATTATTTAAGATTACCCCGCAGTCCCGCTCGACCTTTATTACCAAGCAATAAATTAATGTTAATACATTTAAATCCCCCTCCCCTACTCGCTTCTAGGGCTCCGCCACTTAGCCAGTTCACACACTATACCTCTCTCTCTCTCTCTCTCTCTCTCTCTCTCTCTCCCTCCATGAGATAACCCTCTCTCTATACCACCTCCATTAATGGCGTCTCGAGCTCTCTCGTACCTCGTCATTGTCTCTCTCCTCTCGCTCCTCTCTCCCACCATCAATGGCGACCTGGCGGGAGACACTCAAGCGCTTCTCTCCTTTAAAACCGCCGTCCGCCCATCTCTCCCATGGAATACCTCCGTCTCCACTTGCTCTTGGCCAGGAGTTGGCTGCTCTGGCAATACCATTACCGTTCTCCGCCTCCCTGGTTCTTCCCTTTCCGGCCAGATCCCTGGCGGGACTATTGGCAAGCTCACCGGACTCCGCACTCTCTCCCTCCGCCTCAACCACCTCTCCGGAGAACTTCCGTCTGACTTCTCCTCCCTCACCGAGTTGCGCAATCTCTACTTGCAGGGAAATCGTTTCACTGGCGAGTTCCCTTCCTTCCTCTCTTCTTTCAAAAACTTAGTTAGACTAAACCTTGCAGATAATAACTTCACCGGCTCGATCCCTCCATCCTTCAATAACCTAACCAGACTCGCCACATTGTACTTGGAAAACAACGGGTTGACAGGAGAGATACCGGATCTGAGTAATGCCCCAGTGGCCCAGCTCAATGTGTCTTACAACAGCCTTAACGGATCTATACCCACTAAGCTCAGATCCATGCCTAAAAGCTCCTTTCTGGGCACCGGCCTGTGCGGGGGCCCGCTAGGCCTTTGCCCCGGGGAAACCCTCCCATCTCCAGGCGGATCCCCTGCTGGGGCTCCTGGCACTGGAGGGGAAACTGAAGGTAATGGAACAGGGGGGAAGAAAAAGAAGCTGTCAGGTGGGGCCATTGCTGGAATTGCTATTGGGTCGGTGGTTGGTGCCTTGATTTTGCTTGCATTGTTAGTGTTACTTTGTAGGAGAGGGACTGGGGCAAGAAAGACAGCTGCAGTGCCGCCTAAAGGACCTGAGTTGGGGGCTAATGGTGGGGTACGGTCAGTGCCAGCTAGTGGGAATGGTACTGCATATGTTGGCAGCGGCGGCACCGGCGGTGGAGGTGGTGCAGTTGCTGGGGGTGCTGTTGCACTTGGTGCGCCTGCCAAGGAAAAGGGGAAGCAGCTTATTTTCCTCAATGGGAAAGGTGACAAATTTAGGCATATATTTATTAATATAATTTATTAGCTGGAAATGGAATTGGAATTGGTCAATGCAAAATTTGTTCCTTTTTCTTACTTGATTCCGAAATATGAATGGATTCCTTTATCAAGGGATCCAATTTCAAATTGTAGCTTTTGTTATTATTTGTTAATGAAAATTACATTAAGAAATATGGCACAGTAAGAGCTGGAGTCAAGCATATTTTGCAGTCAGGTAGGAATTGAAAGTGACATGCTAGTCAAATTATCTTATGTAGTTGTCCAAAGGTCACTTTCATAATTCTCGTAATTCCATACAGCAATCCAATAGAAGTTTTGTAACAACCCAATTCTTCTTAGAAATCATGCTTTAATGCCTGTGATTCTTCTAAAACTTCTCCGTTATTTTATCAGAGGCTTTTGATTTGGAGGATTTGCTAAGAGCCTCAGCCGAGGTGCTTGGGAAAGGCACTTTTGGAACAGCATACAAAGCTGTGATGGAGACTGGTGCAGCAGTAGCAGTAAAACGTCTGAAGGATGTGGAACTTGCAGAAATTGAGTTCCGGCAAAAGGTTGAACAAATTGGTGCAATAAAAGATGACAAGTATGTAGTTCCTCTGATGGCATATTACTATAGCCGTGATGAGAAGCTGCTAGTTTACGAGTACATCCCTATGGGGAGCCTCTCTGCACTTTTACACGGTAAAGGAATATAAATTATCATAATTTAATTTTCATACTCTACTCTTTTGAATGGTAAAGGAGTACAAATTTTTTGCATTCATATGCTGCATGATGCCCATCTAATTTTCTATATCATGCTGACTTGTATTTTTTGCAATGATAATTAAAATATTTTCTTCTTAGACAAATGTTTTAATTTTTGTGTAAAAATAATGGGACGTATGTTGTTCTATGTGAGATGAGTATCAATTTCTAGTTTTCTATACCTTTCTTCCCAGGAAATCAGTACACTTTTTTCTGAAATAATTACTTGTTCTCCTAATTTTAAAGAAATATTTTATTTGCATTTCATCTGTAATTGTGGAAGTTCTCTTATTGTTTCTGGTTTAACTATTGGATTCCCTGTGATTACGTAAAATATCTCTTTTTGTTAAATATTTTTTGTCATTGTTGTGTTTCGCAATTTTCTCTTTTTCACCATATGTTTCTGTTGAGGTTGTAGTGGTCGTTTGAATGGATCTGTCATCTAGTTTTTAATTATAATTCTTGTCTTTTTTAAAGCCCCTCTTTGTTAGACATGCTCACTCCATCTCAGTCCTTTTCCTTCCTACATCCTTCTGATGTTCATTTCTGTTGAACTAATCTTTCAATGGTGACAATTTGTTTAATATACTAGGGTTGTTGTCAAATCTAGAAGACTTAGAACACTGGAGTACAATATGCCCCAAGTTTTCTTTTGGTAAATGAGTAGGACAGGCACTTATTTTCAAATATTGACACAAAGGCAATGAAATCATTAATGCAAAAATGTATCCAATGCTTAGGTTTTACTTGATAATTTTATGGCTGTTAGGTAAAACAAAGTTTTCTTTGCTACGGGCATTATTTAACTTAAAATTAGAGATATCTTGTTGTCGCCATCAAATCAACTTGGTAAAATTCAAATTTTAACTCTTTCATTTTTATCATATAAAAGAAATTCAAATTTAATTTAAAACCCTTGGAACAAATACCACAGGAAACCGTGGATCGGGACACACCCCACTGAACTGGGAGACCCGCTTCTCCATCGCACTTTCTGCAGCCCGTGGTGTAGCCCACATCCATGCTGCCGGCCCCACCTCCTCGCATGGCAACATAAAGTCGTCCAATATCCTTCTCACCAACACCTATGATGCTCGTGTTTCGGACCATGGCCTTGCCACCCTTGTGGGTCCCGTCCCCTCCTCCCCGGCCCGTGTCTCAGGCTACCGGGCTCCAGAGGTCACAGACCTGCGACGAATCTCCCAGAAAGCCGATGTGTACAGCTTCGGTGTCTTAATCCTTGAGCTTCTCACTGGCAAGGCCCCAACCCAGACCCTACTAAACGAAGAAGGGGTTGATTTACCGAGGTGGGTCCAGTCAGTGGTGCGTGAAGAGTGGACTTCAGAAGTGTTTGACATGGAGTTGTTGCGGAATGGAAATGTTGAGGATGAAATGGTGCAGCTGCTACAGCTTGCGATTGACTGTGCCGCTCAGCATCCTGACAGCAGGCCCCACATGACTGATGTAGCTGCGAGGATTGAAGAAATCAGGCGGAATGGTTCTGCAACTGCTACTGCAGCGCTGCCTCAACCAGAGAGCCTTGATGGGGATGACATGTCCTCAATTCGTACCGAGTGATTCTGATGCTATCTCGGTCTCACTTGGTTGGTATCTAAAATTGCATTTTATTCATGGTGGGTTGCCTTGTTTGTCATGTGCCTACTTTATTTTTAGGAACTTCTGCATTGTTGATGTGGTGAACTTTGACGGATTTTGTAATTCTGAGTTATCTGGTGACCTAGTGCCACAACAGCAATGGGGGGAGGGTTTATGTAAAATGTGCGTGTTGACATGATGGGGTGACAGGAGTGAGGAATGACTATAGGTGTTGGATTCATGGATTAGTGAATTAGATGCCTGGTTTATTTGTTTGTTTGATTTTTGTTTGTTTTTTTTTCTTTTGTTTTTCCTAGTTTTCATCTTGGCGGTTAATTTCATTTGGATGGATTCAACAAAGAACTGTGTATGTGGGGGCCTTGATGTATCTAGATTGAATGAGAGGTTATTTGCCTTTTCTATAGCAAAAGAAATTTGGTGATGTATCTAGATTGAATGAGAGGTTTTGTCTTGTATTATACTCCGTGTTAGGTTTTCATTTCGTCTGTTTTCTTCTTTTTGTGATAAAACATTTATCGATTATGTGAGGTTATTGCCAATTCCTTTCTGTAGCTTCTTTTGTCCAATCTTTTTACTCGTTTTGGGATACGTTGGATGCTACGTACTTTCAGTTACAGATACATTGCTGTAAATTATATTCTGTCTACTCTGGTTATTTAATAAAAGCAGAGGCTTGATTGGTCAAAGAAATCCATAGCCAATATTTGTATTTGATCTGATGCGGCCAATAACTGTGTGGCTGCATGAGGGCGTGTGGTTGCCACCCCACAAGGCCACAAGAGCTTATTGCATCTGAAAAATTATCTTGTACCCTCTAAATCTTTTTTTTACTCGTTGGAAAACAGGAAAAATGAAAAAGAAAAAATAGAGATGCCGCAGCAATTACCACAGGGCGTCCTCTACAAGAAAACGTGACTAGGTTAGGGTTTCCAAATTGCAAGGGTGTGATTAAAGCCTTCTTTTGTAGTTGAGACTTTATAAAAGCTTTGGGCTAAAAAATATGAGTTAGGTGGTGGTTAAGTAGCTGGAGGACTGTGACTATTTAGCCTCCTAATACCTGTGACTTGTCAGTAGGTAACTTTTGCTTTACTTAAATTTGATAAATCCTACTCATCGATCATCTGTGATGTAATAGAGTAAGAGACTAATACTAATATAGTATATTAGAAATTGCCAACTAAATCATGCACTAAGGAACTACCATATGACATTAGTTTCACAAGTGAATGCGACGCTGTCTTTTCCTTGTTGAAGCTAAAACGACGTATGTATGGTCTATTTTCAAGAGATATTTTTCTTCGGACAAAATGACATTTAACAAGCATCAACTGTCCCACTTCCATGTATCAAGGCTGGATTGTTCCAACATCGTATTCTTATTAATGTAAATTACAATAGATGATAGCAAATTAGCAATACAATAACAATTTTTTTTCTTTTACTAGATTAATTTAAAATAAATCACCGTATGATCGTGTGAATGATTGCATGCCTATGGAATGTAGCTCGTGTACTATTTTTTGTGTGCTGTTACAACTTACAAAAGTGGGGTTGTTTTTCAAGTTTAATTCTTTCCTCTCTCTCTTCTATTTTTAGGAGACGCAATTTGGGGTCAGCTAAACAGACATCCGTAGTGTTCGGTTGAAGTGGCACTTCACTTGTGAGCTGGACGCCTGGACGCCTTGAAAACCCCACCTAATGAATCTCTTTTCCATGTGAGTAATGGCATTGCCCCCACTTGATTATATTATAATGAGTATTATATACACCTCTTCTGATTCACTGAACAATCTCTTTAGTTTTTCTACCAACTTAAAAAAAAAAATCGAATAAGCAAGTATACATCGACACAATAATTAAATATACGCTGAGCAATAATCAAGCATCCACAATTTTATTTTTATAGTTCGATAATGTAATGAAACCAAGAAAATTGCTGATTAATTATTTAAGAGATTTTGAAAAACAATCTGATTTTATTTTTAGTTTGCAAGCACATCTACATTTCTGTAGTTATACAAGTTAAATCTATCTCCTATATCAAGAACTGCTACATCATAACTCATAAGCTTTCTTTTTAGTTATTTTTTTTTTCAGCATTCCTATGCTGGCCAGGTACACTGGCTTAGTTGACGTCCCTGATATAAATTGGGAATTTCGAAAAGTGATGAAATAGATTTAATTTTTTTTAATGATAGATAAAAAACCGACAAATATTGTGTATATTAAGTCGATAATTACAATAGTGATAAAATAATTAGAAGTAAGAGCATGAGCCACAGACGACCCCTCATAAAAGAGAATTCACATCACTCCGGTACCGTAATAGGGAATCTTTTACAATTACTTGATCTGGACCGTTCTTTTTAACTTGGCACGAATCTCAAAATCCAATAATACTGCCCCCTCCGTCAGCCCGAATTCCAAACCGGCTGAGAGTTAATCTCAAACCGTAAAGTGAAGGGAATCTTTTACGGTACCGGGAGGATATTTGCCCCCATAAAAGCCGCATTTGATAAAAATTGCTAACAATACAATCTCAAAGAGTCGGCGAAAGCTATTACCAAGTGGCAGTTGCAACATGCAAGGACAACTAATTAACTAATTATAATGGAATATGATATGTAACCCTCAATTTCGCCCCTAAAATGTTTCCGAGCATTTTGACCAACATTTAAAAATAATTAAATAAGTGTGTATTGACGCTACAGTCAAGTGTGTATTAATGTAATACTCTAGTGTTTTTTAAGTAATAATCAAGTATGTATTTTAAAAAATATTTGGTCCCTAAAAGTTTCCGAGTATTTTGACTATCTTTTAAAAATAATTAAATAAACAAGCGTGTATTGACGTCACAGTCAAGTGTGTATAAACGTAATACTTCAGTGTATGTTGAGCAATAATGAAGTATATATTTTAAAAAAATTAGAGAACAAGTCTGGAAGATAAAAGACAGGTGTGTGCATCGACATAATAGACGTATGTGCAACAATTATGTAAAGTTAAAACTACGTGACGACTGTTAACAATTATGTCTTAACTGAAATAAAGAGATATTCAAGTGTGCATCGACATAATAGATGTATGTACATTAATATAATCGACAAATATAAATTTAAAGGTGCACAAAAAAACTTAAGCCGAGTCAGAAAGAAACAAAAATTCAAGAAATAAATAAATGGCTCCTTTAAATCATCATATAAAAAGAAAGTAAGTGTAAGTAAATAAAAAGGCTAGACAAAAAAGACACTAAATCTAAATTTTAAATTTTAAATCTCGACAAATTATTTTCGAAGTTTATCACTATGTTTACTTGCTAGTTGCTATAATAAGATTGTATATGTTACTCATCACACTGTGTGTATATATTGGGGGTTAATAAAGCTGATGTCGGACTCGGGACTAATTGATTACAAGCCAATTGTGTGGAAATCCTATACTGTTAAACTACTGTTTTACCTTATCCTACAAACACCAATCCACAACCTAGCGCTAGATTATCAGCCAATCCGATATACAAGTACTTTACTTTTTACTTTACGAAATGTTTCATTGATTCAGTGCTCCAATCATACTACACATTTTTATCTGTGTTCAAAGTTCAAATAATCAATCTAAATTACTTAACACGATCTCCATATTAAAATGTACTTGGAGATTAAATTATATATATATTTTTTTAAAATTGTGTACTATTTTTTAGATAAGTACAATTACTGTTTTGGATGGTCTATAATATTCTGAAATACAGTCATTTTGTACTCATGTAAAAAAGTAGTAAATTTTTTTTTTCAGAAAAATATATATATAAAGATACATGGCATAATTAGGGCACATAACAAGGATCAGTATCCTTTGTAGTACTCCATAGTGGAGCCCACTACTCTACGGTTTGAGATTTACTCTCAATGTTTTGAGATTTAAGCTAGCACATGGGGCAGTATTATTTGAGCTTTGAGATTTGTGCAAAGTTAACGGTCTGGGTCCACTAATTAGAGAATCATACTAAAAGATTCTCTTGTGCGGTACTTTACTGGGTATGAATTCACAAAACAATGGGGTACTGTTCGTTTCCTTCTCATTTCTCAAGTTATTGAACTCGTGAGGCCATTTTTTTTTTTACATAGAATTGTGTGAAATTTTAATTACATCATCTCGTTTCTATACAGAATAGTGGGGAAAACAAAATTCATACTTGTTCGTTTTTCTCCAACCATGTCATCTTAGATTATGGAAATGTTCGCTACTTTGGATTCTAAGAGCATCTAAATCCCAACAACTCAAATTAGTTTCTAAATAATTGTTAATTATTTTTTAGAAATTAATGTTTCTAAAATTTCTAACTCTTACATTCTTGAAATTAATTTTAGAGTTCTATTAAGCCACGTTAGCAACAAATTAAAAAAGAGAAATAATTTGAGCCAATCATTTAGTCAGTATGAAGTTTATAAATAGTTTATTAATAATAAACTTTACTGCATAGTTTCTAAATAAGAATCTCTTCTACACCCCTCAAATTGGATTAGAAATAGAAATTCTAATAGTTCCAGAGATGTAGATGCTCTAAACAAGAATTTTATAGATAAAAATTTTTATATACAAAGGACCTAAAAAAGACTATAATCGCCCACAATTACATACAAAAAGTCTAAAAGTTCACTGCTGCCTCTGTAACCTTATTATGCATAGCGTGACCATAGTGTCACCTCCATGGCTATCTTTCTGACACCAATTGTCGCTTTATCTTTCACTTTCCAGAGAAAGAACCTCCAATTCCTTTCTCTCCAGAGTACCCAAGTTCCTGCAGTCTAAACAGAATTCCATCTGGTTTTTTCTGTGATTGTCAGATTGGCTAACTAGAATCCGGGCTTCTCTTATATTGTTTCCACCGCATAGTGTGATTGTCAGATTGGCACAATTCCACATGATGTGGTCTCTTGTTCCCGTTCAAATTTTGTTGTTGTATTTATTTATGATTAATTTTATTTGTTTTGCTGTGATATGCAACTAAAATATGTATTGCTAATTTTATTAAAAAAGTTGTTGTCAATCAAGATTGAATTAAATTTGAAAATAGATTATTCAATTTCATTGTACATGTATTGTTTGCTATGAATACGATATTGTGTCATATATCAGTTTCACACTTGCAATAAATTTCTTTTTTTTTGCTTCGGCAATTGATGAGAATATTAGCAAGATATATTACACTAATGTTATGGTATAAGGAATACAAAGTGTCTGCAATTGTTTACATATTACAGTCGAACAGTTATTTTTGTATATTTTCATAATCGTTTTCATATATCTTGCGGATATGAGATTTAACAAATTAATTTGCGAAATTGCACATCTATAAAATTATCATCTTGCATAATTTCGTAACAACCCATGATTTAAAAAAAATGAAAAACATAAACATCAAGTTTGTACTATTCCACTTTGCAGCTTCTGCAAAACTTAAAAAAAATAAAGTTTGTACTATTCAATATTTTGGTGGTTAATTAGTTTAGTTGATGTGATAATTAAATTCTTAGTCGATAATGTGATAATTTATTTTCTCTTGAATTGCAACACATTGCTCAGGTACCCCAAAATAATTATTGAGTGGGTGCGCAGCGCAGCAGTTCATCAAGAAAAAAACAAAGAAAAAGTGTGAGAAAAGTTAGGAGCACGACGGCGATGCATATTGTGTTTTTTTAAAGCATTATTTGGTTAGTTGCTTGTACTCTAAAATTAAACAACTCATTAGGCCTTTAAATTCTGTTGCAGAAATTATCTACTTATTTGAAGTTGATGGATCTTAATTTATCAGTATATGAAGTATGAACTAATACTATTGAAAACTAGTGACCGTGTAATGAAACAATTTCCTTTTATATTACAAGTGGTGATATCACTGCTAAAAAAATTGTCAAAACACCGCACGCTAAATCCATTATAAAAAAGAAAAGAAAAGTGATTAATATATTCATACTAGGAGGAGGAGACAATAAGCGGTGTCATAAAAAATAGGGATAAATATATTCCTGCCAGCTTGACGGCGCTGGATTACAGTCAAACAGCTCTTCGCTTATTTAAAAGGAAGCACCGGAAAATCTCTTGCAAACTTCACGGAAATTATCCATAATTTTTTTTTTTTGGTGGGCAGTCCATTCCATAAAATCTGGTCCGGCGCAACATTTAAGATCGTAAACCACATGCTAGCGAAGGGTGCGCGCAGCACGCCGCATGCTTACGATTTAATGAAAGCTCTCCTTTGCATTTGAGTGGAAATTCCTCTGCAATTGCTTTAAAAAAATAAAATTGCCTTTCTTTGGGCTTCCTTTTGCGAGTACTTTCGAGGGAAACTTCATAGTAAATGTCTTCTGACACCTTATTAAATATGTTTTATATGCTGAGTGCAAACAAACTCCTTTTTCTCCCACTGGGCTAGCCCATACTAATACTTACCATTGAAAGAACTTAAAAATAGATCATAAAAGGAATTCTGGCACATTTATTTTTTATGGGCAACACTTCCGACAAAATCCCGAATCCAAAAAACTTGAAAAAAAAAGAGAGATCTTATTAGTAGGTCGGATTATCGTCTTTTGGTTCAATTCATGCGTCTCAAATCCCAATCCACTTTCCTAACATATTTCTATACAAAAAATACGACAAACACTTAAAAAGACGAGATTCTCGTGTAGCCTCATTTATTTTGCTCTTTCTTGAAAATTGCCTAAGAAAGGATTGATTTTTAAAAAATTTCAGGCCCAGTTGAAGGTCTGATGTTAGTATAACTGCTTGGAAGTCGGCACAAGTTTCTGAAATATAAAGCCCAACTTAGATTTCAGGCTCACATTAACCGGCCCAAAAGAACATTCTTTGAATTTTATGGCCTTGAACCAACATAGAGAATTGGAACGGTCCATTTCAAACAAATTAGTGGAACACATTTTTTTTTTTTTTTGGTAAGAATCGAAAGTTGGTAAGCATCAAATTTTTAATAATAAGAAACACCCATCTGTTATTGTACAGTCTCAATGCAAAATTCTTTCTTGGTCATTAAGTATATAGTCATCCGAGTCCGGATCCCCTAAAGTAACCCAATTTTTGAGTTTAGACGTGTCCGGTGGTAGCGCAGGGGGCCAGTATTATTTGTGGGGTCCAGGCCCTTTAAGATTCGTGTTAGAGCATCTTGGACGGTTTGGATCAAAACTAAAAAATTGGGTTAATTCATGGGATCCGAATTCTAGTCATCCCGGGGTATGATATGCTACTTAAAAATGAAACAAAGTAGCACAGAATAGAATAAGGAAAGAAAATTTTGGCTTGAACTTACATATAGAAACAAGACTGTCATTACAACTATAATGCTTCTTGTACCGTGTAATCACCTGTCATAATCCTTAATAATCAATCTTATGACTATTCAATCATTCTAATATTACCATAATCCAGAGATGCCCTGTAGAAATTTGTTCCATTATCTACATAAAAATATGAAATTTGTTCCATTATGACCTTATAGTTATAATCCAACAATTTTAATGTGATTATTATATGATGTTAATGTTTGGTATGGTGCTTAAACCATTCAATTTTTTTTTGCTTTACCCATTACTATGTCATTGGGCTACTGTGCTTCCGTGTACACTTCTGAATTACTATCTAACAATTTCTATTGCTGGGCATGAGGTCATTAGAATAGTGACTGAAATTGGGTTGAAAGTAAATAATTTTAAAGTAGGTGATATTGCTGGCATGAGCTACGTACATAGCCTTTTCTAAAAATTGCAACTCAAATTCAGAAATTACTGCCCAAAGCTTGTTGCCTCCTTCAACAACACTGTCCCCAATGGAACCACCAGATATGGTGGTTTCTCAAACAAAAATAATTATTAATGAGAATTTTGCTGCAAAAGTTCCTCGGAATCAATTAACGGCTTCCTGGCACTGTTCCATTGCTGTGTTGGGGCATAATTGTCTATTGTGCATTATAAGGTTATGGGCTGATTGATCAGGTCTACTTTGGGTATGGTTAGGTTAGGAGTCCTGGACACCTAGCAGTTAAGTTTGGCAAGGTTCCTTGGAATGAAAGTTATGGTTGATAGGATGGTAAAAGAAATGATGCTATGAAGATACTTAAAGCAGATCCTTTGTTGTTACCATGCAAATTTCGATGATCAAGGTGCCCCCCTTTTATTTTTCTTCAAAATGATTCACCTTTTTCTATATGAATATTTTCTTAGAGCTCTTAGTTACTCACTCCAAGTTTCATATCAGATTTTGGTGTTGAAACATAACTGTCCTGGTGCTGGTTTTGCAGCTGTTTGTACCTGCACTGGCGTAAAGCGGTATTGCCAGTAGGATGCTCTATGTTTTTGTCTAATTTTACTTCTAGAGTTCTAGACTTCTTGCACTGGCAAAAGACTGCCAATTAACAGGGTCACACCCAAATAATTTTAGAAAAAATAACCCAACGAATGTGATGCCACTCAGAATATTTTTTATGAGTTAGCAACGAATATATATGAATTACAAGAGCGTGTAAAAAATTCACCTAAGCGGCTAAGCATCACATATATATTTAATTTTATCACTTTCATATAAATGAACAAGAATGGCAAAGTCTTCATATAATAAATAATGTCGTAGCTAATTTCCCTGTTGTTGATTTTTTATCTGATTGGATGATGAAAAATAAAAAAAATATTTCGATTGGAGATTTGAATTGTGAAGTTCCTGATGGCATCTGTTTAATATTGCAGCATTTAACATCTTTATTGAATTTAGATCCGGCCCTCTTTTAACACACTGCCAAAAGCTGGGTTTCTAATCCACAACTCTAGGGAGGTAGTGATATCCTTGATCGGTTGTGCTAGACATATGTTTTCAACAATTTGGTACCATAACAAAATAATTATTTTTTTGAATCATTTTTTTATATTGAAGAAAATTAAATTACAATGATAAATGATTTACATCATAATTCAAGTGGGTACAAATATTAGAAAGACGCAGGAAAACATAATATTATAAAACAACTTCGCTGCAAACTTTGGACCTTCATACATAATAGGAAATGTAAATCCAAATATATATTTATTTCAATCCACTATTAAGTAACTCAATACATAGTGAAACAAAGACAAACAGAAGACTGATTTCGATTAAGCAAAATGAAAGCAACTCATTATCGACTTAATTTGGTGTCCAGAGAAGTGTGGTCTCAGTAATCATAGAAGTCACAACATACGGGTCCATGTTAGATGCTGGCCTCCTATCTTCAAAATAGCCTATTTCAGAGAGATGTAAATGAGCATCAGTTAGAATTAGCCGGTTGAAATTATCCAATAAACAAATTCATCTGTTATTGGTCATGATTTGAGCCTAAGTTGGGTCTTATTTGTCCATTATTGGAAAACAATAAATCATAAGGAAAATATACTTATAAGAAATAGTTATATATGAAAGCATTTAGGTGAAAAGTACCTTTGCCTTCTTTCTCGGTGTCACGACCAACTCTAATGGAGGCTCCACGGTTTGCAACACCCTGAAAATATGAAGCAGACATTTTTACTATTTTTCTGATCTCCTCATATAAACAAAAACAGAGAGAAAATAACAAGATTATTAAATGCAAGGATCGAAGAGACGGGAAGGGGGAATGACTTGCTAAATTCAATTTAGTGCTGATAGATACTAGACAGTTTCTGTGTAACTAATTGAGATGAGCAAGTGCAGCATCCACCAATTCAAACTCTCCTAACTGTTCATTAGAAAAAAAGCATACCCATTTGAAGGTGTTAATATCAGCAGTCTCGTGGCAGCCAGTGAGGCGACGTTCATTGCCTTCACCGTACGCAGCAATGTGCTCCTTATGCCTCAGTCCCAATTTTTCTATGGCCTTCTTTATCACCTCGTATCCTCCTTCCTCCCTCATTGATTTTGTACTGATCGAGGTAAACAAAAACATATTCCTCAGTATACAATTATAAGCATTCGTAGTGTGTTACAATATGCATAGTCACCCAAAACAAGAGGAAGAGGATGTCGATTTATTTTCCCTACCTGTAGCTGGTGTGAGCACCAGCACCATTCCAATCACCCTAAAATGTAAGATATAGTAAATAAAAAGTGTTAATTATAAGAGTAGAAAATAGTTTATCACTAAGAACAAAACAAAGAACAAATAATGAGGAGACTGATATAAAATAGAACACGTAGGCTTAATATACTTACCGGAATTGGCTTTGGGTCAAAGGATAACACAACTCCTGCAATCTCAGTTATCCTCTGATGATATCAAAACATAATCATTTAGTAAAAATAAAAATTATTTTCAAAATAAGATTAATAAACATTAAGGATTTTTTTCACTACAACCCTTCCTAAAATTAAAAGTAACTTTGCTTTTGATTTACCTCGAGAAGAAAACGTGCAATCCACAATTCATCACCTGCTGAAATTCCAACTGAAGGGCCGACTTGGAACTCCCACTACAGAAAGATGAAATAAAAGAAAAATTGATACAAGTCATAAGATATAATAAAACAAGAAAGGGAATAGCCACTAAGTATGAAAATCGTACTTGGCCTGGCATAACTTCACCATTGATGCCACTGATATTGATACCAGCATAAAGGCAAGCCTTGTAATGCGCATCCACAATATCACGACCAAATGCCTTCTCTGCACCAATTGCGCAGTAGTACGAACCCTATTGGATAATGAAGTTAAATTAACATTAATTTTTGAACATTCTGATGTGTAGATGAATTTTAGATAAGTTCTCCTCTGTGTACTGAGAGGGTCAAAAAATTACTTGAGGGCCAGGAAAACCACCAATTGGCCACCCAAGAGGCCATTTCACATCCTTCTGAAAAAGTGTATACTCTTGCTCAAGTCCAAACCTATTTTGTACAAAATATATAATTAAAGATTGTTCTCACGAGTTATAAAGAGAAGTGGAATAATTAAATTTATAAGGTACCAAGTCTCTTCAGCTACAACATCAGGATGGCTGAAAATCTTTGCGGCATTGTGTCTCTTATTAGTTGGAATGGGCTCTCCTTGTGGTGTATAGCAGTCACACATGACCTTTTTTACGGATCAAAACAGGGAGCCAGTTAAAATATTTTACATCAGTATATTTAAATTAAAATTTTAGAAGATGAATAATCTAAGAACACTATTGGGACAAGAATACTTAATTGAGAATACTTGTGGACTCCTCATCAAACCATTTTATTTGAAATGGTTTTACTTGCAATTTTGATCAATTATGTTATAATTCATGTAACAGTTCCTATTTTACCGGATGATCAGTATTAAAGTTATTTATCTCCATCTCAAAACTTCTGTATTTTGAGAGGGAAGTGAAAGATTTAGTGCTCCCGTAGGTAGCTACTTCCTTTTTCAAATGTGAAACACATCCTTCCAATGAAAATAAATCAGAAAGAAAAATGAAGAAAGCTCCAATATATAAATACTCACAAGGATGTTTTTCCCTCCCCTGAAAGGATCCTTGAAAATGGCTTGAGGGCTTAATTAGCAAAAATGAACAAACATGATATAGTTAATTAACTTTCCCATAAAAGGATAAAAAATTGAAAACTTAAGAATTTTTTTTATAAATATGGATTAATTGTCATTTAATATCATACTAAAGGATGACTTCGCTGTCCTCGCCAGGTGCCTGGCCAGTGCTTGACCCGTCATAGTTCCACTTGGGGAGCTCGCTAGGACTGCTGACAGGCTTTGAAATTGTCTGCTCAATAATAGTTTACATTGCTTACATTATTTTATTTCATTGTCTAAATATACTTAATTGGTGAATTATTCAGATTTTGGTACTATAACTATTTTGGTCCTCATAACATAAATTGTTTCATTTTGGTCATTGAAATTAGAATTTACATCAACATTGGATATCTAACAAGAACTGGGGGTCATGACACACAAGAATGTTATTTTTTTTTTCCAAAAAGTGATTCGGATCAAGTGACATAAGAAGGTCTATTTTTTTTTTTTTATATTTCTCATTATTTCAGAATATTCATAAGGTATTTGGTTTTATTTAGACGGTTTATGTTTGATATCTGAATCAGTTGCTAAACATCAATGATGTCGGGAATTCAGAAGGCCCAAAGTGATATATTCATACTTCAATTAAAGACACCGGAGACACTACATTAGTCAGTCATTTAAGTTATGTAGAGTGTGTAAAATTTTAAGACAACAAAAAGTAAAGTACATACCCTTGCTTTGCTCCTCATGTCCAAGCCAGATCCACCAACCCTGGTAGAAATCATATCAAGATGTTAGCATAGAATGCACAATTATGCAAGTATTGAATACATGTTGATAAATGCACAATGAAAACAAAATGCTTCTTAGATTGGGACAAAAGAATTGAAATGAACACAACACAATAGATGGAGACAAAATTCAAAAGAACAAGTAGTAAATTAAGAAGTAGGGTTAAATCATTTCATGTTTCGTATTTTGTTCCTTGAACATAAGTCCCAGCCTTATCAATGGAGGTTTGTATTAATTTGTTTATTTTCAAGAAACTACGAAGAAACTATTATCCTGCCAAAGTGATCAGAAGAAAATTGAGGAAGCAAGTGTAAAAGACTAATTTCATGTCATTCATCATGAAAAAATTTCATTTCAATTTAAACACAAGCCAATGCAGTCAGAAAAAGACAAGGAATATACAATGGTTAAGGGCCCAAAAACAATAAAATACAATTTGGGGAGTAATGCGCAGGAGAATTCCTGCAGCATTGGTACAGACCAACAGAGAAAAACAGAGAATCAAAATGCAGAGTAAAACAGAGGAAAATATAATGGAGACATACCAGACATATTCAGCAATGATCTTTTCAGTATGATCGGAGAGGTTCATGTTAATAAGGTCATTTAGAAGAGCCATCAAAGCAATGATAGAGAAGAAGAAGGATTAAATTATTCTCTCTAAGATGGAGGAGAGGATGTGAAAAGAGATATAACAGTTGTGGATAAAACAGAGGAGGGAGGATGGCTTATATATATACTTGAAATAAGATTACAGCTGTTAGTTTTTTTAATGAATAAGTTAATAATCATTGATAAAAATAGAGTACGACATTAAATTAATTTTAGATAAATATGAGTAATAAAAATATCTTCGACAATTCCGTACTGTATCGTCGACACCCCGGGCCCCTGCCCATACTCTGCTAGACATTTACAGACCACGTGGCGTTTTAATGCATGTACGCACAACGACGTGTCCCTGTCTCGCTGATACAACCAGATAGTCTACCGTTGAATCTTTGGGGAGAAGTATCTCGATGTGTTAGGCCACTATACCGGAGTTCTAAATAAGTAAATAGTGAGGCTACGGTACTATGATTCGGATTACGGATTAATATTTGAATTTTTAAAATTCTAACGGTATGTTCGAACCGTTCAACATGATTATAAAATAAATATGTACTTGCAAACTAAATTTTACAATTTTTTTAGATAGGTAGAAAGTCACTTGATCTGAAAATTCTGAATCATTCAAAAACAGTGATTTTCTACCTATCTAATAAAATAGTAAAAAAAATAAAAAAAATGTAAAATTTGATTTGCAAGTACATATTCATTTTATAATCTTGTTGAACGGTTTGCATCGACCGTTAAAATTTTGAAAACTCAAATATTGAGCCGTAGCACGGACCAATCCGTGCTATGCATAGTACCGTAGCCTCACTCTTTATTATTTGTTGACGATTATATTTTTATAATTGACGATTACTTTATATGTTATGTAATTGTCGATTACTTATTTGTTTTTTATATAATAGGTTAATGTTTTATATTTAGTTGTTAATGTTATAAATTTGTTAATGTTTTAATGTTTATAATGTTTTAATGTTTTATATTTATTTGTTTAATGTTAGAAATTGGTTTTTCCGACTGGATAAATCTCAGGGGTGCAATGCCTCACTGTCATTATCGTCTCGTCCTGCATTTTACAATGATTTCAATATAAACAACTGATTATCTGTAATATTAAATAATGTTATTAAATTAGGAATACAAAACCAACATACCTCCATAGATGCGAGTCCGACACGGTGGCTGACATGTGGGATCAACAGAAGAGGACTAAATGTGTCAGGATGGTGAGCGGGATAATCTCTAACGAGAGCCTCTGCACTGGATGCCTCTGCACTGTGATAATGTGAACTCTCCCCCGTCTCCATAGTATCCCATGCATGTTTCCGTCTAGGTCTAGTCATACTACATTTGAAAACAGAAGGTTACTACTTTATAAATCTCAATTTATAAACTCTAACTTACAAACCCTAAACCCTAACTTATACTTTGCAATGATCTACTGTGTTATGGATTCATATCTCTGTTTTCAAAATTCAAACAGTCAATCCAAACCGTTAAACATCATCTTCATATAAAAATGTACTTACATCAAATTTTACATTTAAAAAAAAATACTATTTTTTCAAGTTGATAGAAATAAATGTTTTTGAATAGTCCAAAATCTTTAGATGAGGTTTTTCTACCTATCTAAAAAAATTTGTAAAAAATTTATAAAATGTAAAATTTTGTCTGCAAATAAATTTTCTTATAAAAAATGTGTTGAACAATCAGGTTGATTGTTTGAACTTTAAAAACGAAGATATATATTTATAGTACGGATCTACAAGCACATGGCACATTGTAAAATGGGCAAATATCCTCTCCGGTACCGTAAAAGATTCCCTTCACTTTACTGTTTGAGATTAACTCCCAGCCGGTTTGGGATTCGGGCTGACGGAGGGGACAATACTATTGGGCTTTGAGATTCGTGCCAAGTTAAAAAAAAACGGTCCAGATCAAGTAATTGTAAAAGATTTTCTATTACGGTACCGGGGTGATGTAAATTCATTGTAAAATATCGGAGCCTTATAGTTAAAAAACATGTAGAGTTCAAAATATTTTAAAATTTCCAAATTCACCATAGTGCTACGTTAAATTTGTAGTATGCAACTTTTAAGCTTACAATAAATAATTGTATAATAAAAAGATATGTGAAGGCCAAGTCATTTTCTCAATCATAATGAAGGCCGAGTCAAAGACTCAAAAAGTAATTTGTAAAGAATGGTGCTAATAATTATCTCGAAGAACTTTTGATCTGAAATCATCTGCCGACTAAACCACACAATGTCGTTTTATATTTGTACACGTGACATGCTATAAAAATAACTCTACCACAATTCACAAAAATCGTTCCTCATTCGTAAATGTCCCTGCTTAGGGTAAGCACGTCAATGATACCCTTTTAACTATTTATCTGACCCATGTTCATATCGTATTCAATAAAGCATGTTTGTATGGGTAAAATTTTTTTTATTAACTTATTAGGTATAAGTATGGATAAGAAATTTTTTCATTAATTTATTAAGTAAGTGTATGTAGAAAAGCTAATTTATATATGTTATACTATAAAGTAATTAATAACTATAAAAAATATATTTGATATTTTTTATTTATATGTATAATTATATAACTTTATTATTATGTAGATTGATTTATATAACATCTCATATATTTTGTATTTTAGTAATTTAGGATAAAAATGATTTATCCAACATTTTATATTATTTTTTAATTAATAATCTATGATAGAAATAATTTATATAATATTTTATCAATTTATTTAATTAATAATTTCTGGAATAAAAAATTATAATTTTTATATTTTGTGATATTAAATACAAGATGTTATTTAATATATATACTCATTTGTTATTTTTTTATTAAGTTATATATGCTATTAATTTATTTGATTTGTGCCCGGTTTGAAGTTCGGCGTGCTGGAAAGATTCAAATTAGTTATTATAGACAAATAAATTAATAAAATTTAAACAAAAGAATCAACAAGTCTTGGCTTGAACAAAGAGAGATGCTGTCTAATTCCTTATTGGGTGACAATGATATGAATTTTTGTAGTCAAAGCCCTTCAAGTGGTTTTCTTGCTTGAATAAAGAGAGATGCTGTGAAATAAATTTTCGGCTTCATTGATTTCACCTTTTTTACATATTCCATCTATTAGAATCGAATAGGTTACCATATTTGGTCTATATCTTTCAGAAATTAAGGAACGGAATAAGTCCTTTGCCTTATCGATGTCACCGTGCTTGCAATGACTATCAATTAAACAATTGTATGTTCTAATATCAGGTTTTAGAGTACCAGAATATTTCATCTGTGTGAACAGAGCAAACGTCTTAGTGAACTCACCCACCTTAGCGAGCTCGTCTAAAATCGTATTGTATGTGCAAACATCTGGTGCGCACTCATCACCCTGTTTAATCATTCTATAGAATAGAAGGAGAGCAAATCTAATATTACCCGTAGAGCAAAGCCCTTTTAGGATATTGTAAAATGGGTATTTCAAAATTTTAGAATGAGTTTTAACATAAAAGACACTGAAATGGATAAATTTGTGAGTTTTTGAAATTTAGAGGGGAAAATAGGTAATTTCAAACTTTAGAGGGGGAAATACATAACTTTGATGTTTTTGAGGGGTATACGTGAAATTCCCCCAATACTAAAAATGTTTATATTTCTTTTGTTTGAAGATTACAAAAATATATGGCTTCTGTTTTATGCTGATTAGGCGATAAATGAAACGCATATTTGATTGTGTTTTGGAGAAACTTTATGTTATCGTGCTTGAAATTTAGGGCAAATTACAAAGAAAAATATGTTTCCTTGAAAAATGATCATGTGAAAGAAAACTAGAAGTCACCCTGTCACGTATTGACGATCTAAAAATCTGCTTAAAGAACCCTAAAAAAATGTTTTCATTTTATAATTTGCTACTTCGTATTGATCAGATGATATGCAGATGATGCGCAAGAAACAGGTGCTTTAGAAGGTAATTCTACAACTAATTACTTGATGTTAGTAAAATGGTCTACATAAATATAATATTTCTATATATATAATACTATATGAGCTTGGCTACTATGCTTATATAAGCAAAAGTCCACATATGCTTATAACTCATTTTTGCGTTTTCAATGTTCAAATGGTCGATCCGACCGTTCATCTTGTTCTCCATATTAATATGTGCTTGGAGACTAAATTTTACATTTTTCTGAATTTTTTTACTATTTATTAAGCCACTTTGAAAATTGCTGATCTGGGTGAACAGTAAAAACAGTGTTTCCAAAATTCTGGACCACCAGATCAGAAACTTTCAAAGTGGCTTAATAAATAGTAAAAAAATTCAGAAAAATGTAAAATTTAGTCTCCAAGCACATATTAATATGGAGAACAAGATGAATGGTCGGATCGACCATTTGAACATTGAAAACGCAAAAATGCTCATTTAAGCATATGTGGGCTTTTGCTTATATAAGCATAGTAGCCAAGCTCATACTATATAATAGCAATATTTGACAAATTTGAAGCTTGAAATGGGAGACTTGCAGCTCTTAAGAGAAATCAGAAATGACAATAGAAGCGATAAGATTTTGATGACAGAATGATCCCTCAAAACTGATACTACACCAGCACAACTTGTTATCAACATACTGGGAACTACGACAATAGCAGCCTCAAATAAATATAGTCAAAATAAGAATAATGATAAGTTGAACGAAAACTTCATTCATAAATGGTGGTGAAAATTTTACACAAATGTCCAAAAAGAAAATATAACACCAAGCACCACTCTTTCAGTAGCAAATGCTGAAAATACAAAGCCGAAATGACAAAAATAATTGGAATTATTTCTTGGTAAGGAGACTGAATAATGAGTGATACAGACCCAAGCACCAAGTACCACTCTTTCAGTTCCCAACAAAGATCACCAGCTGAGTAAAGATCAGAATAAAAAATAAATAAATAATTGAGCTGATTAGAGCACGTCTTACTGTGCTCAATTTAGTAGCTCATTGGCCATAAAGAACCTAGAGTTTTGAAATTAGTACTCATTCTAGCTCTAATTTTCTGCCAAACAAAGTTTTGGCACCTGGGTGTGTAATTTATCATGAATAGGTACCAGATTATAGTACATCAGTATCAACAGAGATGTGCAATAACAAAAGTGATAATAGGTACCAGCACATCAAAGGAACAACAAGACATCTCAACAATACAATCAGACCAGAAATGTACTAAATTGATCACCCAATTTAAAAATTATCAAAATAACGACAAATCTGATCAACTAAACTAACATCCATCCATCCATAATCTTCACATCTGCAGGAACCGCAATTCCAACTATGACTCCTTTCTTGTCAAGAGCTCTAAACAATCTGCATTTGAAACAAACCAAAGCCACATAGGTAGCTGCCTTTCACAGTTTGCTAAATCAGTAGGACACAATAGGAAGCCAGCAGAAATATTGGAATTAAAACAAATTTTATAAAAATTTTACGGAAAAAAATTCAAAGTTCAAAGAAGCAACTCCTTTGCCTACTTAAGTTCTTATAAGTTCAAAGTTGAAATGGAAATGATGTCATGGAGCAAGTAATTTGCCTTGTCAATGTTACCTTTCTTGCACAGCCCATCTATAAGAGTGTTGTAAGTCACGACATTAGGCTTGAGAAATCATGATATGAAGCACCTCCTCTGCCTTCTCAATTTCACCTTTCTTGCACAGCCCATATATAAGAGAGTTGTAAATCACGACATTAGGCTTGAGTCCTTTGGAAATCATGCTATGCAACATCTCCTCTGCCTTCTCAATTTCACCTTTCTTGCACAACCCATCAATAACAAGGGAATAAGTCACGATATAAGGCTCGAGCCCTTTGGAAATCATGCTATGCAGCACCTCCTCTGCCTTCTCAATTTCACCTTTCTTGCACAGCCCATAAATAAGAGGGGAATAAGTCTCGACATTTTTGAAAATCATGCTATGCAGCACCTTCTCTGCCTTCTCAATTTCATCTTTCTTGCACAGACCATCTATAAGAGCATTGTAAGTCTCGACATAAGGCTGCAGCCCTTGGGAAATCATGTTATGCAGCATCTCCTCTGCCTTGTAAATTTCACCTTTCTTGCACAGCCCATCTATAAAAGTGCTGTAAGTCTCGACATAAGGCTGCAACCCTTGGGAAATCATGTTATGCAGCATCTCCTCTGCCTTGTAAATTTCACCTTTCTTGCACAGCCCATCTATAAGAGGGTTGTAAGTCTTGACATTAGGCTGGAGCCTATTAGAAATCATGAAATGCAGCACCTCCTCTGCCTTCTCATTTTCACCTTTCTTGCACAACCCATCTATAAGAGTGGTGTAAGTGTTGACATCGGGAATACATCCCAACTTGGGCATTTTGTGGATCACAATAGCTGCAGCCTCACCGGTCCTATTGGCAGAACAAAGGCCCTCAAGTATTGGATTGAAAATCACAGCCTCAGCTGTGTGACCCTCTTTGAGATGCCGTCCGAGACGAGACAAGGCTAGCTTGAGCCGATTCTTAGGGGTACAATATTTAATCATGGCCTCAAAGGTGGGGTCAGAGTTGCGAAACTTGTGGCCAGGATCTGGCTGAAGGGCCAGGATCTGACTCCAGGAAAGGGTTAAGGTTGGAGGGTTCTGGAAAGCCGACAGAGAGCCAAAATGGGGTGAAGCGACTCTTGTGTTGAAAAGGCGCCCGCCTTTCATTGTCTCGTACTTCTTCTCTCAGCCTTCTCTCTCGGCCTTCTTCTCTCAGCTTCTCTCTCTCAGCCTCTCTCTCTCTCAGCCTTCTTCTCTCAGCCTCACTCTCTCAGCCTCCTTCTTCTGGGTAGAAAAAGCGCCCGCCTTGCTGCTGCTGCGGCCGCCTCCAAATCGTGCCAACGATATTACCAACAATATTGTCTCGGACTTCTTCTCTCAGCCTTCTCTCTCGGCCTTCTTCTCTCAGCTTCTCTCTCTCAGCCTCTCTCTCTCTCAGCCTCACTCTCTCAGCCTCCTTCTTCTGGGTAGAAAAAGCGCCCGCCTTGCTGCTGCTGCGGCCGCCTCCAAATCGTGCCAACGATGTTACCAACAATATTGTCAAAAAACCCTAAGTCGAATAACACCACCGATGCACTCAATTAAAGCGTCCTGTTCTGTACTTCTGTCTGGAATGTACTTGATTAATGACATCCGACTATCCGAGTAAGTAAACGGGTTTGCGGATCCGACATAAAAGCGTACGTATTCATTAATGGGAAATTTTACATACTAATCTATTTCTCAGAAAATCAAATAAAATATCATCTTACAAACAAATAGTCAAGATATGATTTGTTGAATTTCCAAAATGTCCATGTAGACTGCATATTTCTCGACATTTTAATTAATATCCAAAGTTAATTACAAATTAATAAATATACTCAGAATTTCTGGGTTTTTCGAAAAATATCCAAACCGATCATTTTTTTGCCGGTTTTTTTTTTTTTTTTATAGACACTATAAAGAGCAAGATAATGAAATCTAATACTGAAAATTTGAATTTTTTGTTTAAATTATTTGTTAGATTACTTTTTTTATTTATAATTAGCATATTTATACTAAAATACACTATATTGAATTACACTATATTACATTAAATTACGCTAAATTATGTTAAATTACGCTAAAATACGGTAAATTTCGGTAAATTTACTGTGTGTCTTCATAGTGATATATAATTAGAAACAATTTTTGTTTCTCTTTTATCTTCATAGTAATTTATAATTAGAAACTATTTTTTTAAGAGACACTATGAAGAGCAAGATAATGAAATCTAACACTGAAAATTCGAATTTTTTGTTTAAATTATTTGTTAGATTACTTCTTTTGGTGTATAATTAGCATATTTAGAGAGTTGCTAATATCAAAATGTTTGTACCAAGCTCCTCGTGCAACCAAGTTGTTTTCGGGTTTCCAAAGTCCAAACGGTCGACCCGACCCGTTAGATGTTCAATTTATATTAAAATCTGCTTGGAGACCAAATTTTACATTTTTTAAAATTTTTTTACTATTTATTAAGCTACTTTGAAAATTGCTGATCCGGGTGAACAGTAAAAACAGTGAAACTAAATTCTGGACCATGTGATCAGCAATTTTCAAAGTGGCTTAATAAATAGTAAAAAAATTCCAAAAAATATAAAATTTGGTCTCAAAGCAGATTTTAATATAGAGATCACATCTAACGGCTCGGATCGACTGTTTGGACTTTGAAAATCCGAAAACGACTTGGTTGCACGAGAAGGCTTGGTGTAAACGTTTTGATATTAGCCACTCTCAGCATATTTATACTAAAATACGCTAAAGTACTTGAAATTATGTTGAATTACATTATATTACATTAAATTACGCTAAATTATGTTAAATTACGCTAAAATACGGTAAATTCTGGTAAATTACATATGAATATCGATGATATTTTTACTGAGAAGGTGAAAAACGACGACGAAACTTTAAACGGCCATAAAACAGCGCTCGAGTGTCCGATTTCAGCAAATGACCACTTTTCAGAA
The DNA here is from genome assembly GCA_028015225.1 of Carex myosuroides. Lineage (NCBI taxonomy): Eukaryota > Viridiplantae > Streptophyta > Magnoliopsida > Poales > Cyperaceae > Carex > Carex myosuroides. Next base: position 4,474,085 of record CM051474.1, on the reverse strand, counting down.
AGCTTGCGAAAATACACATGCGTTAGTGCCAATAATGCTAGATTTCAAAATTTAGAATTGCCAAAAAACTAAGAGAAGAGTCTCAAAACTTGAGTTGAAGTTTCCGATTAAGATTTTCATTTCTATTAGTCAATGTAAGTAGCTCAGTAAATTAGTTATATAATGAACTTGTAGAATACTAATTTTTACTATTTTTTATGATTTATGAAATATGGCACAAAATCGGCCTAATTTAGCGTAATTTTGCATAGTTTAGCGTAATTTACCGTATTTCATTATAATTAGCTAAATTAGTGTAATTTAGCGTAATTCAGCATAATTTAACATAATTTAGCGTAATTTAATGTAATATAGTGTAATTCAACATAATTTCAAGTAATAGTGTATTTTAGTATAAATATGCTAATTATAAATCAAAAGAAGTAATCTAACAAATAATTTAAACAAAAAATTTGAATTTTCAGTGTTAGATTTCATTATTTTGCTTTTCAAAGTGTCTCTAAAAAAAAAAGAGGAAGAAACCGGCCATTTTTTTGACGGTTTCTGGAGAGGAGGAAACCGGCCAGAATATGACCGGTTTGGGCATTTTTCGAAAAACTCAAGAATTCTGAGTATATTTATTAATTTGTAATTAACTTTGGATATTAATAAAAATGTCGGCATATTTCCTTTCCCTCTCCCTTTTCTCTCTCTCACCACATTACTCTTCGGATTTAGCAAATTTAATACTCTTATTAGCAAATTAGAAACGGCGATGATTAGCAAATTCCGCAGTATTGCCTTCAAATATATTTAGTTTTACTAATATAAGTAATTTTATTTTAATTTATTTGAATAAACGTGATATATATACTAGTATCGTGTCTGTGCGTTGCAACTTGCAACGGAGACATATTATAAAAGAACAAAAAAAATCTCGTACAAAATGACATATTTTCATAAAAATAGATCAATAAAAATAATAATTATTTCAATTGAGTAAGGAATAAGTTATGAACCATATTAATTTAATATTTTTAATTTTATTATATATTTTCAATTGCAACAATTGAATATTTAATTTTTTTTAACAGATACAAGTTGTATATATAGATGCGAAATTTTACAAAATATATTTCTTTCAAAAACTATCAAATAAAATATACCTCTTCTAAAATTATTAGCAAAATATCCTTGTGGGCCCCACTTTTTCCAACTTGTATTTCTTTCTGCATTGGGTAATAGAAAGTCATGCTAAAATTAGGTTGTGTTGTTCCGGAGACGTAGGTTTTTCAGTTTGCCGAACTCCGTTAACAAATCATGTGTCAAATTTTTCTAACTCTATCTATTCATTTTACTGCATTTCAAATTCATAAGTTCTTTATTCAGCCAAGAACTACACACTTACACACACGTGCACATAGGAACGGTTTAAACTTGACTATCTAACCGATAGGCTTTAAAACTTTAAAAGTATTCACCCTCCTGTAGTTGTCGTTAGGAACAACACTATGATATCTTCAATTTGTACTAAGTCAACTTTATTTTTCATTAGACTTTATTATACTAATTGGCCTTTTAAAAATAATTTGAATTTAAAATCAATCTGTATTAATATCATTCGTACAAAGTTATATTTAAATTGAGCTGCAAAAACTATTATTCATATTAGGCAAATTCTTCTATGGGCCTAAGGACCTATTTGTAAAATAAGCATATTTTCATTTTCAAATTTCAAACAGTCGATCCGACCGTTCAACATTATCTCCATATTACAATGTACTTGGAGGTCAAATTTTACATTTTTTTGAATTTTTTTTACTATTTATTAAGTATTTTACAAAATTCAATGGTCTGAATTTGACTAGTTCTGTAAAATACTTAATAAATAATAAAACAATTCAAAAAAATGTAAAATTTGACCTCCAAGTACATTTTAATATGGAGATAATATTGAACGGTTGGATCGACTGTTTGAACTTTGAAAATAAAAATATGTTCATTTTACATATAGGCCCTTATGCCCATAGAAGCATCCCTCTTCATATTATTATTACCACCATCGCCGCTAATACTATAATTTGTAGTTATTTTTAGATAATTTAGCTCTTGCCAAACTGTTAATAGATATGCATATATCATACAAGTTTAAACAATCTGTTCAAAAAATAATTTATGATAACTCAAGAGTGTGTGCTGAAAACAGATTTTAGTATGAGATAGAGAATTAAAATCCTCAAATCATACCTAATGGCAGATAATGAATTCTGAATCAACAACCTCCCATTAAAAAATACAGAGAAGTAAAAAAGATTCACCTGAGTTTCACATGTTGTTTTTTATTTTAGTACTTTCACGCAAATGAACAAGAATTGCAAAATTCTGATTTATTTATGTCGTAACTACTTTTTATTTGTTGGTTTGTTAATTTGATGGGATGTTGAAACACAAAATTAATTTTCAACTGGTGATTCGAATTATATATGAAGATAGAAAAGGATGAGGGGTAGTGATATTCATGATCGGATGTGCTAGACATTTGTTATCAGCAATTTGATACCTTGACAAAATTATTTCATTTTCTTTTAAATTAAAGTAAACTAAATTACAATGATAAATGAGTTATATCATTCAAGTGGGCACAATTATTAGAGGCAGAAAAACATAATACTATAAAACAACTCCACTGCAAACTTTACACCGTTATACATGATTGGAAATGTAATGATAATATATTTATTTCAATCCCCTCTCAAGCAACTCAGAACTTTGTGAATTAAAGACAAACAAAGAACTGTAACTGATTAAGCAAAATCAAAGCAACTCATCAAGGACTTAATTTGGTGTCCAGAGAAGTGTGGTCTCAGTAATCATAGAAGTCACGACATATGGGTCCATGTTAGATGCCGGCCTCCTATCTTCAAAATAGCCTAATAAATTCAGATAGATAAAAAAAACACATCAGTTAGATTTAGGCCGTAGAAAATATTGAATAAAACATTTCTCCTGATATTGGTCATGATTTGAGAGTAAATTGAGTCTTTTTTTGTCCGAAATTGGAAAGTGGCGTATTATACGTACTGTGCATATACTGCAAACAAATTTAATACTTGAAAAAAATTAGCTGAGAAATAAGTACAAAGTCAGAGAAGTGGCGCAAAATTTACCTTTCCCTTCTTTTTCGGTGTCACGGCCAACTCTAATGGAAGCTCCACGGTTTGCAACACCCTGAAAATATATGAAGCATAGATTTAACTATTTTTCTGAACTTCTCATATAAACAAAAACATGGAGAAAATAATTAGATATTCAAATGCAAGGATCTAAGAGACGGAGAGGGAGCAAGACTTGTTATCTTCAATTTTTGCTAATAGACACTTGACAGTTCCATATCACTGTTTAAGACAAGCAAGTGCAAAATCCACCGATTCCAAGTCTCCAACTGTTCATTAGAAAGAAAACATACCCATTTGAATGTGTTAATGTCAGCAGTCTCATGGTGTCCGGTGAGGCGACGTTCATTCCCTTCACCGTACGCAGCAATGTGCTCCTTGTGCCTCAGTCCCAATTTTTCTATGGCCTTCTTTATCACCTCATATCCTCCTTTCTCCCTCATTGATTTTGTACTGATCAAGCAAAACATTCCTCAGTATACAATTATAAGGATTCATAGAATATGCATAGTCACCCAATACAAGAGGATGAGAGGAAGAGAGGAAATCTAGAAGGGGGAATCTCTTGTGGATATTAAATAGTTGGGTGACTTGACCTCCAACCTTCACTTAAAAAAAGAGGAGGAAGAGAGGAAGTCGATTTATTTTCTCTACCTGTAGTTGGTGTGAGCACCAGCACCATTCCAATCACCCTATAATGTTAGATATAGAAAATAAAAGGTGTTAATTATAATAGTACAAAATAGTTCATTACTAAAATCAAAACAGAGAACAAAAAAGATTTTGAAATAAAATAGAACATGTAGGCTAAATATACTGACCGGAATTGGCTTTGGGTCAAAGGATAGCACAACTCCTGCAATCTCAGTTATCCTCTGGTGATATCAAACATAATCATTATAAAATAAAAATTATGTTTCTAAATAAGTAAACATTAAGGATTTTTACACTACAACCCTTCATAAATTTAAAAAGGATCTTTGCTTTTGATTTACCTCGAGAAGAAAACGTGCAATCCACAGTTCGTCACCTGCTGAAATTCCAACTGAAGGGCCAACTTGGAACTCCCACTACACAAAGATGAAAAAAGAAAAATAAAAATTGATATAAGTCATAAGAGATAATAAAACAAGAAGAGAAATAGCCACTAAGTATGAAAATGTAAATCGTACCTGGCCTGGCATAACTTCACCATTGATGCCACTAATATTGATACCAGCATAAATGCAAGCCTTGTAATGTGCATCCACAATATCACGACCAAATGCCTTCTCTGCACCAATTGCACAGTAGTATGGGCCCTATTGAAAAATGAAGTACAATTAACACTGAAAACGAAAACATTATTCTGATGTTTAGATGAATTTTAGATAAGTTCTCTGTGCATTTAGAGGGTCAAAAAATTACTTGAGGGCCAGGAAAACCACCAACGGGCCACCCAAGAGGCCATGTCACATCCTTCTGAAGAAGTGTATACTCTTGCTCAAGTCCAAACCTATTTCGTACAAAATATATCAGTAAAGCTGTAAAGGTTGTTCTCATGAGTTAGAAAGAGAAGTGGGATAATTAAATTTGTAAGATACCAAGGTTTTTCAGCTACAACATCAGCATTGCTGAAAATCTTTGCGGCATTGTGTCTCTTATTAGTTGGGATGGGCTCTCCTTGTGGTGTATAGCAGTCGCACATGACCTTTATTACGAATCAAAATGGGGAGCCAGTTAAAATATTTTACTTGCAGTACAATTTAAATTTAAAGGAAGAATAATCTAAAGAACAATTTTTTTTAAAGAAAGTGGGAAATCTTACTGATTTCATTCACATTAAAACCACAACAACAAATCTAAAGGACAGTTGGGACAAAAGGACTTAATTGAGAATATTTGTGGACTCCTCATCGAACCTCTTTATTTGCAAGGCTTTTACTTGGCAATCTTGATCAATTATGTTTTAATTTATATAACGGTTCTATTGAGAAAACAAGAGAGAATAAAAATATTATAATAGCCTCAGACCATTAACAGTTATTTCATCATAGGCTATTTTAGGAAAAAGGAGCAACTAGTTTTCAGAAAAAAGTTACTCTACTTTTACTATTTTTAGAATGAACAGTAGGCAAACGTTAGAATAGATCATAGGCACCCGTTAGAATAGTTTTGTTATAAAAGCATGTACAGTTCTCTTTGTAACATCAGAACAATATGCAATAAAACATTTGTTCATCATATTTTCTATATTCCTCAAAATTTCACATGGTATCAGAGCAGTAAGAGGGCCAAAGGGAAATACTCAATCTGGGTCAAGAAGAGATAAGGGCACAGAGCCAATAGAGCCAAATAAACCCTTCCTCAACACATACCAGAAAAAAAATCCCTCCTTCTCATAAAAACCAGAAAACATGTCTCTACCAACTGATAACTCCAAAATTACCACCATAACCCTCAGTGGCAACAAAGACTACATTCCCTGGTCCAGATCGATCCTAATAGGCCTCAGTGGCAGAGGCAAATTAGGATATATCGATGGAACCATAACAAAACCAAAACCAGCAAAAGAACACGAGCCAACTGTTGAAGAAAAAGGGAAAATAGCCGAATGGCAGACCTCAGACCATTTGGTCATGTCAATGCTCCTCAACACCATGGAGCCTCAAATTGCACGCCTATGCATGCTTCTAAACTCATCCAAAGCCGTATGGGACAAGGTACAAAGACTATACGGCCAACAACAAAATTTTGCTCATATTTTCAATTTGAAACAGGAACTTTCACAAATCAAACAAAAGGGCAAAAACAGCTCACAATATGGAACCGAGGTACTGACGAGATGGGAGGAACTCCAACTGTACCTCCCACCTACAACAGACCCCGAAGAAATCCAAAAAAGAGCACAACAAGAGTTGGTATATACTTATCTCGGTGGTCTCGACCTAAGCTTTGAAGCCATCAGATCCCAGATCCTCTATTCCTCCGAGCTGCCGTCAATCGATTCGGTCATGGCTACCATAGAAAGAGAAGAAACCCGGCGGGCTACAATGAATGCTCAGGGCGAGCCAGACATGGCTGAAACCAGAGCTTGCACCATCCGAAACCCTAACCCGAACTACTCCCGAGAAGTGGCGAGAGGGAGAGGAGCACCCAGCAACGGCGAAAGGTGTGACCACTGCAAGAAACAGGGTCACACCCGTGATGCCTGCTGGCACCTCCACCCCCATCTGCGACCTAATCGGGACAGAGGCGAGAGGGGCGGCGTACGAAATCGCGAGAGAGAGAGGAGATTTGGGGGTGTGAGTAAGGGGTCGGACCCAAGTGAAGCGGAGCAGCGGTCTGGATCCGAACCAGCCGAACCAACTAAACAAGGAGACTTCTCAGGATCCTCTGTGGCGACAAACACACAACTTGCACAGCTACTGAGTCAACTAAACGGGTTGCTACAGCAGCAAAAATCAGGTTTTGTACTGTATAAATCTGATTTTCGGTCTTCACAAATTAATAAAAACCCCAAGATCTCCAATTTTTGTAAAAATATGAATAAATGGATCATTGACTCGGGAGCAACCGATCACATGCTAAAATTAGGTTGTGTTGTTCCGGAGACGTAGGTTTTTCAGTTTGCCGAACTCCGTTAACAAATCATGTGTCAAATTTTTCTAACTCTATCTATTCATTTTACTGCATTTCAAATTCATAAGTTCTTTATTCAGCCAAGAACTACACACTTACACACACGTGCACATAGGAACGGTTTAAACTTGACTATCTAACCGATAGGCTTTAAAACTTTAAAAGTATTCACCCTCCTGTAGTTGTCGTTAGGAACAACACTATGATATCTTCAATTTGTACTAAGTCAACTTTATTTTTCATTAGACTTTATTATACTAATTGGCCTTTTAAAAATAATTTGAATTTAAAATCAATCTGTATTAATATCATTCGTACAAAGTTATATTTAAATTGAGCTGCAAAAACTATTATTCATATTAGGCAAATTCTTCTATGGGCCTAAGGACCTATTTGTAAAATAAGCATATTTTCATTTTCAAATTTCAAACAGTCGATCCGACCGTTCAACATTATCTCCATATTACAATGTACTTGGAGGTCAAATTTTACATTTTTTTGAATTTTTTTTACTATTTATTAAGTATTTTACAAAATTCAATGGTCTGAATTTGACTAGTTCTGTAAAATACTTAATAAATAATAAAACAATTCAAAAAAATGTAAAATTTGACCTCCAAGTACATTTTAATATGGAGATAATATTGAACGGTTGGATCGACTGTTTGAACTTTGAAAATAAAAATATGTTCATTTTACATATAGGCCCTTATGCCCATAGAAGCATCCCTCTTCATATTATTATTACCACCATCGCCGCTAATACTATAATTTGTAGTTATTTTTAGATAATTTAGCTCTTGCCAAACTGTTAATAGATATGCATATATCATACAAGTTTAAACAATCTGTTCAAAAAATAATTTATGATAACTCAAGAGTGTGTGCTGAAAACAGATTTTAGTATGAGATAGAGAATTAAAATCCTCAAATCATACCTAATGGCAGATAATGAATTCTGAATCAACAACCTCCCATTAAAAAATACAGAGAAGTAAAAAAGATTCACCTGAGTTTCACATGTTGTTTTTTATTTTAGTACTTTCACGCAAATGAACAAGAATTGCAAAATTCTGATTTATTTATGTCGTAACTACTTTTTATTTGTTGGTTTGTTAATTTGATGGGATGTTGAAACACAAAATTAATTTTCAACTGGTGATTCGAATTATATATGAAGATAGAAAAGGATGAGGGGTAGTGATATTCATGATCGGATGTGCTAGACATTTGTTATCAGCAATTTGATACCTTGACAAAATTATTTCATTTTCTTTTAAATTAAAGTAAACTAAATTACAATGATAAATGAGTTATATCATTCAAGTGGGCACAATTATTAGAGGCAGAAAAACATAATACTATAAAACAACTCCACTGCAAACTTTACACCGTTATACATGATTGGAAATGTAATGATAATATATTTATTTCAATCCCCTCTCAAGCAACTCAGAACTTTGTGAATTAAAGACAAACAAAGAACTGTAACTGATTAAGCAAAATCAAAGCAACTCATCAAGGACTTAATTTGGTGTCCAGAGAAGTGTGGTCTCAGTAATCATAGAAGTCACGACATATGGGTCCATGTTAGATGCCGGCCTCCTATCTTCAAAATAGCCTAATAAATTCAGATAGATAAAAAAAACACATCAGTTAGATTTAGGCCGTAGAAAATATTGAATAAAACATTTCTCCTGATATTGGTCATGATTTGAGAGTAAATTGAGTCTTTTTTTGTCCGAAATTGGAAAGTGGCGTATTATACGTACTGTGCATATACTGCAAACAAATTTAATACTTGAAAAAAATTAGCTGAGAAATAAGTACAAAGTCAGAGAAGTGGCGCAAAATTTACCTTTCCCTTCTTTTTCGGTGTCACGGCCAACTCTAATGGAAGCTCCACGGTTTGCAACACCCTGAAAATATATGAAGCATAGATTTAACTATTTTTCTGAACTTCTCATATAAACAAAAACATGGAGAAAATAATTAGATATTCAAATGCAAGGATCTAAGAGACGGAGAGGGAGCAAGACTTGTTATCTTCAATTTTTGCTAATAGACACTTGACAGTTCCATATCACTGTTTAAGACAAGCAAGTGCAAAATCCACCGATTCCAAGTCTCCAACTGTTCATTAGAAAGAAAACATACCCATTTGAATGTGTTAATGTCAGCAGTCTCATGGTGTCCGGTGAGGCGACGTTCATTCCCTTCACCGTACGCAGCAATGTGCTCCTTGTGCCTCAGTCCCAATTTTTCTATGGCCTTCTTTATCACCTCATATCCTCCTTTCTCCCTCATTGATTTTGTACTGATCAAGCAAAACATTCCTCAGTATACAATTATAAGGATTCATAGAATATGCATAGTCACCCAATACAAGAGGATGAGAGGAAGAGAGGAAATCTAGAAGGGGGAATCTCTTGTGGATATTAAATAGTTGGGTGACTTGACCTCCAACCTTCACTTAAAAAAAGAGGAGGAAGAGAGGAAGTCGATTTATTTTCTCTACCTGTAGTTGGTGTGAGCACCAGCACCATTCCAATCACCCTATAATGTTAGATATAGAAAATAAAAGGTGTTAATTATAATAGTACAAAATAGTTCATTACTAAAATCAAAACAGAGAACAAAAAAGATTTTGAAATAAAATAGAACATGTAGGCTAAATATACTGACCGGAATTGGCTTTGGGTCAAAGGATAGCACAACTCCTGCAATCTCAGTTATCCTCTGGTGATATCAAACATAATCATTATAAAATAAAAATTATGTTTCTAAATAAGTAAACATTAAGGATTTTTACACTACAACCCTTCATAAATTTAAAAAGGATCTTTGCTTTTGATTTACCTCGAGAAGAAAACGTGCAATCCACAGTTCGTCACCTGCTGAAATTCCAACTGAAGGGCCAACTTGGAACTCCCACTACACAAAGATGAAAAAAGAAAAATAAAAATTGATATAAGTCATAAGAGATAATAAAACAAGAAGAGAAATAGCCACTAAGTATGAAAATGTAAATCGTACCTGGCCTGGCATAACTTCACCATTGATGCCACTAATATTGATACCAGCATAAATGCAAGCCTTGTAATGTGCATCCACAATATCACGACCAAATGCCTTCTCTGCACCAATTGCACAGTAGTATGGGCCCTATTGAAAAATGAAGTACAATTAACACTGAAAACGAAAACATTATTCTGATGTTTAGATGAATTTTAGATAAGTTCTCTGTGCATTTAGAGGGTCAAAAAATTACTTGAGGGCCAGGAAAACCACCAACGGGCCACCCAAGAGGCCATGTCACATCCTTCTGAAGAAGTGTATACTCTTGCTCAAGTCCAAACCTATTTCGTACAAAATATATCAGTAAAGCTGTAAAGGTTGTTCTCATGAGTTAGAAAGAGAAGTGGGATAATTAAATTTGTAAGATACCAAGGTTTTTCAGCTACAACATCAGCATTGCTGAAAATCTTTGCGGCATTGTGTCTCTTATTAGTTGGGATGGGCTCTCCTTGTGGTGTATAGCAGTCGCACATGACCTTTATTACGAATCAAAATGGGGAGCCAGTTAAAATATTTTACTTGCAGTACAATTTAAATTTAAAGGAAGAATAATCTAAAGAACAATTTTTTTTAAAGAAAGTGGGAAATCTTACTGATTTCATTCACATTAAAACCACAACAACAAATCTAAAGGACAGTTGGGACAAAAGGACTTAATTGAGAATATTTGTGGACTCCTCATCGAACCTCTTTATTTGCAAGGCTTTTACTTGGCAATCTTGATCAATTATGTTTTAATTTATATAACGGTTCTATTGAGAAAACAAGAGAGAATAAAAATATTATAATAGCCTCAGACCATTAACAGTTATTTCATCATAGGCTATTTTAGGAAAAAGGAGCAACTAGTTTTCAGAAAAAAGTTACTCTACTTTTACTATTTTTAGAATGAACAGTAGGCAAACGTTAGAATAGATCATAGGCACCCGTTAGAATAGTTTTGTTATAAAAGCATGTACAGTTCTCTTTGTAACATCAGAACAATATGCAATAAAACATTTGTTCATCATATTTTCTATATTCCTCAAAATTTCACATGGTATCAGAGCAGTAAGAGGGCCAAAGGGAAATACTCAATCTGGGTCAAGAAGAGATAAGGGCACAGAGCCAATAGAGCCAAATAAACCCTTCCTCAACACATACCAGAAAAAAAATCCCTCCTTCTCATAAAAACCAGAAAACATGTCTCTACCAACTGATAACTCCAAAATTACCACCATAACCCTCAGTGGCAACAAAGACTACATTCCCTGGTCCAGATCGATCCTAATAGGCCTCAGTGGCAGAGGCAAATTAGGATATATCGATGGAACCATAACAAAACCAAAACCAGCAAAAGAACACGAGCCAACTGTTGAAGAAAAAGGGAAAATAGCCGAATGGCAGACCTCAGACCATTTGGTCATGTCAATGCTCCTCAACACCATGGAGCCTCAAATTGCACGCCTATGCATGCTTCTAAACTCATCCAAAGCCGTATGGGACAAGGTACAAAGACTATACGGCCAACAACAAAATTTTGCTCATATTTTCAATTTGAAACAGGAACTTTCACAAATCAAACAAAAGGGCAAAAACAGCTCACAATATGGAACCGAGGTACTGACGAGATGGGAGGAACTCCAACTGTACCTCCCACCTACAACAGACCCCGAAGAAATCCAAAAAAGAGCACAACAAGAGTTGGTATATACTTATCTCGGTGGTCTCGACCTAAGCTTTGAAGCCATCAGATCCCAGATCCTCTATTCCTCCGAGCTGCCGTCAATCGATTCGGTCATGGCTACCATAGAAAGAGAAGAAACCCGGCGGGCTACAATGAATGCTCAGGGCGAGCCAGACATGGCTGAAACCAGAGCTTGCACCATCCGAAACCCTAACCCGAACTACTCCCGAGAAGTGGCGAGAGGGAGAGGAGCACCCAGCAACGGCGAAAGGTGTGACCACTGCAAGAAACAGGGTCACACCCGTGATGCCTGCTGGCACCTCCACCCCCATCTGCGACCTAATCGGGACAGAGGCGAGAGGGGCGGCGTACGAAATCGCGAGAGAGAGAGGAGATTTGGGGGTGTGAGTAAGGGGTCGGACCCAAGTGAAGCGGAGCAGCGGTCTGGATCCGAACCAGCCGAACCAACTAAACAAGGAGACTTCTCAGGATCCTCTGTGGCGACAAACACACAACTTGCACAGCTACTGAGTCAACTAAACGGGTTGCTACAGCAGCAAAAATCAGGTTTTGTACTGTATAAATCTGATTTTCGGTCTTCACAAATTAATAAAAACCCCAAGATCTCCAATTTTTGTAAAAATATGAATAAATGGATCATTGACTCGGGAGCAACCGATCACATGACATGGGATCAATCTCAATTACAAAACTTTACACAAATTAAAGATCCTCAACATGTAATTGTTGCCAATGGAAATAAAGCCCAAATTAGCGGTTGCGGTACTACTAAATTTTTTTCAAAGAATGTAAAAAATGTTTTGTACTTACCAAATTTTAATTCAAATTTATTATCGGTTAGCAAAATAATTCAAGATTTAAATTGCAATGTTACATTCTCACCAAACAAAGTCACATTTCAGGACCGAGTATCAGGGAAGAAGATTGGTGAAGGTTTTTTAAAAAATGGTCTATATTACCTTGAAGAGTCTACCAATAGGTGTTTTGTGTCATCAAGTTCAATAGACCGTGACAAGTTGCTACACTGGAGATTTGGACACCCATCTGACCAAGTTTTAAACAAACTTTTTTGTTATAATTTAGACTCAAGCAAATGTGATATTTGTAGGTTTTCAAAACAAACTAGGTTACCCTTTCCATTATCTACTAGTGTATCCGACAAATGTTTTGATTTAATTCATTCCGATGTTTGGGGTCCAGCTCCTATTGATTCTTATAACAATTTTAAATATTTTGTAACCTTTATTGATGATTATTCTCGTACTACCTGGCTTTATCTTTTAAAAGCAAAAAATGAGGTGTTTACTTGTTTTCAAGAATTTTTTAACTTTGTGGAAAACCAATATAATGCCAAAATCAAGATTTTTAGATCCGACAATGGAACAGAATACGTCAACAAAACCTTTTTTGAATTTTTCAAACAAAAAGGAATTTTACATCAAACAACATGTATTAATACCCCAGAACAAAACGGAGTTTCAGAAAGAAAAAACCGTCATCTCCTTGAAGTCACTAGATCACTTCTTTTTCAAAGCAATGTTCCTAAAAGATACTGGTCAGATGCGGTGTTAACGGCAACCTATCTCATAAATAGGTTACCAAGTACAAGATTAAAAAATATGAGTCCCTTAGAAATTCTTAAAGGTAGAAAAATAGACCTTGATCATATTCGGGTTTTTGGATGTACATGTTTTGTACATATAAAGAGACAAGATAAACTAGATAAGAATTCGGTGAAAACTATCTTCTTAGGGTACTCTTCCGAGAAAAAGGGATATAAATGTTATGATCCAAAAGATCATAAACTTTATATCTCGCGAAATGTGTCATTTATTGAGAATGAACCATACTACCAAACAAATGGCCAAAAAGACAATCACTTAAATGCACAAGGACAACCAATCATGTTACTTCCAAATAATTTTATTTTTCCTGAGGAAACAAATCAAGAACAGATTGAACATGAGGAGGCAGAAGTGACAGGTGAGTCAAGTGCAATTTCTTCAGGGGGAGAAAATGAGGAAAGTGAGTCAAGTGAGGAATCAACTCAAGAAGAAACTGCCTTGAGAAGATCCATACGACAAACGCGACCTCCTATAAAGCTAAGAGATTATGTATCCCATCAGGTGATGTATCCGATTAAAGATTTTATTTCTTACAAAAAGGTTTCTCCTGCGTATCGAGCTTATTTGAGCCGCATAACGAATCAAACTGAACCAACCAACTTTGATGAAGCCAACCAAAATCCGGTTTGGGTTAAGGCTATGGAAGAGGAACTTCAAGCCTTAAAAAAAAATGACACATGGGACATTGTAGCCTTACCAAGACATAAAAAACCCGTAGGATGCAAATGGGTATACAAAATAAAACATAATAGTGATGGTACTGTTGAACGATATAAAGCTAGATTAGTGGCCAAAGGCTTCACTCAGACTTACGGTATAGACTACCAAGAAACCTTTGCACCAGTAGCGAAAATGAACACAGTCCGAATTTTGCTATCAATAGCCACCAACTTAGGATGGGATTTATTTCAAATGGACGTGAAAAATGCATTCCTTCAAGGAACTTTGGAAGAAGAAGTCTACATGACTCTTCCTCCAGGTCATAAGAATGCATCAGATCCATCATTGGTATGTAAGTTGAAGAAGGCAATTTATGGCCTCAAACAGTCTCCAAGAGCATGGTACGCTAAACTAAGCCTCTCTCTTTTAAAAGATAATTTTAACAAGAGCACTGCAGACTGTTCAATGTTTGTCAAACATTCACAAAATTCCACCACAATTATTTTGGTCTATGTAGATGATATTATCATCACCGGAAATGATAATGAAGAAATTAAAAGAGTCAAACAATATTTAAAAAGGGAATTTGATATCAAGGATCTAGGAAAACTTTCATATTTTCTTGGAATAGAAATAGCTCACTCCAACAAAGGCTTATTTCTATCTCAAAGAAAATATGTCATTGACCTGTTAAAAGAGACTGGCAAGATAGGAGCAAAACCAGCCGGTACTCCAATGGAAACCAACATTAAACTTGGACCGGAAGATGGTGAACCACTACCTGATATAGGGCAGTATCAGAGATTGGTAGGAAAACTAATCTATCTCACGGTTACCAGACCTGATATTGCATTTGCAGTAAGTAATGTAAGCCAATTTATGCATGCTCCACGTACCAGTCACTTGAATGCCATTGAAAGGATATTAAGATATCTTAAAGGCACTCCAGGTCAGGGAATTTGGATGAAGAAAAATGGTTCTAACGATGTGGTTGGTTTTTCTGATGCAGATTGGGCTGGAAGCTGTGACAGAAAATCAACCACAGGCTTTTGTACTTTTGTAGGTGGCAACTTGGTTACTTGGAAGAGCAAGAAGCAAAATGTCGTTGCAAGGTCAAGTGCGGAAGCTGAATATCGAGCTATGGCATCCACAGCAAGTGAGCTTATCTGGATCAAACAACTACTTAGTGACCTGAAGATAGAGCCCACAGGAGCCATGCAAATGTTTTGCGACAATCAAGCCGCGCGACACATTGCATCAAATCCAGTCTTCCATGAGAGGACAAAGCACATTGAAGTTGACTGTCACTTTGTCAGAGAAAAAGTGCAGTCGGGAGAAATAGAAACCCCATTCATCAGAAGCAAAGAACAATTGGCAGATATTTTTACAAAGGCACTCGACAAGACTAATCATATGAACATACTTGGCAAGTTGGGTTCAATCAATTTATTCAAACCCAACTTGAGGGGGAGTATTGAGAAAACAAGAGAGAATAAAAATATTATAATAGCCTCAGACCATTAACAGTTATTTCATCATAGGCTATTTTAGGAAAAAGGAGCAACTAGTTTTCAGAAAAAAGTTACTCTACTTTTACTATTTTTAGAATGAACAGTAGGCAAACGTTAGAATAGATCATAGGCACCCGTTAGAATAGTTTTGTTATAAAAGCATGTACAGTTCTCTTTGTAACATCAGAACAATATGCAATAAAACATTTGTTCATCATATTTTCTATATTCCTCAAAATTTCACAGGTTCCCATTTACTGGTTGAGCAGTATTGGAGTCATTTTATTTCCATCTTAAAGCTTGTATATTTTGAGAGGCAAGTGAAAAGGTTAAGCTTACTCCCTTTTTCAAATGTGTGACATCTCTCCCATGAAAGTAATTCAGAGAGAAAAAAAAGAAGAAGAAAGTTCCAATAAATAAATACTCACAAGAATGTTGTTCCCTCCCCTGAAAGGATCCTTGAAAATGGCTTGAGGGCTTAAATAGCAAAAATGAACAACACATTATAGTTAATTAACTTTTCAATCAAAGGAAGAGAAATAAAGTGATAAATATATATTGTAATTAAAGATTATACTATAGGATGACTTCACTGTCCTCGCCAGGTGCCTGGCCAGTGCTTGACCCGTCATAGTTCCACTTGGGGAGCTCGCTGGGACTGCTGACAGGCTTTGAAATTGTCTGTGAAAAATAATTTACATTACTTGAAAAATGATTTATATTTAAACTAAATTTGGAAATTATGCTGAGTTCAGTGCAGTTCAACTTTTTTTGTCGATCATCGAAGTTAGACTTTACATCATGTTGTTAACTAAAAAGGGCTTGGGAGAATAGCACATAATCGCCTTTAATTTTCAAAGTTTTATACGGATAAAGTAATGTGAGTAGGCTTTTTCTTTCTGCAACTTTCTCATTAATTAGGAAATACTGATCAAGGTATTTGAAAGTTCCATTATAATTGTTGCATGTTTGCATGCTATGTGAATCAGCTTATAAAACAGTGTGATGTTGGAAATTTGGAGGGCCAAGCTGATATGTTTCGAACTTCACTTAAAAAACATAAATAAAAAATTAAATGTGTTGAGAATTTATGTATTGAGTTCAAAATTTGAAGACAAACAAGATGATAAATAATAATCTTTCGAGTTAGTACATACCCTTGCTTTGCTCCTCATGTCCAAACCAGATCCACCAACCCTATAGAAGTAACATCAAGCTGTTAATTTAAAAGTATAAATATGCATGTATACGCAACACATGTGAAAAAAAAGCTGCACAATGAAAAATAATATTTTAAGATTGAAACCATAAAGTTGAATTGTAAGCAAAACAAGAGATGGAGACAGAATATTAAAAAAAATGAGTAGGGTTAAAATGAATTATTAGTTTTGTACTCCAATCATACTCCACATTCTTTTTTTCGTTTCTAAAGTTCAAACAGTTGATTCAAACCACTCTAACATGATTTTTGTATTAAAATGTGCTTGGAGACCAAATTATATATTTTTTGGAACTTTTTTTTTACTATTTTTTTTAGATAGGTACAAAAACACTGTTTTGGATGGTCCACAATCAACTGAAAACAGTGATTTTGTACTTATCTAAAAAATAGTAAAGAAATTTAAAAAAATATATAATTTGTGCTCCAAGCACATTTTAGTACGAAGAACATGTTGAGCGGTTCGGATTGACTGTTCGGACTTTGAAAATGGAAATAAGTATGTGGGGGCATGATTGGAGCAATTTAACCCTACTAAAATAAATGGTAAATTATAAAAGAGGGTTCAGTTGTTTTATGTTTCCCATTTTGACCCTTGAACATATCCTCCTCTTATAAATGGATTTTGTATGAATTTCTTGATTTTCCTAGGTATTCAAGAAACTATCCATCCAAAGAGATCATAAATTGAGGAAGAGAGTGTAAAAGACTAATTCCATGTTATTTGTCTTGCAAATTTTCCATATCAATTTTTGAACATAAGCTCACAGGAGTCAAACGAACAAGGAATAAGCAATGGTTAAGGGCCACAGAAAGATAGCTCACAATTTGGGGAGTAATCTATAGGAAAATGCAGGGAGGAGAGAACAGAGACTTACCAGACGTATTCAGCAATGATTTTTTCAGTATGGTCAGAGAGGTTCATGTTAATCAGGTCGTTTAGAAGAGCCATCAAAGCAATTACAAAGTAGAACAAGGAATTAAATTATTTTCTCTAGACTGGAGAGAGGAAATGAGAAGAGAAATAACAGTTGTGGAGAACATAAAAAAGGGAATGGCCTATTTATACTAGAGATAATGTGTGACGGATTGATATTTGGCAAGTATAGATAATGTGTGACGAATTGATATTTGGCAAGCTGGAAAAAGATTCAAGGTAGCTATCATTGAGAATAAAATAATATCGTAAAATAAAGGATCAAGAAGTCTTTGCTTGAATAAAGAGATGTTGTCGTATTGCCTTGTTAGTTGACAATGATCGATATGTAATATTGCAATCAAGGCCCTTGAAGGCTCGAAGTGACATTTTTAGCTTATCTATCTCAAAATATCCGCATCCACCTCTCAAAGGCCTTGAAAGCAGAGTTCTGATAATTCTGACATCCATTTTATTTTAAGTACTGCTTCTTGTGGAAATTAACTACGTCTCTCTATATAGGAATTAGGGAAGCAGCTTATTACCATCCATTATATGTCTATAATTCTTTTATCACACAATTATTAAATCTATAATTTATATATCTGGCTTGATAAATCAGTGATTTATTTTATATATGGTGCTAACATCTTGGATGTCAGAATCTAAAAGGAAAAGTATGTCTGTGTAAATTGATGGCTTCGGGAGGACATAAAGGCATTCATCAAATTTATAGGGAAAAGTCAAATACAAATACCGTACCGATAAAAGGGAACAATCAAGAAAGTGAACCTTAAATTCTCTGCGAGAAGAAAATTGCAAGTTTGCAACTGAACTAACGGTTTCTCTTGTGTGTTGTTTTGATTCTCTACAATATGATTCTGTGAAGGATATAATGTTATGCACATAAATAACGATGCTTGAGGTCCTATACTAAATTAACAGGTAGATCTAGACACAAATTGCAACAATGATATTCTTAGAAATTTTGAGTTTAAAATGAGTAAAACAAATAAAATTTCAGAAAAAAAGATGTTTGGTAAATTAAAAATGACTTAATGAAAGGCATAACAATAATTTTATATTTTCAAACTAGATCTATTACAGATGATAATGTATAATATTGTGTTTTCACGAAGAGATCATACATAATTAATTTCGAGTCCCGCTATGCTACTTATATAAGCATATCATGACATATGCTTATAAGTCACATTTCTTTTTTTAAAGTCTAAACCGTTCAAACCAATCTCCTTCTTAAGAGCTTCATCTACATATAAAATTTTAAAATTTTGGAATTTATTTAGTATCAAGTCAAGTGATAAAAAAAAAAAGGATTTTGTGCGTATCTTAATGCATTGCTGAAAAATTCTTCTTTTAAAAAATTCTAAAAATAATAGTAAAAAAATGAAAAATTTGATCTCCAAGCACATTTTAATATGGAGATCACATTTAATTGTTCAAATTGACAGTTTGGACTTTGAAAAAAAGATATATAACTTATAAACATAGAGTGAGGCTACGGTACTATGCATAGCACGGTTGGGTCCGTGCTACGGCTCAATATTTGAGTTTTCAAAATTCTAACGGTCGATCCGAACCGTTCAACATGATTATAAAATAAATATGTACTTGCAAACCAAATTTTACATTTTTTCGAATTTTTTTACTATTTTTTTAGATAGGTAGAAAATCACTTGATCTGAAAATCCTGGACCATCCAAAAACAGTGATTTTCTACCTATCTAAAAAAATAGTAAAAAAAATCAAAAAAAATGTAAAATTTGGTTTGCAAGTACATATTCATTTTATAATCATGTTGAATGGTTTGGATCGACCGTTAGGATTTTGAAAACTCAAATATTGAGCCGTAGCACGGACCCAATCCGTGCTATGCATAGTACCGTAACCTCACTCATAAACATATGTCTTTTTATGCTTATATAAATAGTGTAGCCAGACTCTTTAATTCCACAACAAATATTTAAATAAAATAAATGTCAAAATTAACGGAATCCTAATTAAAAATAATAATAATTATACATTTCTGCGCAATATAAATTTGGCAATTAGCAACGTGCAGTTGGCTGAAAATTTCTTTGGCAATATATAACAACGTCGACAATTTAAAATTGGTGTTTGCTTTTTGAGAACAACTGTATTTATTAAACTATTTTGTACTATTGATCAATAACTCTCAGTGATAGCAATTAAAATTGAAATTGGCGAGGTCCCATTCCTCGACATAAAACCATGTATTAGTTTTAGCAATTTATAATATAATTTTCTTCAATTTATATGAGAAATCTTGTCTAAAAACGTCGCAGATTTTGACTTTCTTTTGCTTCTGTATTATTTTAATTGAAGCATTCTGAGATAATAATTTATTGTCCTCAATATTCAAATTTAAATTGCAAATTGCAGTTACAAATTATGTGTTCTATTTCGGAGTATTCTAAAAGAGCAACGCTTCTTTGCTTACAGATAGTATTGCAATAATTATTATTCAATTTTAGCGGGTCGTCTAATCGGAAAATTTTGTAAAGTATCCTCTTTTTTAAAACCATAAAATATTTCTTCTAAAATTATTAATAAAATGTTCTCGTGAACTCTAATATTTTTCTCATTCTCTCCCTCTCACTTCCTTCCAATTTTAGCGCCAGTTCTCATGCATGTTGTTAATCCATTTTCTTCATCTTCGTTTTCTAATGTTTTGTGCTCCACATACTCCAGTTGCCAAAGTAACTCTGTCAAATTAATGAAACTTTTTTCGTGATCGATCGCTCATTAATTTTTTAACTGATAATATTTATTGAGGAAATTTCGACCTATTATTTTGCTTATTTATTTTGACTACCCTTTTGCAAAACAAGCATGCACTTTGATGAGCTCCACAATGCACTCTGTTTTGCTTTTAGCAACAAGTTGAAACACATAACATTATTTATTGGTAAATTCAGGTGTTAACACAAGAA
Source organism: Carex myosuroides (assembly GCA_028015225.1). Taxonomy (NCBI): domain Eukaryota; kingdom Viridiplantae; phylum Streptophyta; class Magnoliopsida; order Poales; family Cyperaceae; genus Carex; species Carex myosuroides. Next base: position 4,453,641 of record CM051474.1, on the reverse strand, counting down.
TTTTGATTCTTTTTTATTTTACATTTTCTTAATGGTGTCCAATTAAGTCAACAGTTTATCAATTTGAACTGAAGTGCCAAAATTTGATTCCTTCATGTTGTTGGAGACTATAGTTGGAGATACTTGAGCAATACAAGCAATCTTACCAATTAACCCCTCCAGATACACAATACTAATTATAGAGATATCATATCAATTAGGAGATTGTATAATCAATTAGGATCAATTAGGAGAGATTGTATAATATGTAATTAGGAAAGTCTACAAGGGCTAGTAGGAGAATTAGTCTAAACCCATGCAAGCAATGTAATTAGAATATCAATAAAGTAATACAATTCAATCATTGTTTGTTTTACACAAATTACATGGTATCAGAGTACCTGCATTGTAACAGTACCGGGTACCAGACCAAGAGCGGTGCTTAATTACCAGAGTGCGAGTCTCTCCAAAATTTGTCATCATGGTTGAGAAATAGCACTGACGATAAACAAATTGAGACATCTGCCAACTCTATTGTTCCGCCAATCGGTGACATGCTCACCACCACGCTATTAAATGGCACCAACTATCTCGTCTGGGCAAAATCAATCATGATTACGCTCGAAGGCAAGGGTAAAATCAGTTATATATGTACAATCCCTTCCTCTTTGAAAACAAATCCAAAATATGCAGTTTGGAAAATGACCACACCTCCTCCTCGAAAGTCTTACAGTCAATCACAGGATTTGGTGAACGGTTCACCAACCTGCAAGTAGTTTTAATGGCTTCATCCCAAAATTATTTGCCCAAACTTACATTAGAAAGCATACCTTGAGCATTCTCGAGTAGAGTTCTATTAATGCGCTTGATCACTCCAGTGTGAAGTAGCAACAATTGTCTGATGCCGAGCAATTCCTTCATCCTTGCAAAATTTGTTGAACTCATCATTACAAAATTCTAAACTATTGTAGGTTCTCAACTTCTTGATTTTCTTTCCAATTTGGTTCTCAACAAGGACCTTTTATTGCTTAAAATGTGACAAACACTTGGCTCTTTTCCTTTAAGAAAAAATACCCAAACCTTTATTGACAAATCATTAATAAAAGAGAGCATATAACGAGAATCGTTACCTTTTGAGGGAACACATGAAAGACCCCCCAAATCTGAGTGAATGTATTCCAAAATACCCTTGGTGTATGATGTCTCATTATTAGACCTATAAATCCGACCAATTTATGTACCAAAATCTGTGTTTCAAACCACCAAATCGTGTCTTTTACATTGAATATACATTGAATATCAATATAATATGGTACTGCTGCATTTTGGTTATGACTTTGCAGGAAATAGGCGAAAACAAGCAGAATTCTGACATCCTCCATGCGAGTCGCGTCCCACCTGACGCGGGTCGCATCACAGTTCAGACGCGACCTCAGACGCGACCCTCATTGCTCACACCAGTTCCACCTGACGCGGGTCGCATCCCATCTGATGAGGGTCGCGTCGAATTAATTGCGTCAGAGCCCAATTGAAGCCCATTAAGATGCCTATATAAGCAGAGGGCCTGGCGCAAATCAAGGAATCGACATTTTTTTCACCAAAAACATATCTGATCGGTTTGAAAGGAGTGTTTGGCGCGTAACAGAGGAGAGGCGATCTGGAGCCAAGGATTCAACTTGGAGAAGAAGATTCGGCCAGAAGCTTCGATCATCTTCAATCCTTCATCTCTCCATCATGATTTGCACTCTCTTTCTCTCTTTTACTTTGTTTTTTATCATGATTGAGTAGTTTTGTAGTGTCAAGGGTTTGAATGTAGTCTTAGACTTTGTTTGATAATGCACATTGATTGAATCTGAATGTTATTCGTGTTTCTTTGATTCTTGTATTATTGCGATTGCTTGATCTAAGTTGCTTGATTGATTCTTGATTGTCTACTGTTTAATGCCTATGGTATTTCTTCTTGTAATTTGGCCTTGATATTTCTTGCAAATTAGGTTAAGTATTTGAGGTAGATCTGAGATCCGAAAGGTGAGGTCAATAGTAGCCGAGAGGTGAAATTTCCACCTGTGGATACCTTTAGTAAACAGAACTGAGAACTTAGGTTTGATTAAACCTAGGAAGGTGAAATTGCATTTCCGTACCAGGTCTGTTAAGACAACACACGAGAGTTGAGGTTTAGTAACATTAGGTACGGTCAATCGACCCTTACACGACTTAAACCATCCAGAAACAGACATGTGCAGGTTTAGCTCAAGGGGCCATGCAGGTCGCGTGTGAGAGCACGCGGGTCGCATCACAAGGGTCGCATACGAGAGTATGCGAGTCGCGTGACAAGTCCAGAGTTGCTTAAGGGCCACGCGGGTCGCGTGCGAGAGCACGCGGGTCGTGTCACAAGGGTCGCATACGAGAGTATGCGAGTCGCGTGGCAGGTCCAGAGCAGCAAAGTTGAAGATGAAATCTGGAACCTTGAAACACCTTTTATACAATAGTCCAAAACCAAACATTTAATTGCTTTTACTTTCTGTCATTGAATTTGTTACTGAACTTAGGAAACATAAACAAACACAAACAACTATTTCAAACTTCTAGTACTTAGCTAAGTAAAGTAGGAATTCAGAAATTGAGTCGTCCCTGTGGATCGATACCCGACTATACTGTACGAGTAGGACTGTGCACTTGCAGTCTTAAGCAAGAGTATACAAAGGTTTTAAAAGGTACAGTTCGTCTGTACCGAAAGTTCTTCTCACATGCGAACAGTGTTGTGGATGGTTGTATTGAAATTGAGTCTCTTTGCTTGCAAAAATGTAGTCCTCGGAAAACTTCACCTTGCTGATATTTTGACCACAAGACTTCTCTTACTCAACATTGTCATGTTCCCCTGCTAATAGGTCCCAACCTCATATGCCACAGCTCCGTAATGTCATAATCTGATGTAGAGCTAGCAACAACAATCGAGCATGTGATTGTGGTACCCTCCAAGAAGTAGAGAGTATTGATCTTCTTTGCCTTCATCAAAGTGAGAGCCCCTTTAGACACTTTAAGGACTATTTTCACTCTGAAACTTGCAGCCAACATCCTTAAAAGAGCTCAAAAAGATCAGATAATTTGTCAAATCCAAAATATGCCTCACACCCTCAACAAATAGCAAATCACCAGCATCTGAGTCAGCTACATTCGTCTCTCCTAAATTAGCATATTTTTATACCTTTTGTTTGTTTTTTAGCTTATAACAGTCAGCAACAATGTATCACTTTTTCTTGTAATAGTTACATGAGAGGATTTTATGCATGTATTTCAAACGACTTCTTTCCGGGTGATGTTTTCTCTCCTTATCTCTCTCTCTCTCAACGTACAAACTAACATCTTGGTGACTACTCTCATGTGCAGTCAAGTTATTTTTTATGTTAGAATTGACCATCAAGTTGCTTTTTATATCATTCACGATAAGTGAAATCCTACTATATATGAAACATGATTTCCTTGAATTCCTTATATGACTTGAACAACGAGCATAACAGAGCAATGACTTTGTTATAAATCTAAAGTTTTGGTGAAAAAACCAACAACGATAGAGAATATTTTTTGGGGCAATTTTTTTTCTCTCAATTATTTTACTCTAAGTTAAGAGTTTGTAGGGAAATGTAAAACTTACAGATACAACCCTAAAGAAATAGCAAATTACAAATGCCGCGATAAAGAGACATATACAACATCCAGCATTTGATATCTTTATTTAACTTTTTTAGAGAAAGAAAAGGATAAGGCGTAGTGTTAGACATCGTGATAAAGAGACATATCCATGATAGGATGTGCTAGACATTTGTTATCAACAATTTGATACCTTGACAAAATTATTTTGTTGAATCATTTCTTTTAAATTAAAGCAAACTGAATTACAATGATAAATGAGTTGCATCATTCATATCGGTACAAATATTAGAAAGAGGCAGGGAAACATAATACTATAAAACAACTTCACTGCAAACTTTAGACTGTTATACATAATTGGAACTGTAATTAATATATATTTATTTTAATCCACTCTCAAGCAACTCAAAACTTTGTGAATCAAAGACAAACGGATAACTGTTCCAAATTAATAAAAATCAAAGACAAACGGACTTAATTTGGTGTCCAGAGAAGTGTGGTCTCTGTAATCATAGAAGTCACAACATATGGGTCCATATTGGATGCCGGCCTCCTATCTTCAAAATAACCTAATAAATTCAGACAAATACAAATACGAAAAAAAACTGCAGTTAGATTTAGCCAGTGGAAAATATCAAAACGTTTCTCCTGATATTGATCATGATTTGAGAGTAAATTGGGTCTTTTATGTCCGATAGTGGAGAGTGATATCATAGGCTTTACTGTAAAAAACTTAATACTTGAAAGCGTTTAGCTGAGAAACAAGTACAATGTCAGAAAAGTGGGCAAAATTTACCTTTGCCTTCTTTTTCAGTGTCACGTCCGACTCTAATGGAGGCCCCACGGTTTGCAACACCCTGAAAATATGAAATATAGATTTAATTATTTTTCTGAACTTCTCATACAAACAAAATCAGGGAGAAAATAAGAATATAATTAAATACAAAGATTAGGGTTCTAAATAGCGCGCTATAGCGTTTTTGGATCATAAAAGCTATGGCGCTATTGGCGCTATAGCGGCGCTATTGGCGCTATAGCGGCGCTATAGCGCTATAGCGGCGCAATATGGCAATAGCGTTATTTTTTAGCCATTCTGCTATAATGCGATAAACGCTATTTAAACCTTTGGCAAAGATCGAAGAGATGGGGAGGGTAAAGGACTTATTAAATTCAATTTTGTGCTGGTAATTAAGTGTAGCATATACCAATTCAAGTCTCCAACGGTTCATTAGAAAGAATACATACCCATTTGAAGGTGTTAATGTCAGCAGTCTTGTGGTGGCCGGTGAGGCGACGTTCATTGCCTTCACCGTACGCAGCAATGTGCTCCTTGTGCCTCAGTCCCAATTTTTCTATGGCCTTCTTTATCACCTCATATCCTCCTTCCTCCCTCATTGATTTTGTACTGATCGAGGTGAAACAAAAACACATTCCTCAGTATATAATTGTAAGCATTTGTAGTGTGTTACAGTATGCATAGCCACCCAAAACAAGAGTAAGAGGAAATTGATATATTTTCCCTACCTGTAGTTGGTGTGAGCACCAGCACCATTCCAATCACCCTATAATTAAGACAAAAAATAAAAGGTTTTAATTATAACAGTAGAAAGTTGTTCATCACTAAGAAAAAAACAGAGAACAAAAAATTTAGAAGACTTTAAACTAAAGCAGAAAACTAATATACTGACCGGAATTGGCTTTGGGTCAAAGGATAGCACAACTCTTGCAATCTCAGTTATCCTCTGATGATATCAAAAGTCAAAACATAATCAATTAGTAAAAATAAAAATTGTGTTTCTAAATAAGATTAATAATAGACATTAAGGATTTTTGCACTACAAGTCTACAACCCTTCATAAAATTAAAAAGTAAATTTTCTTTTGATTTACCTCGAGAAGAAAACGGGCAATCCACAGTTCATCACCTGCTGAAATTCCAACTGAAGGGCCGACTTGGAACTCCCACTACACAGATGAAACAATAAAGCACAATTGATATAAGTCATATGAGATAATAAAAGAAGAAAAAGAATAGCCACTAAGTATGAAAATGTAAATCATACCTGGCCTGGCATAACTTCACCATTGATGCCACTGATATTGATACCAGCATAAAGGCAAGCTTTGCGATACCTCGCATATTTAGTCTATTTTAGGCCTGTTTTAGTACCAGATTCGTGCCCTAATTCACCAGAATCATGTGCATTTCATCGATATATCTTTAGAATTTGGTACTGCTGGGTGTTTGTTTGTTTTCTGCAGGCTTGGAGCAAAACACACGAAGAAACGACGATTTGGGATGATCTGGTACGGCCCTTACCAGGTTTGGTACGGGTCTTACCGGACTTAGCCGATTTCAGCTCATCACGCCTGGTACGGCCAGGCCGTACCACTTTGGTACGGGCCGTACCTAAAGGCGGCCTGACAGATTCAAATTTTGGCAGAGGCTATTTAAAGCGGGGAACTCTCCAATTTCGACATTCATTCCATTCCAGATCTATTTGAGAGCACAGTAAGAGAGAGAAAGAGAGCTAAGGAGCTAGGAGCAAGAAGGAAGGAAGAGGAAAGAGGCGAAACTCGACGGATCAAGCTTCCTCCTCTCGATCCCTTCGATCCATGGCTTTCTCTATCCCTTTTATTGTATTTTTAGATCAGATCATGTGCTGTGAGTAGTTATTTCAGTTTCTAGGGTTTAGAGATGGATTCTTGATTTGCTTTGACTTTCTTTGACTTGTATCTTGTATGAACCCTTTTGATTGATTGATTGTGATTTTCTTTGCCATCTCTTGCTTTGATTGCTGTGATTGTGTATGATGAACCTCTAGGTCTAGATCAAACCTATCAAGGTCATGTGATCATCTCAATCTCTCAACCAAATCAATTGTTTAGGGTAGACTTGTTCGAATTGAAGCCGAGAGGTTGAATTCTCCTCTAATCGACAGATTAGAGGGTGCCTTAGGTCTCCAATCAACCAGCTAGGGTAGATCTGTACCAACACATGAGAATTGAGGTGTAGAAATCCCTAAAAGGCAATCAATTGCATTCCAACCTAAATCTTGATCCAACACACGACGGTTGAGGCTTAGGAACCTTAGGTATGGTCAATTGAACCTTTCTAAAGAGTTTAGCACAAGGTACCAGCAATGAATGCATCAACTCAAACTGGTAAGCTCTGTTCTGGCAAGCCAGTACGGGTCTTACCAGAGTGGTGCGGCCTTGCCTTACCAAGTGGAGTACGGCCTAGCCGTACCAACTTGGTACGGGCCGTACCACTAGAGGCAGATCACAGATGAAATCTGAAACCCTGGAAACGCCTTTTATCCATAATCAAAACACAATTTACATTTCTTCTAGCATTTTATTACATTGTTTGAATTGCTTGAATTGACCTTTTTAGGAACTTAAATACCAAACCAAAACCTTCTCACTTCTAGTTTTTAATTGAGTTTGGTAGATTCTAACCTAGTAATTGCCCGTCCCTGTGGATCGATACCCGATTATACTACTCGATAGGGGTTGTGCACTTGCAACCCTTACTCGTGAAGTGTAAACGCGGTTTTAAAAGGTACGCCCTCAAGCGTACCGAAACTTGCGTTGCGCTTCTGCGCGAACACTTTGTAATGCGCATCCACAATATCACGACCAAATGCCTTCTCTGCACCAATAGCACAGTAGTACGGACCCTATTGAAAATGAAGTAAAATTAACATTGCAAAAGAAGACATTAATTTTTGAACATTCTGATGTGTAGATGAATTTTAGAAAAGCTCTCCTTTGTGTACTGAGAGGGTCAAAAAATTACTTGAGGGCCAGGAAAACCACCAACAGGCCACCCAAGAGGCCATTTCACATCTTTCTGAAGAAGTGTATACTCTTGCTCCAGTCCAAACCTATTTTGTACAAAATATATAATTAAAGATTGTTCTCACGAGTTATAAAGAGAAGTGGAATAATTAAATTTATAAGGTACCAAGTCACTTCAGCTACAACATCAGGATGGCTGAAAATCTTTGCGGCATTGTTTCTCTTATTAGTTGGAATGGGCTCTCCTTGTGGTGTATAGCAGTCACACATGACCTTTTTTTATGAACCAAAACAGGAAGCAAGTTAAATTATTTTACTCCAGTATAATTTAAATTTTACAGGAAGAATAATCTAAATAAGATTTTTTTGTTGAAGAAAAAAATGGGAAATCCCACTGATTTCATTCATATCGAAACCAGAACAACAAATCTAAAGAACAATAGGGACAAGAGTACTCAGTTGAGAATATTTGTGGTCTCCTCATCGAAACTTTTTATTTGCAAGGCTTTTACTTGGCAATCTTGATCAATTAGGTTTTAATTTATCTAACGGTTCCCATTTACTGGATGGGCAGTATTGAAGTTATTTTATTTCTATCTTAAAGCTTGTATATTTTGAGAGGCAAGTGAAAAGGTTAAGCTAGAAACTCTCTTTTAAAAATGTGTAACATCTCTCCCATGAAAATAATTAGAGAGGAAAAAAAAAAAGCTCTAATATATAAATACTCACAAGAATGTTGTTTCCTCCCCCGAAAGGATCCTTGAAAATGGCTTGAGGGCTTAAATAGAAAAAATGAACAAACACATTATAGTTAATTAACTTTTCAATCAAAGGATGAAAAATTCAAATTTTAACAGAAATAAAATTTTAAGTAGAGATTGTAATTAAAAGATCATACTAAAGGATGACTTCGCTGTCCTCGCCAGGTGCCTGGCCAGTGCTTGAACCGTCATAATTCCACTTGGGGAGCTCGCTGGGAGAGCTGACAGGCTTTGAAATTGTCTGTAAAAAAATAATTTATATTAATTTAAAAATGATTTATATGTGATTGTTCAAATAAACTAAATTTGGGAATTATGCAGAGTTCAATGCAGTTCAACTTTTTGTCCCGGTAATGAAATTCATTTGGATCATCGAAGTTAGACTTTACATCATTATTTGTTAGCTAAAAGGGGCTTGGGTGAATAGCACATAATCACCTTGATTTTAAAAGAGTGATATGGATAAAGTAATGTGAGTAGGTTTTTATTTTCCTGCAAGTTTCTCATTATTTAGGAAATATTGATCAAGGTATTTGAAAATTCCATTAGAATTGTTGTATGTTTGCTATGTGAATCAGTTTATAATCAGTTTATAAACTGTGATGATGTTGGAAATTTGGAGGGCAAGATGATATGTTTTGAACTTCACTTTAAAAAAAATGTGTTGAGAATTTATGTACTGAGTTCAAATTTTGAGACAAACAAGATGATAAAAAAAAACACTTCTGAGTTTAATACATACCCTTGCTTTGCTCCTCATGTCCAAGCCAGATCCACCAACCCTATAAAAGTAATATCAAGCTGTTATCATAAAAGTATAATTAACCAGGGTTCTAAATAGCGCGCTATAGTGGCACTATAGCATTTTCGGACCATAAAAGCTATGGCACTATAGCGCGCTACAGAGGCGCAATATGACAATAACGTCGTTTTTTTAGCCGTTCCGCTATGACGCGATAAACGCTATATAAATCTTTGATAATTATGCATATATATGCAACACATCTGGAAAAAAAAAATGCACATTGTAAAATAATATTTTAAGATTGAAATCATAGAGTTGAATTGTAAGCAAAATAAGATATGGAGACAGAATATTAATAAATAATATTAAATTATAAAAAAGGGTTCAATTGTTTTATGTTTCCTATTTTGACCCCTCAACATATCATCCTACTCTTATAAATGGATTTCGTATGAATTTCTTGATTTTCCTAGATATTCAAGAAATTATTATCCAGCCAAAGAGATCACAAGAAAATTGAGGAAAGAGGGAAAGAGATTGTAAAAGACTAACTCCATGTTATTTGTCATGCAAATTTTCCATATCAATTTTTTGAACATATAATCACAGGAGTCAATAAAACAAGTAATTAAGCAATATTTAAGGCCTTTAGGGCCACAGAAAGATAGATCACAATATGGTTATATGGGGAGTAATCTATAGGAAAATGCGGAGAAAAAACAAGGGAGGAGAACAGTGACTTACCAGACGTATTCAGCAATGATTTTTTCAGTATGGTCAGAGAGGTTCATGTTAATAAGGTCGTTTAGAAGAGCCATCAAAGCAATTACAAAGTAGAACAAGGAATTAAATTATTATTTTCTCTAGACTGGAGAGAGGAAATGAGAAGAGAAATAACAGTTGTGGAGAGCATAGAAAGGAGATGGCGTATTTATACTAGAATTGATGTGTGACGGATTGATATTTTTGGCAAGCTGGAAAAAGATTCAAGGTAGTTATCATTGAGAATAAAATAATATCGTGGATCAAGAAGTTTTTGCTTGAATAAATATATGTAATTGTCTTATTGCCATATTAGTTGACAATGATATGTAATATTTCAGACAGAACTCTTGAAGTGACATATTTTGCTTATCTCAAATTATCCGCATCTATACTTTCGTCATAATATTTTTTTTTAAAATAAGGGTTTCTGTAACTCCGACATCCATTTCATTTTACATGTTTCTTGCATATATTAAATCTACATCTCTCTATAGAAAAGTGAGACACATCCATTAGTTCTACGTCTAAAATTCTTTTGTCACAATTATTTAATCTCTAATTTATATAGCTTGATGATGAATTAGTGCTTTTATTTATTTTTTCTTAATAAAGTTGGATCAGTTGAGTTGAATGATTCAACTGATTTATTTTACACAAAGATCTCCTATTCAGCCTCTCACATAAAGAATATGATTTTTGTCACTGGATCAAAAACTGATTTTTAGTATCTTTAATTTTTAAAGGTGCTAACAATTTGGTGTCAAAAAATCTAACAGGAAAAATATCTCCGAGTAAATTGATGGTTTCAGGAGGACATGGAAGCATTTGTCAATTCTAGGGAAATTCAAATACATATACCCTACCGATAAATGGGAACAATTAATTAAGAACGTGTGAACCTAAATTTTTTTGCGAGAAGAAAATTGCAAGTTTGCAACTGAACGGCCGGTTTCTTTTGTATGGTGTTCTGCTTCTCTAAAATTACTTGAGAGTAGGTTCGATGGGCATCATACCTACTCAGTTCAATGGATTTAATCACCGTCGATTTGTTTTAAAATTTGTGCATAATGCTTTAAAATTCGTGCGTGTTTGTTTCAATGTTCGTGCGCACAAATCTTAAATTAGATCGGACGGTCATCGTGCTCGTTGAACCTAAAAATAAGTCCGATAGGCATCGGACCTACTCCGTTCTCCTCTGAAATATGATAAGTGTGGTGGATATAAAATTATGCACGTACGTGAATAACGATGTATTAGGCCCTATACTAGATTAACAGGTAATTAAATCTAGACACAAATAGCAGCAATGATAGCGTTAGAAGTTTGAGTAAAACTAACAAAAATTCAGAAAAAGAAGTTCAGTAAATCACAAATGACTTAATGAAAGGCAGAACAATAATTATATATTTTGAACTAGATCTAGTACGGATAATATATATACAATTCTTATAATAAATATTTTAAATAAAATGAATGTAATCTTAATTCCGAAAAAGATAATAATTAATGAGTGAGTCTATGGTACTATGCATAGCACGGATTAGTCCGTACTACGGAGTCATATTTTCACTTTGAAAATTCTAATGGTCAATCCGAACCGTTCAACGTGATCTCTACATGAATATGTACTTGCAGACTAAATTTTATATTTTTTCGAAACTTTTTAATATATTTTAAGATAGGTAGAAAATCAATTGATCTGAAAATTCTGGACCATCCAAAAACAGTGATTTTCTACCTACCTAAAGAATAGTAAAAAAATTCTAAAAAATAAAAAATTTAGCCCAGAAGTATATTCTCATATGAAAATCATGTTGAACGGTTCGGATCGACCGTTAGAATTTTAAAACAAAAATATTAATTTGTAGTACGAACCAATCCATGCTATGCATAGTACCATAGACTCACTCATAATTAATTGCACATTTCTAAGCAATATAGATTTGACAAATACCAAACCTGCAGTTGGCTGAAAATTTCTTTGTCAATATCTAACAACGTCGACATTTAAAACTTTTGTTTGCTTTTTGAGAAAAACTTTATTTATTAAAATATTTTTGTATTATAGTTGAATAACTTAGTAATAGCAGTTTAAATAGAAATTGGTGAGGTCCAATTCCTCCACATAAAACCATGCCTAAACACGTCGCATATTTTGACTTTCCTATGTTTTTGTATTATTTTAATTGAAGCATTTTGAGATAATAATTAAGTGTCCCCAATATTCAAAATTAAATTGCAAATTGCAGTTAAAAATTCTGTGTTTTATTTCGGAGTTTTTTAAAGGAGCAACGATTCTTTGCTTACAGATAGTATTGCGAGTATTGTTATTCAGTTTTAGTTGTTATCTAATCAGTAGGTAAAAACAATTTTTTAATCCAATCAATCTGTTGCCATCTCTAATATATTTGTAGTTTTCATTTTTCATTTAATCTCGTCATACTTGTTTAAAGTATGCATATCTCATATAAAGTTCAAATAAGATTCAATCAAATGAGGACTTGACCTTTATTTTTTTCTCAAAAAAAAATAAGCTATCCGAAGAATAATTTCACGATAGCTGAAATGATGTGGACATTAAAAAAAAAAATAGGAGATATGAGTTAAAAAATCTAGGGAGAATTTCAATATACCCCTCAAAAACCTCAAAATTACATATTTTCCCTCTAAACTTCGAAATTACGAATTTTCCCTCTCAACTTCCAAAACTCATAATTTACCCATTTTATTGTTTTTTATATTAAAAATTATTTTAAATTTATAAATACCCATTTTACCCTTTATTAAAAGCATACAAAAATTGTAGTTTGTTTAAGAAAAATGTTAATCTTATAAGATACCCATTATACTTTTTATGAAATTCCCATTTTGCCCAAAAAACCGGATACCAATTATATCCTTTATCCTTTATAAATTATCTATTTTGCCCTCGAAAACCAATCAAATATATAAGACCAGCATTTTTCTTAAACAAGCTACAAATTTTGTATGCTTTTAATAAAGGGTAAAATGGATATTTTATAAATTTAAAATGAGTTTTAATGTAAAAGACAATAAAATGAGTAAATTTGTGAATTTTGAAGTTTAGAGGAAATGCGTAATCTCATATTTTAGAGGGGGAATACATATTGTTAAAAAAAATTAGGGGTATACATGAAATTCCCCCAAATTTTTATTGAATTTAAGATCTAGGACTTTTGATATGTAGAATAATATTTCAATCAATTGTACTAAGATGGTTCTGATACGACAGGAAAGGAGAATCATACCCGACAAAAAAATAAGAAGAAGAAGAAGCCAATTCAATCTCACATTGTAATGGGAAACCGAAATACATTGAAGTTTTTGGTTCTCCCATTAGAATGCGTTTATTGTGCTTCGTGTATCGAATCACAACATGAAAGGTCCACTACTTTCAAGCACAGTGACAGCACTCGCGATATATTCGCGTTTTATTCGCGTATTAAACGTTTTTTGATGTTATCGAACTGAACTCCGTTTAAAACGCAAAAAAAACGTATAATACGTTTTATTCGCTAATAAAACACGTATAAAACGCGAATTACGAATTATTCACGAAAAAAACGTGAAAAAAAAACGAAATTTTTTAGAGTATTTTTTTTTTTTTTTTGCTTTCTTGCTGTACCGAATTATATCCAAATTATACTATAATCATGAATTTTTTGTCTTGCCGAATCTTTCCCGAACAATTAAGTTGTCACTATGCTTCCAAGTTCCAGGTGTGATATTTCGAAATTGACCAGCTACATATTTTCCAAGAAGAAATTGCTCTTCCAATAAATTGTTCGAGTTTTATTTAATTAGTTTCATTTTTTTTAACAAATGGTTATTCTAATATAAAAATGTTAAAGAACACAAAAAATTGCATCACATAATTCACCAAAGGTCATCCTATTTTATTCAGTGTGTTTTACTCAAATGCTCTATGTGTTAACTTACTAATTAATATATATTTTAAATTAGTTGTAGATTTTTTGTTTGTATTTTCCTTCTGCGCAGTCTTTAACATCATCTTCTATTATTTTTGCTCAATATTTCTATGTTACTTGATTCAGCTAGCTTGTTGTTGACTTTTAAAGTTTTAATCAAATAATTAAAGATTTAATATTATATCACACTATTCTAGCTCCTACGTACTATCGTAATAAAGTACCTAATAACAATAATAGATGACTCTTTGTCAGAAAACAATCATGAGGAGTACATCTGATTTTTTTTGTAATGATATGTTGAATATACAAGAAAATAGAATCATATATGAAATGACATAACAAAAGAAGTGCATAAATAAAAGTAATTGAAAGCATGAAATTTGAGAAGTCAAGTTTAATATTTTGTAATATTATAAAATAAGAAACACAAAGAAAAGAAGAGTGAAAAGACACCGATGTTTCATTGTTTAGTGAGTTGTTATTTTACAAAAATAATGTATTAAGTGCAAGTTTCAAATACATTTCTAGACAATGTAATAGCGAGACACATATACTAGCATCATATAATAGTACACACAAAAAATAGACCTGAATTTCTTATATTCAATCTTCAAACCTCCATTATTGTATGTCTTTTGAAATATGATGCACAGAAAGTTTGATATTAATTTAGCACCTGAAGGTTTTACTATGATTTCTTTTAAGACAATGTAATCAGACTACTAAATGCAGTCAGGCTACTGAATGTATCACTTTATTATTTAATTTACTATCCCAATATGATACTAATGTAACATGAACACTTGGTTTCAATGCAAATTCAATGCAAAAGTGTTGATGGCAATTACCGAAAAGTTTTTTTTTTTTTAAAAGACAGCGGTGGTATACTACTTGTGGGTGCAACTTGGGGAATTATAACAAAAGAGGCGCGGAGAGACAGAGACCAAGCATTAAAAATTTGGAAATCTGGACTTTTCTACTCTTCCCTTTCCAAAAGATTTTGGCTAAGTACTCAGAAAAATTACTTCAAAATGTTCCCCGAGGTGTTACTTTTTTTTTTTTTGCTGATTTGCCTAGTCTTGAGCGTATCCATCCATCCGTGTAAAAGATAAAAAGATGTCTGCTTGTGCTTTTGCATTTCCTTTTTGTTGTTCTAATTGTTCGGTGAGATTAACAATAGATTCACGAGTGAGGCTACGATAATATGCAGATTATACAAGGGCTCATACTATTGATTGATATCTCTATGTTAAAGTTTAAACAATTGATTTGAACCGTTCAACATAATTTTAATATAAAAATGTACTCGTAGACCAAATGTCATATTTCTAGAATCTTTTTATTGTTTTTTTTAGAAAATTCTGAACCATCAAAAAGCAACGATTTTCTACCTAATTAAAGAAAATAGTAAAAATATATATATATATATATATATATATATATATATATATATATATATAATTTGGTCTACTAGTCCATTATAATGTGAAGATCAAGAATAGAGATAACTTTGAGTTAGCTTTACTATTCTCAAACTTTGGTGATCCAAACACAAATTAGCAAATTGGGTTAGCTCAAGAATAGATCCAAACACAAATAGCTCTATTTTACTAACTCATATAAATGATTGTAAATGATGAGTTAGCAAAAATAGAGCTAGTGGGTTAGTGATATTAGTAAAATATTTGATTCCTCTGAATTAGAGTTAGTTTAAATATTAAATTAGTATTAAATAAAATATTTGATTAGTATGAAATAAATATAATATTAGATTAGATTAGTATTAATAAAATATTAGTTTAAATATAAAATGTAATATAATATTAATTTAAAATATTGATTAGTATTAAATAAATATAATATCAAATTAGATTAATATTAAATAAAATGTTTCATTAAATATCATATTGTAGTCATTTAAATATAAAATGTAATATAATATTAGTTTAAAATTAATATTAAATAAATATAATATCATATTAGATTAGTATTAAATAAAATATTAGATTAAATATAATATAATATTAGTTTAAATATTAAATGTAATATAATATTAGTTTAAAGAGTGAGGCTACGGTGCTATGCATAGCACCAATTGGGTCCGTACTACGGTTCAAAATTTGACTTTTTAAAATCCTAACAGTCGATCCAAACCGTTCAACATGATTATAAAATGAATATGTACTTGCAAACCAAATTTTACATTTTTTCGAATTTTTTTACTATATTTTCCAAAATCACTTGATCTGAACATTGTGGACCATCCAAAAACAGCCTATCTAAAAAAATAGTAAAAAAATTCGAAAAAATGTAAAATTTGGTTTGCAAGTACATATTCATTTTATAATCATGTTGAACGGTTCGGATCGACCGTTAGGATTTTGAAAAGTCAAATTTTGGGCCGTAGTACGGACCCAATCCGTGCTATGCATAGCACCGTAGCCTCACTCTAGTTTAAATGTTAAATGTAATATAATATTAGTTTAAATATTAAATTAGTATTAATTTTATAATTAGATTAGTATTAAATAAAATATTAGTTTAAATATTAAATGTAATATAATATTAATTTAAATAATAAATTAGTATTAAATAAATATTGTCACACCCCGCAGCCATAGTGCGCAACAGTTCCCTGCCGTAAACATACAAACCGTGTATGTTTACAAGGCGATTACCCATTTAATCCAAATACGCATAATTATCCACTATCAAGCACATCCCTAAGTGTAAGACAAATATATATATATATATATATATATATATATATATATATATAAACCCATAAAGAAAGGTAAACGGTATAGTCAGAGTATAATACAATAAAGGTATCTCATACCGATACCAACCATCAGGCCTAACCCTAAACTATACAACAAAAAGGTAGATTAAGCCATACAAAAGCAACTGTCAAGGGTCTACAACTCGCGTGCCTCTCTATCAGAACCCGACGCCTCAATTCCTGTAAAATAACCCAAAGGTGGGGGGTGAGAACGAATTCTCAGTGCGAAATTTGCCACAGTTTAGATTATTGGACTTGCAATCAAAATCTATATTCAAAAATGAAACCCTACAAAAGCAGTTCAGACATATGCGTATTCATAAATAAAACAAGTGCGTATGCTCGACAACAATTTTACCAAATGAAACACAAGTTACGGAATTTCCAAGATGAATCTCAAACACGCATAACTTTGGCTTAACTCATTTTATTACAGCTGGTAGCACCTACGGATGTTCCACCGAGCTGGACCCTTTATCCAACCCACATCTGCAGTGTCACTGACACCTACAGATGGCCCACCAGCTGGACCCTTTTTCTGACACCCATCCGCAGTGCTTGGCTTAACCATTAACTAAGGTCTGGTTCATAATCAGATAAAAAGAATTTGTATGCAATAAGCTCAGAATCGTCCATTCGCAATACGTCAAACCAAACTGTCATTCCTGGCCCAGCCTGGATATGACACCGTTTCATCGTTTTCTCACAGTCACCCAAAGTCTCCGTCACGATCAGTCATTGCCCAGCATCGACTGACCTGAATCAATCACTGCCCAGCAGTGGTTAATTCTTCTCATGTGCACATGGTTTCGAGTCATCGCCCAGCGTTGATTTCGAAATGTTACCGACCATCCTAGATAGTCATAAATTCTTGGGGACTTTTGACCGTAGTTTCCAAAACAAAAGAACACAAGCAAATGATGTACCATTCAACATGCAAATATAACTAAAATATTCATTTCGGGTTGAAATGGGATTATTGCGGCTCGCGACTTAAATTCCCCAAGTTTCCAACTCTAACTTGGCATTTTCCAGACCCCTATTGCGGCCCGCAATGGGTGTGGTTGCGGCCCGCAGACAAACCCTCATTTTCTTCCAGAGAGCAAAACTTTCATTTCGGCCCGCAATGAGTTTATTGCGGCCCGTAATGGGGTTATTGCGGCCCGCAATAAGGTTATTGCGGCCCGCAGCCAAGTAGTCAGAGAGATTTTCGGTTTATATTTTGAGCTGCGCTAGTGATTGCGGCCCGTAATGGGGTTATTGCGGCCCGCAATAAGGAAATCTCAGTCCAGGTCAATTCTAAGTTAATACAATTATGCATATGGTTCAAACGATACGATTATGCAATCAATCAAGCAGTTCAACATGACAATTAGAAGCAGTTTAATTCATGAATATAAATTATCAAACAAGTCCAAGAATCCCGCACCTGATGACGTTAGGCGTACCACGTGACTACGGATCAAGCGTCTCGGAATGCCCCGCAAACCTTTGCTCAACCGAGCCTACACCTACATTCCATGTATATCATCCCAATTAGGTCATAATCCTGTACTGGTTCGCTATCCTGGTTTACGCATCAATTTGGTTGGTCGGTTGGGGTAACCCTAATTTGGTCGAAACCTCGATTTAACCATTTCATGTTCTAACCTTTCTCTATCAAGAGATAACCCTACCGATAACAAGTTTAGTTGGTCGGACTAACTTAACAAATCACTGCCGCGTTTCAATTCGGGATTCGGCATCGAAACCCTAGAAAGGGGAAATCCAAAATGGGAGATGAAATCAAGTCGAAAATAGGCAAACGAGAGATAAGAAGCTCAAAGGAGTTAGAGTTCAACCAATTCTAACACTCATCTCGGTTTTAAAACGAACAACCCGCGAATTCGAGAAATCTCGGATTTCCAAGCGAAGAGGGTGAAAGAGAAATTACCAACGGGATGACTAGGAGAGATTTACAGCTACCTTCTCGGTTTCAACTTCGATTTCCCGGACGGTGGCGCAATCCGACGGGATTTCGGAGCTCTTCCTCTCTTTTCCTCTCTCTCTCTCTTTCTCTCGTTCTTTCTCTTCCTTTCTCTTTGGCCGACCACACTCACGGGAGAAGAAGGAAGGGGCAGGGTTTATCAAAGGGGTTGCTTCGCGATCCGTGCTAGGATGAGTAAATGTTAGTGCTTATTAAAGAGGGTGCTTCGCGATCCGTGCTAGGATGAATCAATGGTCCGAAAATTCTAAAATTCAATATAAACCTAGTTAACATGTGTTAAATTCTCATTCCACGCTCGTTGATCAAATTTCGATTCCGTTTTAAACGTTCTAAATAAATAATTGATTGAAATTTTATTATAAAATTTTCTTAACGTGACATTTCTCCCCCCCTTAAGATAAAGTTCAGTCCTCTGAACTTAATTTCATACCTGAATCGTCGAATAGTTCGGGGTACTTCTCGCGGATACTTTCTTCCCCTTCCCATGTTGCTTCCTTATCTGAATGGCGTCCCCACTTGACCAGAACAAGTTTGATCACCTTGCTCCGAAGTCGCTGTTCTTTTCTGTCCAGTATTTGCATCGGCTCTTCTTGATATGTCAAGTCCTCTTGGACATGCAGATCGGAGTGATCAATGCAGTGAGATGGATCTCGCACGTACCGGTGTAGTTGTGACACATGAAACATCGGATGAACCCGGTCCAATGCTGGTGGCAATGCGAGCTCATATGCCACCGGTCCCACTCGCCGTGTAATCTGAAACGGCCCAATATGGCGAGGACTCAATTTACCTGAGACGCCAAACCGGTGCACGCCTCTGACGGGTGAAACTCGTAGTCAAACATGGTCTCCTTCAGGAAATTCCAACAGCCGTCGATGAACATCTGCATACTTCTTTTGTCTCTCTTGTGCTGATTTAAGTCGACTCAGGACGACTTTCGTCTTTTCCGCGACTTCTTCAAGCATCTGAGGCCCGGTAGGTGAGTATGTACCTGTTGGTCCCCACCACAGCGGTGTGCGACACTGCTGTCCCGTAAGAGCCTCCTGTGGTGACATTCCGATACTCGAATGGTAGCTATTGTTATATGCAAATTCCATCAGGTACAGGTGATCGATCCAAGATCCTCGGAAACTCAGGGCACAGGATCGCAGCATATCTTCTAACGTTTGTATGGTTCGTTCAGATTGACCATCGGTTTGAGGATGATGCGCAGTACTGAACCTCAACTTCGTACCCATGGCTTCTTGGAAGCTTTCCCAAAAGTGGGAGGTAAATCGGGGGTCTCGGTCGGAGATAATGTTGCGCGAGCAGCCGTGGTATTTGAATTGGTACTTCAAGAACAGATCAGCTAACTCTCTTCCAGAGGTCTCGACCCGAAGCGGAATGAAGTGCGCAATCTTCGTCAGCCTATCTACAATCACCCAGATGGCATCGTATCTTCCGACCGTTCTTGGGAATCCAGTCACAAAATCCATGGTGATCGACTCAAATTGTCGGGCGGGTATCGCAAGGGGTCTTAGTAATCCCGCCCTCCTCCGTCTATCTGCCTTGACCTGTTGACAGACCTGGCACTTTTCGACATAGTGTTGCACGTTCCGTTTCATCTTTGGCCACCAGAAGTGTTGCTTCAAATCTTGATGCATCTTAACTTCTCCAGGGTGAATGGTGTACCCAGAGTCATGTGCTTCTGATAGAATCAGATTCTTCAGTTCTGAGTCATTCGGAACACATATGCGATTGTGGAACCATAGGATACCGTCTTCGCGAAGTTGGAATGGCGAGTCTGCATTCGACTCGTAATGTTGTCGGAACTTCTGACATTTTGAGTCTTCCTGTTGTGCTGTTCGAATCTGTTCGTGTAATTCCGGTCGAATTTCGACCGCAGCCAAGATAATCGACGCGACAGCAGACGTGCCTGCCTTAGTATTATTTCCCATCAAGCGGGACGATGTCTCCAATGCGAACTCATGGGATGCACCGACGTACAAATTCATCCTTTGCATTTCCTCGAGAAGATGCGTCTCACTGGTGATAATTGATGCCAGATTTATCTGACTCTTCCTGCTTAGCGCATCTGCTACCACATTCGCCTTTCTTGCGTGATACTGAATGTCCAGATCATAGTCCTTCATCAATTCCAACAATCTTCTCTGTCTCACATTCAACTCTCTTTGAGTAAAAATATACTTTAAACTTTGGTGATCCGTGTAGACACGGCATCTTGTTCCATACAAATAGTGTCGCCAGATCTTCAATGCAAAAATCACTGCTGCAAACTCCAAATCAGGTGTCGGATAATTCTGTTCATGCGGCCGTAACTGTCGAGATGCATATGCGATAACGTGCTCATCCTGCATCAATACACATCCCAAACCCGATCGAGATGCATCGGTATAGACGGTATAATCCTTGTCAGTAATTGGCATTGCAAGAATCGGTGCAGATACCAATCGGCTCTTCAGTTCCTGAAAACTCTGATCTTGAGCGGCGCCCCACTCAAACTTCACACCCTTATGCAACAGCTTCGTGAGAGGACTAGCCAACTGTGAGAACCCGAGTACAAATCGTCGGTTATACCCAGCTAGACCCAGAAAACTACGAATCTCCGTAACTGTCTCCGGTCTCTTCCATTCGGTCACAGCCCGAATCTTTTCTGAATCCACCGCCTGAAGCTCAGTAACTACTGGGGTATCTACAATCATCGATATACCTCCATCC